>VFSX01000217.1:250000-290000 GCA_016618255.1 Chlamydomonas sp. UWO 241
GTGCAGTCAAAAGTCGTACGAGGAAGACGAGAAGCCGGCATGCGCATCACATGGCCTAGCCACTGCATTGATCGCTTTGCCACAAGGCTCTCAATTGGCTCAGTGTCGCACGCCTGCCGAATATAAGTTAATCTGTGCCGGTCGACCAGGCGCACACCCAGAATGCGACGAAGGCAGTTGATGATGATGGATGTTACAGTCAGGGACACCTCTAAAGGCGTATAAGACCGTGCTCGGCGCGTATGGCCCGAGCACCTTACTGAGATGGCTGGCTGTTGGTGGTAGGGAACCCCAACTCTGTAAAGAGCGTGGGCGCACCCCTAGGTCCCCTTCCGCAGCGGCAGCAAACGCTTGTTGAAGTCGGTGAGCGCATGTTGGGAAACGGAAAACGCAAGGCAGGTTCGTCGCCGATTGCCAGAAGAGACATCCCCCCGTGGGGAGAAAGGCCAAGACGTGGCCGAAAAGGATATCCAGCCGGGCCGCAACCTCTAACGTGTTAAGGGGTTTTCTAACTGGGATTTCAACCAGCATTCACAGGATTCTCAACCTGTTACCCTTAACCCGGCTCTGAGCAGAAGCTGACCCCTTGTAGTTGCACCGAGCACGACATTGGACGTGTCGCAGGCCCCCCCCCTGCTGAAGGGGGGAGGCACAGAAGGACTCGGTGAGGGGCACATCCCTAAGCCTAACTACCTAGAAAGGGGCTGGAAAAGGCGGTCAGTAGTGACCAACAGTGTGGGATTTGGTGATAGGTTAGAAAGCAAGCTTGCCCCCCGGTTATAGCGGATAAATATGTTCCTTCTGCATACTCCGTTTTGAGGTCGTCATCTTTGAGGCAGCTTTCACGTGTGAGACCCAGCGTGGGCATTTCTCAGGTGCGCCAGCTGCGGTGCACTGCAAACGGCACAGTCCACCGCAGCTCCTCGGGAACCCACGCTTGGGTCCCCGCCACTATCGTGGCTGCCTCATTGACTCCTAATTCAAAACATCGTTCGCTTCAGGTCAATTATTCCTCCCGATCCTCTACCATCTCCAGGCTTGTGTTACGTATATCAAGGCACGAGACCAGAAAGTTGGCCATGTCACGCCAAAAACAAGGGTAAAGTAGCCCCGGGCTGGGGTTCATAAACGCCCGCATCTTCGCATCCAAGCCTTTATCGTCCCCAGGGACGCTCAGGAAAAGGGTGTGGAACTGTACGCGTGTCTCCGTATACGCTGGACACTCAAAAATCACGTGTGCCTCATCCTCCCGCATGCCACAAAGGCGACAGAGCCTCTGGCTGCGTGGCTCTGCCTGCGCCGTGTGGCGCCCCTTCTCTATCTGCAGTTCATGCAGCCCCATTCTAAAGCGTGCGAGTGTCGTGATCTGGGCGGCGCTGTTCAGCCCCGTCCAGAGCATTGGTGCGCCGCCACAGTCGTCTGCCATCCACCGCAAGTAAGTAAAGCATCTTGAAGCGGTGTGACCATGAGTCAGGCACTGAGCGGACGACGCTGAGCTGGTTGGCGTCCTCTGGCAGCTCTGGTGTGCTGGTCTCTGATGCCAGCCAACCTGCCGCTGCTGTCTCTAGCAGGCGGGCGATGCCCCCCGCCTCCTGGCCCCACACCAGCGTGTGCCCCACTGTGCTGAGGCACTCGCTCAGCTGTGCCACCCAGCTCTCTCGCACGCCACCCGCCGCTAGCTCCCAGCTCTCCCGCATTGCCGCCTTCAGCAGATCGCCATCCGGCCGCCGTAGCGCTTTCGCCCAGAAGCGCGCCGCCTGCCGCAGCCAGTCGGTCGACAGCGGTCGCCAGCCCACCTCCGTCGCCAGCAGCGATAGCTGTTGCCCACACCTGCGAATACGGAGGGCCTCGCGCACAGATTGCAAGTGCAGGGCTTCCATGGCGCGCCACTTGCGGCGCGCCGCCTTGGAGGGGCCCCCGTCCCCTCCAGCCAACCCCCACTTGTCGGCTGCATGTTTCGCAGCCGTACAGAAAGTGGGGCAGCACGAAAGTGTTGTAAACCCGCATCTTAGACTGCACTTGCATCTTCTTGCTGGCCCAAATCTTATCAAAAGACGCAAACACGCCCAGCGCGCAACCGACACGCACACCGATCTCCTTTTCCACACCACCACTCTGGGTTATCCAATTCCCTCGATGCTTAAATGCAGAGACGGTCTTCACTTCACCACCAGTCAGTGCAAACGCGGGCAGATCCGCGTCAAAATCTGCTGGCAAAATCATCACTTCTGTCTTGGCGGCGTTGATTTGCATGCCAAAGCTAGAGGACACTTTGTCAAGGATTTTCAGCATAAGCGCCAACTGAGCTGGGTCATGCGAGAACAAACATAAATCGTCGGCATACATCAGCATTACTATGCGCTCAACCGACGACGACAACACAGAGCCGCCGGCTCGGGTCACGACTGACACGCCAGCCCCCTCTGGCATCATGTCTAGCGCCTTTTTCACTATGTGGTCAATAAAAACATTGAACAACACAGGAGCAATGACGCACCCCTGTCGCACACCAGACGACACGGGGAATTCGTGCCCGATTTTCCCAGCCAGCCGCACGGCAGCTGCTGTGTTGGTGTGAAGATCCTCCAACAGATCAATAATGTGCGGATGAACACTATATAATCTAAGGACTCTCCACAGTGCCGCACGGTTTATGCAATCGTAAGCTTTAGAATAGTCGACAAATGCCACAGCCATGCATTGTTTGTACTCGGCATGTGCCGCGCTCAGCGAGCGCAGAGTAAAAATCGCATCAACAGTGCCTCTGCTTTTTCTGAAACCACACTGAGCCTCATGCAACTGACCATCAACCTGCGTGGAGACGCGGTGCAGAAGTATGGCAGCGTACACTTTCCCGGCAATAGAGAGAAGGCTTATACCGCGGTAGTTACCAGGGGAGTCACGCGGACCCTTCCCCTTATATAACGGTGTGATAATAGCAGTTTTCCGTTCCCTCGGGGCTCTTCCCGACCGCCATACGGCGATGATGACCCGGTGGAGCCATGCGAAGGCAGGTGGGCACCGCGACAGCATGGCGTTCAGCTGGTCACCGCCCGGAGCGGCGGCCGAGCGCAACGCTCGCACACGCCTCCGTCTCAGCCAGGTCAGGGGGGCGCCCGTGCGCCTCGTCCTGTGGCGCGTGTGAGCTCAAACGCCGCTACATCGTTCTCCAGCTGGTTCAGGGTCTCGTCGCTTAGCTTGGTCTCCCCGCCGTATGGCTTGTCGAATGACTCTGTCATGGCCTTCAGCACCCCGTCTGGACCGCTGTGCAGCGCGCCCGAGACGTCCACACACATTCACACACACATTCACATGATGGATGTTACAGTCAGGGACACCTCTAAAGGCGTATAAGACCGTGCTCGGCGCCATATGGCCCGAGCACCTTACTGAGATGGCTGGCTGTTGGTGGTAGGGAACCCCAACTCTGTACACATACACAGTTTGTGTCACACACACATTCGCACACACACGCACACAGGGCCCGTTCTTCACTCTCATTGCCACCAAGTTCAAGCTGTCCAATGTGACGCCCGACGACCTGCTGGGCGAGCGCTTCGACGTGCAGTTCTGATTGATGGATCCGGATCAGCATCGACATCATGGGGAGGGGGGCAGGGAGGAGGAGAGGTTTGACGAGGGATGCATCGTCATCACAATTGGGACGCAGGATGATGCGGGGGAGGGGAGACTCGGTGAGGCAGGGGGGAGGGGGCATGCACCTTGATGCGGATCCCTCTGAAGGGAAGAGGGTTTTCCAAGTGAGGGGATGCATCACCACGTCAGCAGCAGCACGGGGGGGGTGCGGGGGGGAGACGGCAAGCCGTTGCTAGAAGGGAGGGAGTCGCAGGGGTGCGCTTGACGTTGGACGTTGGGAAGTGGCGAGTGTGAGGCCAGACAACATGAGACGTCCTCCCTTTGCACGCATGGCGATGGGGTTGCCGCATCGTTTTCAGCTGCGCAGTGTCGCGTGAAATCTCTTGGGGATCAATCACGGCGCCCTGTGTCACGGAGCAAGGCCTTGCGGCACAGGCAGGTTGTGACGGAACACCCGGCTGCTAAGGTTTAGTCGGTTTTCACTATTGAATGGGGATAACCCCCGGGGGAAAGACGGATGGGAGGTGGCGGAGTGTCATGTGCATGCGGGGGACTCGGAGAAGGCCATCCAAGCTCGGGGGACAGGCTGCAGGGACCAGAGGGGGAGACAATCAGGCACAAGGGCGAGGAATGGCAAACCGAGACGACGAGAGGGTGTGGGTGTGTGTGGGGGGGGGGGGATAACAACTCTCAGCGAAACGACGTGCCGCTCGCCCTGTCGAAACGCATGTAATGCACAGTGGTCCAGACGGCGGCCAGGGGTGGTGTGGTTCATGAGGGGCTTGCGTGTGCTTTACTTCCCAGCCGTGTGTGTGAGGGGCCGCCTTAAACCTTGTCCAGCTGAGGTCTGGAAGGGAGTAACGCGCATGGACAGCCTAGTGGTTAAAAGTGCTGTGAAAACAAAATGTTGTGTCTGCCTCGACTCCGTAATATGTTCGGGCGGCCTCAAACGCATCAACGCATCTATCTGCGCATCAACTCATCCCGAAACTCAAAAGTTGGTTGCCGCCACACACAGTGTATGCGTGTGTGTGGGATACAACGGAGAGGAGGGTGGCGCCCTCATGCATGCTAGTAGTGGCGAGCAGTCACTAAAACAAGCAGGGCGGGAGCCGACGATGGGCCGTTTGGGGGGGGGGGGGGGGCACCACCGGGGTGAAGTGTATTGTAGTGTACAGTCGAACCGCTTGGCACGCTGTCGCGCGCCTGCGCCGTCGCGCGCGGCGCGCTCACGCCGCGGCCGCGGGCATGCCGTCGCTCCCGCTGGCGCTGGCACTGCGCTGCGCGCCCCCGCCCTTGCCCCCCCCTGCCGCGAGCGCCGCCCCCTTGGCCACCACCGCCGCCTCGCGCGCCGCGACTTCCGCCAGCCACGGGTCGCTCAGCGCGTCTGTCGCAGACCAGCGCTGCGCCTCGTCGCGGCACAGGCACGCGCGGATGAATGCGAGGCCAGAGGGCGACATGCGGCTCCACGGCGGGCCGTCGTACGTGATGGGCGCGTGCGTGACGGCCTCAGCGACCTCCTCGAGGCGCGCCTGGAACAGGCAAGGGGGTGAAAGGGGGGGGGGGGGCGGAGTAGGTGGGCGGGCCGTCGTACGTGATGGGCGTGACGGCCACGGCGACCTCCTCCAGGCGCGCCTGGAACAGACGAGGGAAGGAAAGGGGGGGGGGGGTAGGTGTGTGTGTGGTGGTGGTGGGGGCGTGAGGAAGATCACTGGCGAGGGCAATTAAGGGGCTGTACGTGGGAGGGGCCCGAAGCCCCACTCAGGGGGGGGGGGGAGTTGGTGTGTGTGTGGGCGCGTATTGAGGAAGATATTGAGGAAGCTGGCGACGGTAAGGCAGGGGCTGCGTGTGGGAGGGGCCCCAAGCCCCTCTCAGGGGGGGGGGAGTTTGGTGGTGGGGGCGCGTGAGGATGATCGCCGGCAAGTTAGGGGCTTCGTGTGGGAGGGGACCCAAGCCACTCTCAATGGGGGGGGGGGAGTTGGTGGTGGTTGGGGGGGGGGCGTGTGGGGAAGACCCACGGGCGAGAGCAAGGCAGGAGCTGCGTGTGGGAGGGGCCCCAAGCCCCTCTCAAGGGGGGGGGGAGTTGATGTGTGTGTGTGTGGGGCGTGAGGAAGAGCACGGGCGATGGTAAGGTGGGGGCTGCGTGTGAGAGGGGCCCAAGCCCCTTTCAAGGGGGGGGGGGAGTAGGGGGGGGGGGGCCGCGTGAGGAAGACCACAGGCAAGGGCAAAGTAACAAGGTTGCATGTGAGAGGGGGCCCCAAGCCCCAGCCACTCAGTTACAGGCGCGCGTCGTCACTGTTCGCCCGCCCCAGATCGCCCCCCCACACACACTCCACACACTCCCACATGCACTCCCACAATCCCACGCAAACTCGCCCCCCAGGTTCTGGCAAGAGGTGGCTGACTTCCTTGTCGCCTGCTTTGAGACACGCACCGCGTGCACAGCAACCATGATGGCAGATGGCATGCTAAGGGCCGAAGTTCGACAGCTGCCGGCCTCTTTCCTAGGGACTTATGCGCCATCAAAGGCGTCCGACGGACTGTACAATCGACCACTCGCCTGCTTGACCATCTCTGACGACGCAAAGCACGGGAAGCGGCGGCAGTACAGCCAGTAGAGCATCACGCCCACGCTCCACACGTCCGCCTTGTGGCAGTAGTCGCGCCGGAAGATCTCGGGGGCCATGAACACAGGCGTACCGGTGCGCTTGGACATGCGGCCAGACGCTGTGAGAGAAAAGGGGGGGGAGGGGGGGATGAGGGGCCAGAGTGGGAAGGCAGGCGCACACAAACGCGGGCTATGACGACCGGCGTGTGTCGTTGAGCTTTGCCGGACGCTGCGCACGTGGGTGAGGGGTTGAGGGGCGAGGTGGGCTGCGAGAGAGAGCAAGGGGTGCTAGCGTGTGGCGCCACCTCCCCTTCAAAAACACCCCCAGAGGGAATGCCATCTAGCAAGCAGGTGCAGGCACCCGCTCGCCGTCAACGACGAGGCGCGCGCGGTGGAACTGCGCCCGCTTCCCCGCAACCTTGGCGGCGAGGAAAGCGGGCCACAGCGCCTGGTGCTGCGCCTCCTCGCGGTCACTGAGGACGTCGAAGACTGCAGTCGAGTCCACGCAGCGGCGCAGCTCGTGGCGCCAGCGCACGACAGTGTCGGCCACGGCGTCAGACGCCACGGTGAAGAGCACACGCAGCACACCGCCCCCGCGTGGCTCCACGCCGATGCCCCCGACGGCAGGCTTGGCGTTGAGGAGCGACGCGGACACGACGCCACCATCAGCCGGCTCCCGCTGGCCGGTGCCGCCGTAGAGGAAGCGCACGACATCCGTAGCCAGGCGGACGGGCAGGCTGGTGCCGTCCTCGGCAGCTGCAGCGATCCGCTCCGCCGCCGCCGCCGTCGCCTCCTCTTCATCCATCCGCCTGCCACCGCCCGCGAGGAACCAGTTGGCGCCGCGTGCCACCGGGATGGACAGCACGAAGCTGCGGCGCAGCGACGTGTCGCCCACACGCACAGGCAGCCCCCCCCGGCGG
The DNA here is from genome assembly GCA_016618255.1 of Chlamydomonas sp. UWO 241. NCBI lineage: Eukaryota > Viridiplantae > Chlorophyta > Chlorophyceae > Chlamydomonadales > Chlamydomonadaceae > Chlamydomonas > Chlamydomonas priscui. The sequence goes on from VFSX01000217.1 coordinate 257,126, forward strand.
GAGGGGCCGCGCGCAGATGCGGCACGCGTGGCGCCCGACGCAGGCCGCTCCGTCGCCGGCCCCCCCCCGCCGACGCCACAGGGGCGGCAGCAGCAGCGGGCCGGGCAGGCTGAGCAGCCTCGGCAGCAGGCGCAGCGCGGGGCGCCGCACTGTGGGCCGCATGGCCGGCCCGCGCGCGGGCGGGCTCTGCATGCGGCATCTGCATGGGCGCCCCAGGGACGCGGCTCACCAGGAGGCTCACCACATCCACCAGGGACGCAATCTGTTGCGCCTGCGCCTGCACCACAGCGAGCACCCCCGCAAGGGCACCGCTGTGGCCGGCGTCGGCAACCTGTGGCGCGCCCACCTGCGTCGGCGCATTCTGTGGCTGGGCGCGCGCCCTCGCCTCCCTGTCCAGCAGCCCCCCTACCAGGCGTCTGATGTCTGCCTGCCCCGCGCTGAGGGCGCGGAGGGCGTCTGTGGTGTCGGCCGAGGCCGAGATGTGGTTGCTGGCGTCGCCATGCAGGTGTTGCGCAGCCTCCGCGTATGTGGCTGCCCCCCGCGCCCCGTGGAGCGCCGAAAGCTGTGTCTGTGTCGCATCCACGCACGCGCGGTGGCGTGGCGGGGAGTCTGAGCCGGGGGAGCCGCTGCTCACCGGTGATTCTGTGGTGGTGGCCGCGCGGACGATGAGCGCGCCGGCGGCCGCACTGTGTTTGCGCGCCTTAGAGCGCGTCATGAGTCATGGGAGCAAGCATGTTCCCACCGAGCAAGCTGTGCTTAAGAGAGAGAGAGTGTGTGTGTTATGAGGCCAACTTGGGTGGGGGTGGCCATATACGGCTGTATGTATATGTAGATCCGTATTTTGGTGGCAGTTCACACAAAGTTCACACACCCTGCACTTAAAATACCATACATTTCCACCCACCCCACACTGCATGCAAGCAGTGCTCTGGATAGCGCTTGTCATGAGCTTTCCAATGCAACTCGGATCATCAAAATCCATGCAGTATTACCGCCTTTACGCCTTTTACTAAAAACCAAAACCGCATGTTGCAGTCGTATCCGCCCGTTTATGACATACCTATGCCCGTAGATATACGGGATATACGGCTCCTCGCAACCCTAAGGGGCGCTCACCCACCCGGGATAAGCTGCGAGCACCCGAAGTCGATTGCTTTCAACTGGTCGCCGTCCGACTGGCCGCTGAAGAAGCCGCGGCGCGAGCCGACCTTGAGGCAGAAGTTGGCGGGCTTGACGTCGCCTGCAAACAACGAGGGCGGGCAGCGGTTGTGGAACATGGATACAACCAGAGCGGACCAGGACCTTCATCTGCAGCACCTTGCACAACCCCCACCACCCCCACTTGCTCCCCCACTCTCACTCATCCCCCCCCACTCACTCACCCCCCCCCACCACACACACACACACACTCGCTCACCGTGGATCACACCCCGCTCATGCAGCCCCGTGAGGATCTGCAATACCTCATACGCGACCATGGCGAGGTGGAACTCGTCGAGTGGGCCGTGCGACTGCGTGCATTGGTGTGTGTGCGGGGTGGGGGTGAGGTGGGGTGGGATGGGGTGGGGGAGAGCGCACGCGTATGCGTGCACACGGATCCCCACGCTGCTGCTTTCGGCAGCCGATGCGCTCCCCACCCCACCCACCTCGACGTATTTGTGCAGGTCGCCCCCGGGGCACAGCTCCGTAACGATCTGCACGCTGTCGTCGTCCTCAAAGCACTCCAGGAGCCGAATCACACCGCGGGCAGGCTGCAGAGCAGACAGGGTGCAGCGGGTGCAGGCAGCTCAGAGGCTGGCACTTGTGGTGACGGTCTTAAGCCCCAACCATGCAACCCTAGACCGCACCTGCAGCCGTGTGAGCATATCCAGCTCACGCGCGATCTTTGAGAGCGTGCGCTCGCGGCTTAGCTTGGCGCGGACCTGCGGCGCGAGCGTGCATGCGCGCGTGCGTGCGCGGCCGGCCCTCTCCCATCATCCAGGTGTGGCGAGCAGTGCGGCACCCAGATCCCTGGGTGCGGTTCCCAGATCGTCGATTTTCCATGTGCACCGCTCACAGGACCCAGCAACGCATCGCAGCCATGGCTGCATCCGTCCCCTCGCACCACCTCACCCTGCGGGGCGGCAGCAGGCAGCAGTGGGGTCAGCTGTGATGCATGGGCGCATGGAGCTACGCGCATGGAAGTGCGCGCAAGAGGCATGCTGCATGGCACGCGCTGTGCCCACCACCTACTTGGGTAGCGTCTTCACGGCGATCTCCAGGCCGCTGCATGGAGGGGGCAGAGGAGGGGGGGGCAGCGCGTGCATGAGTGGGCATTCAAAACCGTCTGCAGGGCGTGCCATTCCTCCCCCTCGCCAGCTCCTCACCTCTCCTGGTGCAGGCCCTGGTGCACCTGCAAGTGAGGGGACCCGGGGAGCTTGCGCATTCCCTGTCCTTGGATTGCGCAAAGCACAAGCAAATGACGCGTGCATGCATGCATGGATGTGCCACGCGTGCATGGCCCTGCACCCACCTGGCCGAAGGAGCCTTGCCCGATGAGACGGGTGCGGGTGCAGAAGCTGTCAAAGTCTGTTCGGTATCCGAGCTCTGGCATACCGTGCTCCAGCCCTGTACTAGCGACTTGCATGCGCACTGTCGCTCTTCGGCTCCCGAGACCCAGCACAAAAGACGGGGCTCGCACGGAAAACATGCCCCGGCACGCGCGCGCATGTCTGGCGGGCCATGTGACCTCGCCTCGACCTCGCAGGACCATGTGACTCCCGCGTCAGCAGTCGATCGGATGGGCTTTGTGGGCTGTGGGCTGTCTAGCTACTACTAAGGCGGATGCAGCGCACTACAACTTGGCTCCAACTCCACGAGTGTGCACAAAAGCGCACGCGCGGCTTCCAAAGTGCGGAGGTGCGTGCAGGGGTGTTTAGTGTGCGCGAACAATGTACGCGTGCCTTGTCTGATGCCTGCCATGGTGGCCACCTGCTTGGGAGGCGCTTCGCGGTTCGCCTCCCACGCGTCCGCGTCCACCAGCGCGCGCACGCCCCCGATTCTGGCGCCGCCCTGTGCGCCTCCCCACCGCCTCACCTCGCCAGGTGGGTTGCAGCGATGCCGTCAGGACGACGCCGACGTACCATGCGCGCATGCATGCACGCTTCCAAGGGCATGCGCGGTGATGGTGAGAGCCCATGCAACTCAGCTTGCACCACGCCCCACGCATTCCGCAGGCTGCTCCACCACGCAGCACCCCCGCGGCTCCGTCGTCATGCGTATCACCAACACCAGCGCTGAGGTCTACAAGCACCAGAAGATGCGAGAGGAAGTGGAGGACGACGACGACCAAATCATCACAGTGAATGAGGAGCAGGTGCTGTACCCAGAGCTAGGTTCGCTGGAGGGCAGGGTCACCAAGTTCTACCTGGACGAGCTGTTCGCCAACACGGGGCCAGACCTGGAGGAGACGGCGTACTGGTTCCATACGCCGCCGGGTGCGCGCCATGCAACTCGCCCATGCGCCCATGCACTCTGCGAGCCATACACCCAGCGAGCCATGAGCATGCGTATGCGCACCTGCCTGATCAGGGGCGCACATGCACACACACGCGGCCACGCACGCCGCCCCTGTGCTCAACAGCTGTGCCCGCCACCGAACCGTGCGACCCTGCGCCGCTGCCCCCCCCCCCCCGTTCCGCGCGCTGCGCAGAGGGATGGAAGCGCGAGCAGGCCAAATATGCCGCTGCACAGGAGGCGCCCGTCACGTTTGCCGACCCGGCGCGCGAGGCGTGGGAGGCGGAGGGGCGCGCGCCGCTGTCGACGCTGACCCCGGGGTCGACCATCACCGGCACCATCTCAGACATCTGGCTCTACCACGGGCTGCAGGTCAGTTACTGCAGGTTGGGGTTTCAGTTGGCAACGTCTGCCCTGATAAGGGAGATCAAAGCACGCGCGTGACGGGGGTGCTCATGCAGCACGCACGCGTTGCAGGGTTCAGGTCAGGTGCTACAGCGGCAGTTGGTTGCTTGCAGTGCCTTGGCATCCCAGTAACTCCCACCAGGAACTTGTATCCTGGGGGTCCGCACGCACGCACGTTACGGGGGCATGCACGCGCACGCAGGTCGACTTTGGTTGCGAGTTCGACGGGCTCGTGCCGATGACCGAGGAGCACTGGATGGGGACGGGCGTGCGCGACGCGCTCATGCCGGGCGATGAGGTCACGTGCACCGTGCACGCAGTGCGCCGCCCGGGGCTCTACCGCTGGCCGGTGCAGCTCGCGCTCGTTGCGCCGTCTGCGATGGCTGACCGCGTGATGCCGCCTGACGAGTACATGGCTCCCATCAGCCACGCGTGGGCGAGCGACCAGGGGTGGGGCATGGAGGAGATCCTCGAGGCAACAGGGCGAAACTACCAGCCTTCGACGTACATCCTACCGCTTGACGGACGCTCAAATGCAAACGAGTTCCAGCGCGCGTTCGGGTGCGTACTGCTTTGGGGGGTGGGTGGGCGTTCACCCGTGCCATCCCCCCTTCCCTAAAAAACAACCCCAACTCCTTCCCACACACACACACACCCCACATGCGCACCTTCTGCAGGTTCGACAGCGAAAACGTCGAGTCGATGGACCGCCTGAACGAGATGGAGGACCGCGTGTCGCTGGAGTACACGCAGGAGATCAGCCGGCTTGCAAACTACGGGCCGATCGACGACGTGTCGTGAGGCGCCGGGGAGGCCGCCGCGCTGCCAGACGTGTGTGTGTGTGTGTGCGGCAGGGGGCAGGGAGCACGTTGCACGGTGGCCACTGGTTTGGGTGGCTGGGTGCAGCACAGACCTTCCCATGAAGACGCCCCCCCCCCCCCCCCCCCATCGCTCCCTCAACACTCGCCACCCCCTCTTCTGTGACTGCCCAGCGCCATCCCTCCCCCTGGTGCTGCTGGGTCATGCGTGGATTAAGCTGGGGCAAGCACACGTGTGGCTGGTATCGCCTCACGTAGCTGGCTGTAACACGGGCTCTTCAGCTTCCGCACACGAGTTTGCCAGGTTTTGCACAGGAGTTTGGCGAGCAACTGGGATTCAGCAGTCGGCCTCCAGCAGGTCACGCGCGGACCAGGGAGAGTGGAGGTGCCAGGAAGAGCACCAGCTGCTGGCGGTTCTGTGTAGAGCCAGCACTGGTGGTTCTGTGTGGAGGCTAGGACTGACAAGGCGAGGACACCGTCGCACTAGTCATGATCATGACCGGCGGAGGCAGTTATTGCGTTGATAGCACAGCATTCAAGGGGCACGAGCAGGCGGTTGCGGTGCCTGTACCGGCGGGCGCAAGTGTGTTGTTCGCTAGATGCGAGGATTCGTGTCGCGTGTGCTGTGGGGCGTGGCAGCCGTGCGTGGGCGGGAGGTGGGGAGGTGGGGGCAAGCAGGCAGCCGGGCCAGGCACAGCGCTGCTTTTGACACGAGAGTCTATATTACTGGTGTCACACAGACTGTAAGATCCATCATCATAGTTGCAACATATTTGAGCTGGGTTTTGCACCACACACAAACGAGTGCCGCCAGCTGCGAGCACGTCACGAGTTGGCGCGTCACGAGTTGGCACGAATCCACGTCACTAGCATCAACGCGTTGTTGTCCAACTCCTCGGTTGTGTTGCTCGGCAGAGCCTTGATGATCTCCTCCCTGCATACACACACGCGCGCACGCACATATGCGTGAGCACGCATGCAATCATCTGCGTGTGCCCTGCCCTCCCAGCGCCGCGCACACGCCCACGCCCTGCCTCCGAGCGGACGCCACCCATCGACCGTCTCCACCCTCAACCCACTCGTTTACCCACCTACCTCCAGCCCCACCGTGTGTGCATGCATGGTGCGTGTGTGTGTGTGCATTATGTGTGCGCGAGCGCGCGTGCATGCAGTGCGTGTGCGTGAGCGCGCGTGCATGCAGTGCGTGTGCACGCACGCGGTCGCTGGCCGCCTCACTTGTAGCTGTCGTGCGCCTCCTCCAGCACCACCTGCATGATCTCGCACTCCACGTTCTCGTTGATCTTCTTCTCTGAGTAGGCCCTGCATGGGCACAGACAAGGCGCGAGCGTGGGCGTGATGGGGCGCGTCCGCCCGGGCGTGTGCTGCGTTGTTCATGTTCACACGTGCTATGCTACCCCACCCCCGCAGCGCGTGCCTGCGCGCCAGAGCATCAGTCTCTGTGCCCAGGAAGCAGCACGCACGCATGCACGCACACACATGCACACACACACACACTCACACACGCACACACACACACGCACCTGCCCTGCAACCGGTCGTACAGGATCGTGTTGTCCGTCTGGAGCACAATCACAAGGTCAAACCACCTGCGATGCACACCATGTCGTGTGCACCTCATCAGATGGCTCATTCTCGAGAGCCCCTGGCAAAAGTGGGTGTGTGCGCCTGGATGCACACGTGTGTGCTCCTTGCCTTCCATTGGAGTGTAGCAGTATAGCGCAGTGCAGTGCAGTGCAGTGCAGTGCAGTGCAGTGCAGTGCAGTGCAGTGCAGTGCAGTGCAGTGCAGTGCAGTGCAGTGCAGTGCAGTGCAGTGCAGTGCAGTGCAGCGAAGGTGCAGCGCAGTGCAGAGCAGCGCAGCGCAGAGCAGCTCAGTGCAGTACAGTGCCCAGCCTCACCGCTCAGGGAATAGGTCGCAGCCGTGATGATCCACGATGCAGCCGCCGTCCTCCATTACATCCTCCATGGCATCGCATACCTGCAGGATGGGGCATGGACGGGTTGTGCTTGGAGCAGGAGCGTGCCCCATCCTGCGCTGCGCTGCGCTGCACTGCGCTGCGCTGCACTGCAGGATGAGGCACGAACAGCGTGTGCTTGGAGGATGCGTGTGGGTGAGGAGGTGAAGGGGTCATGTTTGCATGTATGAGGGCAGCGTCTACGAGCGCGTTTCGGCCCCCTGGAACATCCCCCACAGCCATGTATTGCTCACACGGGCAGGCGCCGACCCAACGCGTTTACATATGTGCACGAACACGCGCACACACACGCACAGCATGTGTGCATGCACGTACTGCTTGTGTGCGTGTGTATCTATAAACATGCACGCAATGCGCGACCCTGCCCCCTCCCGAGTGCACACGTGTGTGCCCCCCCCCAGCACCCCACCTTGTCGTCGTCCAGCACGTAGCACTGGAACTCGTCGTCCCACCCCGCGTGCAGCTCCTTGTCCTTGACCCACTTCCCCACGTTGATGAGTGTGTAGCCGGGGCCGAGCGCAGACGCGACCGCCTCGCACAGGCTGGTCTTGCCGGTGCCCGGCGTGCCGCACACGAGGACGTTGGGCTTTGAGCGCCCCGTCATGCTATAGACTGGGCGCGTGTGCGAGGGTGTGCGTGTGTGTGTGTGCGTGTGTGTGGTTGCAATGGGAGTGCATGCATGGGAGTGCATGTGTGCGTGCGTGTCGCATGGGGACATCCAGGGCTACCGAGCATTATATGGGAGTCTTCAGGAGCCGCTGGCAGTATCCGCGTCACCAAGACTGAGAGCAAGATGGCGTGCGATTGCCATCGTGACGGATGGTGTGCTTAAATGGCGGCGCAGTCGGCGACACTCACACGCTGCTGCCAGCTGCCCTCACGCGTGAGTCCACTCTCCAGACGAAATGACTAAGTGACGACGAGAAGTGTCAGTGTTGCTGCGTGGTGTTGCTGCGTGGTGCTGTCTGTGTCCGTTTGTTGCGTGGTGTCCTCAACCCTATAATCAGGTCCTGAACCCCAAGTGCCCAAGTCCCTCAAGAAGCCAAACGTCTTTTCATCCTCGTTTACAGCTTTGAGAATGAATTACAAGGGTCAGGAATGTTACGCACCAGCCAGCATATGCTGCAGCTCTTGTGCGACTCTCTACCATGCCTCATGACGCGCTCTAAGGCGCGCAAACACAGTGCGGCCGCCGGCGCGCTCATCGCCCGCGCGGCCACCACCACAGAATCACCGGTGAGCAGCGGCTCCCCCGGCTCAGACTCCCCGCCACGCCACCGCGCGTGCGTGGATGCGACACAGACACAGCTTTCGGCGCTCCACGGGGCGCGGGGGGCAGCCACATACGCGGAGGCTGCGCAACACCTGCATGGCGACGCCAGCAACCACATCTCGGCCTCGGCCGACACCACAGACGCCCTCCGCGCCCTCAGCGCGGGGCAGGCAGACATCAGACGCCTGGTAGGGGGGCTGCTGGACAGGGAGGCGAGGGCGCGCGCCCAGCCACAGAATGCGCCGACGCAGGTGGGCGCGCCACAGGTTGCCGACGCCGGCCACAGCGGTGCCCTTGCGGGGGTGCTCGCTGTGGTGCAGGCGCAGGCGCAACAGATTGCGTCCCTGGTGGATGTGGTGAGCCTCCTGGTGAGCCGCGTCCCTGGGGCGCCCATGCAGATGCCGCATGCAGAGCCGCCCGCGCGCGGGCCGGCCATGCGGCCCACAGTGCGGCGCCCCGCGCTGCGCCTGCTGCCGAGGCTGCTCAGCCTGCCCGGCCCGCTGCTGCTGCCGCCCCTGTGGCGTCGGCGGGGGGGGGGCCGGCGACGGAGCGGCCTGCGTCGGGCGCCACGCGTGCCGCATCTGCGCGCGGCCCCTCCCGCCGGGGGGGGCTGCCTGCGCGTGTGGGCGACACGTCGCTGCGCCGCAGCTTCGTGCTGTCCATCCCGGTGGCACGCGGCGCCAACTGGTTCCTCGCGGGCGGTGGCAGGCGGATGGATGAAGAGGAGGCGACGGCGGCGGCGGCGGAGCGGATCGCTGCAGCTGCCGAGGACGGCACCAGCCTGCCCGTCCGCCTGGCTACGGATGTCGTGCGCTTCCTCTACGGCGGCACCGGCCGGCGGGAGCCGGCTGATGGTGGCGTCGTGTCCGCGTCGCTCCTCAACGCCAAGCCTGCCGTCGGGGGCATCGGCGTGGAGCCACGCGGGGGCGGTGTGCTGCGTGTGCTCTTCACCGTGGCGTCTGACGCCGTGGCCGACACTGTCGTGCGCTGGCGCCACGAGCTGCGCCGCTGCGTGGACTCGACTGCAGTCTTCGACGTCCTCAGTGACCGCGAGGAGGCGCAGCACCAGGCGCTGTGGCCCGCTTTCCTCGCCGCCAAGGTTGCGGGGAAGCGGCGCAGTTCCACCGCGCGCGCCTCGTCGTTGACGGCGAGCGGGTGCCTGCACCTGCTTGCTAGATGGCATTCCCTCTGGGGGTGTTTTTGAAGGGGAGGTGGCGCCACACGCGTGCGGTGGCGGGTGCGGTGTGGTCGCTGAGTAGAGTGCTGCGGCGGGTGTGCTACTAGCCCCGCTTCCGGTGGTCTGGGGGAGGGCTTTTTGGTCCCTTCATGGTTTTATACCTTGGGTCCGCCCTCTGGCCATTTGAGGGGCTGGGTGTGCAGCCTGCACAGTGGTGCTGCTTGCTTGGCGCCCGCCACCAAGTGTGGATGGCGTTACCGTGGGCTACTTGTAGCTTGACCTTTTGTGGGCCTTGAGCCTTGTTTCTCTAAGTCCCACTGGAGCTTTGGAACCGTACGTGTGACCGCCAGAAGTGGATTGTAACCAAACATCATCATCATCTCTACAAACATCAGCAAGTGTGGCGCATCATGTGTGGTGCATCATGTGTGGCGATCAGTGTGGATAATGAATGCGAACAAAACAATTCTTTTTGAAGCCAAAGGGCAGCCAAGGGCTTCGAGAGGAAAGTTTTTTTGAGAGGACTTGATTTATTCCGTTCCACTAGGATCAACACAAAACTGAAGACCTTTAGTTTTGTGTGTGTGTGATCACCTGTGATCACACGCACAAAACACACTGTCGTGGCGGCACTGCGCTGGTCTGTGCTCGCTCACGTGAGCGCACCCAGGCCTGGCGCATCAATCACCGGCGCGTCGTGGGCGAGTGTGCTGCCGCGGTGGATCCAGTCGATCCAGAGTCCCGCCCTTGTTCCGCTCCCACTATTGAGGCGACCACCGCGGGCACCTCCCACCTGTTAACTGTGAACTGTGAAGCGGCAGAAGCCGGGCTGCCGTCCGCCTCGACAGCCTGCGGCGGTTCCCAACCAGGGTTGTTTCCCAGTGGGTTTGTCGTAAAGCCGCCCACCTCCGCCCCCGCATCGCCCGCGTCTGCACTCCTCGGCTTGGAGCGATCGCTCGTGGCAGGGGACGCTTTGCGGTGGCCAGACTTGGGCTTGGCTGCTGCTGCTGCTGCTGCTTTCGAGGCAGCGACAGCTGGGGGCGCGTGCGTGTACTTGCTCATGTCAATCGCCTCTCCGACCGTCGGCGCGCTCCAGCCGTCCTTGAGCCCCTCCTTTGCGATGCGGTCCTTTTCGGCGCCCGCCTGCCTCTTCCCGCGCGACCGCCACCACAGCCATGCGGCCACGCACGCAGCAATCACCACGACCGGCACGACCACCGCAACCACGATGGTGGTGGTGTGGTCGGCGACAGGGCCGAGCGGCGGGGCGGGTGAGGGCGGACGTGGGGGCGGGGGCGGGGGCGACCGGGGTGGGGGCGGGCGGCGGCGGCGTCGGAGGCGACGGGGGCCCGGGGGGAGGGGGGGGCGGGGACGGAGGCTGGGGCGGCGGAGACGCCTCGAGCATGACCGCTGCCACGCTTGTGATGCCAAATGTGGAGCGGAAGGCGGCCGGCAGCGCAGCCACCGGGTCGGCTGCAACGCTGCGCACCGCGCTGGCCACCGCTGGCGCCGCGTCCGCAGACACCGCCTCCAGCGCGAGCGTGGTGAGGACTCCGCCGGTGCCGGACGCCTGCACCAGGGAGCGACGGCCTCCAGCGGGCGTGCCCACGTAGGGGACCGACCCGAGCGCAAAGCAGCGAGCGACGGACGCCGGGACGAGTCGCTCGACCTCAGCAACGACGCCTGTGCACAGCCCGGCCTGGTACTGCGCCAGGCGGCCGGACGACGCGAGGCTGTCGTACGAGGGACTGTCGACTGCGACGATCATGCGCGACACGAGGGTGTCGACGAGGGGCGCGTTGGGGCGCGGGGGTGAAGGCGGGGACGGCGACGGTGGCTGGGGTGGCGAGGGAGCGAGCGGGGGGGCAGGTGACAGCAGTGGTGCGGGCGACGGCGGAGGGGGGAGGTGGGGTTCATCGGGGGGCCTGGGCTGGGCGGGGCGAGGGGTTGGGCGGCTTGGGGAACGGGACCGGTGGCGGTGGCGGGGGGCTGGGCCGGGGCGGCGGGGGGGGCGGAGAGCCGGGCTTGGTGGGCGGCTGCGGAGGCAGCGGAGGCGGCACCACCACAGGCGGGCCCACGGTGCGCAGGCACACGCCTTCGGAGTAGGCCTGCGGGCCGACCGCCCCGCCGGTGCTGCCCGTGCCGAGCGGCCGGTTGCGCAGGACGCACGAGTCGTTCTTGGTGACCAGAAAGAAGGAGCACTCGGACGCGTCATAGGCGCCGGTCGAGCGGCTTGCGCACGCCGCCGCGCACGCCTCGCGCAGCGTGCGCGCGTCCAACGGCCACGTGTTGATGTCGGACAACTCGATCGTGTCGAGCGTCGTGCCGGGTACGTCATAGCCGGACAGGCAGTAGAACGTGCTGTTTGTGGTCGGGGTGGTCTTGGTGTTGGCGTACACGAGGTTGGCCTTGTGGATGCATGACTCCTGGAACCCAGTCACGATGCCAAAGCTTCCATTGACCAGGGGGTTGGTCATCGCCGTGCACGTGGCCAGGTCCTGGCCCGGCAGCACCTGGAGCCTGGACATGGCGCAGGAGGGGTCGGATGCGCAGAAGTCGCGGCAGTACGCGCGCTGCTCCTGTTCTGGGTCGGCCTTGTTGTCCACCTTGACGGGCTTGGTGCCGACAGTGGTGCCCCCGAGCAGGGTGCGGTAGCAGCCACGGGGGAAGTAGAAGACCCCCGGGGGCGGGGGCGTCGGAGGAGGGTCGACATACGGCGATGGGGGCGACAGTGGGATCCTGGGAGACCGCGGCTCGCGGGGCGAGGGGCTTGGCGGCGTGGGAAGCGACGGCGGCTCTGGAGGTGCCCAGGGCGTGAGCGGCGCTGCACAGGGTGGGCATGCACGGGCATGGGGTGGGCACGGGGTGGGCAAGGGGTGGGTAGCGTGAGGCATGCGGTGAGAATGCACGGGCATGGGGTGGGCATGCACGGGCATGGGGTAGGCACGGGTCGGCATGCACGGGGCGGCAGCTGCGTCAGTGGTCTGTGGCTACACCCCCTTCACCCCCCACCCCCCTTGCCCTGGGGCGGCAGCTGCGCCAGTGGTGTGTGGCTACACCCCCTTCACCCCCAACCCGCCTTGCTCTGGCATCTCCTCCCTCCGCGCCTCAGCCACATGCTCGCAGGCTGTGCTCACCAGTGAGGTCTCTCTTGAAGCACACTCCCTGCGAGGCTGCGTTGGCTCCGTTGGCGCCCACCGCCTTGGGATCGGTGGCGTTCAGCGCGCGAGTTCGCAGCTGGCAGCTGCTGTTCGTGTACAGCACAAACACCGTGCAGTTTGCCAGGGCGTTGCAGACCCTGCGGCGGGGTATGGAGGCACACGTCAGCTCGGCGCGCGAGTGTGCGCGTGTGTGTGCGCGTGCGAGTGCGTGTGTCTGCGCGGGCGGCGCTCGTCATCGCTTGTGCAATGCACACACAGTGCATGCAGCAAAACACGCGCACGGCAGGCGGAGCGGGCGACTGCGCGGGGGGGGGGGGGCCTGCTGCTGGGCGTGCATGCATGCAGGATACTCTGCCCCCCCTCCCCGCACCTGGAGCACCCCACAACGCCCATCTTCGTGGTGTATGGCGCGATGGTTGGTATGGCGCGCACGTCACTGCCTGGCAGGCACGTGTAGCCGTCGGGGCTCACGAGGACCTGCAACTGAGCCAGAACACGGCCGCCGGCGCTGCGCTGCTGCATGCCATATGCCCCCCCCTGTCCGCGCGCAAAGGATGCACAAGCAGCTGCAAGGAGGGCCGCGAACAGCAGAGAGGCGCGCATGCCGCCCTTCAAAAGGTGTTGTTGCTTCGCCAAGTCGTTGGCGCGCATTTCCTCCTTATGAGCACGCGACTGCCGCGACGCGACTGCCTATCTGCGGGTGGTCCACCACAGATGAAGTTGCTGCTGTGCACACAGCGCAGGCGGAGGGTTTGGGGGGGCAAGAGGGGTGTCAGCTCCAGCAATCGCCCTCCATCGAGCCCTAGCCCCAACGCAGGAGCAGCGGATCAGTCTCCCAAGAGGGTGAACGCAGGTAGCAGCACTCGCAGCGTACCTCGGGCGCCTGGATTGTCTGGCGCCCGTGTTCGGTGGCTAAACGCGGGGTCTGCGGACAATTGCACAGCCCAGAGACACGAGTGAGCCAGGTGCCGCCACGAGACGGACAGCAACACTGCGAACGAGGGAACGTAGAGAGAGGATGTACCAATTTTCAACCACCAAGAGTGACCAAGAGTGACCACCGCGACGCCAAGCAGAAGTCACAATTCATCACCCTCAATCAGCTCACAATTCCTCCCGCTAGTGGTGGCGGTAGTACTCTGCCGCATGATGGTACACCCTGCGTGCAACAGGGGCATGTGGTGGTGTTGTGTGTGCTGCGCGCGCGCGTGTGTGTGTGTGTGTGTGTGCGTGTGGTGTTGTTGCGTGTGCTGCGCGCGTGTGTATAAGTGTGTGTGTGTGTGTGTGTGTGTGTGTTGACTCTTGCTCCCTGTGCGTTGTTGCGTTGTTGTATATTGCGTGGGTTGCGTGATTCGGGACTCGAGAAGAGGTTTAGGGTTTAGGGGGCTTTGAGCGCACACACACCTGCGCTTGAGCGCCGCGATCGTGTAATTGTACGCCAGGCCGCCCTGCCCCGCCGGCCACACAAACGCGCCCCAGTGCTTGGCCAGCGCCAGTCGCATGCGGTCGATCTGCTCCTGGCTGTACGCCCGCAGGATGGGCACGATGTTGGGGAGATCGGCGTTGCTGATGCGCACGGAGAACTCCTCGTATGGCAGCAGCTCCTCAAACGGCTGCCACGTGTGGGCCTGCGTGATGATGGGCACGCAGCCGTGCACCACAGCAATCGCAAGGCGCAGGCCCCACCCGTATCCGTACGGTGCAACGCAGAACTTGGAGTCGAGGAACATCTGCTCGTAGTTGTCGACGCGCCCGTCTTTAAACAGAATGTCAGAGTAGGTGGCGTCGTTCTCGTGCGCCTTGAGCACCTTGAAGATTGCCTGGCGCGCGCCCCCGCTGACCTTGTTGTCGCCGTGCGACACGCCGCCCGCGAAGAAGAAGAGCATCGTCCGGTTGCGGCCGTCCGACCCGTTGTTCGCGAGCACGTGCTCGTACAGCGCGAGCGTGCTGCCCTCCCGAACAAACTTCAAGTCTGCCACGGGCGGCGCAACGATATCGCGCTCCGGCCGCACGCACGCGTAGTCCTGGGGTTGGGTTTTACGGTTGTGGGCTGTAGGGTTCAGGGTTTAGGGCTTAGGGTTTAGGGTTTAGAGGTTAGGGCTTAGGGTAAAGGGTTGAGGAGTAAGAGACCTACCTGGTCGACATCATGGTGGAACTCCACACCCGGTCCCGACAGCCCAAAGTGCGAGATCTTGATGGGGTGGTCCATGAGAGCCTCTTGGGCGTAGAGGCCGCACGCTCCGTGGTCGCCGGCCATCCACCAAAAGTGGTCTTTTCCAACTGGAGGGTGGTTTGTGGAGTGTGCGCGTGTGTGTGTGCGTGTGTGTGTGTGCATGTGTGTGTGTGCGTGCGTGTGAGTGCGAGAGAGGCATCACGAGCATGGAACCTCGCCGTGTGCCGCCCCTCCCCTCCAACCACCCCCAGCCACCCATCCGGCCCCACCCCACCCAGCCATGGGCGTTCATCTAGCCCAGCTCACGTGTTCGGTTCCAGAACGGATACTCGGTCTGTAGGTGTGTGACAATGTGCTTGAGATGAGGCACCGGATCGCGCACATTGGCGACGTAGAAGTAGAGCTGCGGGCGGGGGTGGGTGGTGGTGGTGGTAGTGGACAGTGGGCAGCAGGTAACACGCATGGGGGGAGGCAGTGTGAGAATCGCATGCGCGGGCGCAGCGCATCGCAAGCGAGCGCAAGTTGCCGGCGTAGAAGTAGAGCTGCGGGCGGGGATGGGTGGTGGTGGTGGTAGTGGACAGTGGGCAGCAGGCAACACGCGCGGGGGGAGATGGCGGCGTGTGAGCATCACAAGCGCGGGCACAGCGCATAGCAAGCGAGCACACGTTGCCGACGCAGAAGTAGAGCTGTGGGCAGGGGTGGGTGGTGGTGGTGGTGGCGGGCAGTGGGCAGCAGGTAACACGCATGGGGGGAGGCGTGTGAGAATCACAAGCGCGGGCACAGCGCATCGCAAGCGGGCGCGCGTTGGCAACGTGGAAGTAGAGCTGCGGGCGGGGCGGGGTGGGCAGTAGGCAGCAGGCCGCACGCATGGGGGGAGACGGCGTGTGAGCATCGCAAGCGCAAGTGAGCGCACGCTGACGACGGAAAAGTAGAGCTGCACGGCAGGCAAGCGCCACTTGACCCCCTATCCCCTGGAAGCAGTTAGCAGCAGCAGCAGCAGCTCCTAGGGCCTATTTTTGAGGCGTCGCACAATAGCTCTCCTTTTTGCTCTGGGACTGCACGTTGGCAGCCGGCTGTTGGCTACCGCCCCTCACAAGTAATTGTTAGGGCCATAACTGGACTTGGGTCTAGGCGATGGTACTAGGACTAGAACGTAGTATTCGCTCGAAAGCCCCGATGTACCTGTTACTGTTACTGCGCGGCAGGCGGGCAGGAAGGCGCAGGCGCAGCACACGCGTGGCGGCCTGTGCACGGGGGAGGGCGTGAGAGCCTCGCACACACAGTGTGTGGTGGGCGCAGAAAGCTGTGCATTGCGCGCGCGCATGTGTGCGTGCTTGGCAAGTAAACGGCCAGCAGCGAGTACGTGTGTGTGAGTGGGGCGTGGGTCTGCACCCGCGCGTGCGCATTTGGATGCACTCCCAGTGAAGCCATGGTCCAACGAAGCTTCCCGCGGCCTTTGGCTGCGGGGGCAAACCAGGAAATCGGGGTGGCGGGGTGGCTCGGCACAGTGATTAGAAGTTAAGTGTGAATCGGCACTATTCCCACTTTTCCGCACCAAATCGGCCCCTGCACTGTGGCAGGGGAGTCAAACACTCCTCTGCCTGAATGCTGAGTGGAAGCCCTACACTTCGTGGAATCCCTAAGTGCCCGTCGCTCGTCCCCACCATTGCCGGGACGAAGAACATGTTGGCCTCATATGGGTTCTCCGTGCGCACACTCCAGTCCTGAGCGTGGTGGGGTGGGGTGGATGACGATGGTCCAGGGGTGTGGGGAGGGGGGGGTCAGGTCATTGGGTGGGGAGAGGGGGGCGGCAACAGCACAGACACGGCCTGGGGCACAGCATTGGATGTTGTGGGGATGCCGTGTGCGCACGTGTGTGCACGTGTGTGCACGTGTGTGCACGTGTGCGTGCACAAGCGTGCACGTGTGTGCGTGTGTGCGCACGTGTGTGTACGTGTGCGCACGTGTGTGCACGTGCACATACGTGTGTATGTGTGTGCACGTGTGTGTGCACGTGTGCGTGCACGCGTGTGCATGTGTGTGCACGTGTGAGCACGTGTGCGCGTGCGCGCACATGTGTGCACGTGTGTGCACGTGTGCGCGTGCGCGTGCGCGTGCGCGTGCGCGTGCATGCGTGTGCGTGCGTGTGCATGCGTGTGTGCGTGTGTGCGTGTGCGTGTGCGTGTGCGTGTGCGTGTGCGTGTGCGTGTGCGTGTGCGTGTGCGTGTGCGTGTGCGTGTGCGTGTGCGTGTGCGTGTGCGTGTGCGTGTGCGTGTGCATGTGCGTGTGCGTGTGCTGTGCATGTGCATGCGTGCGCGTGTGCATGAGTGTGCATGCGCGTGCGTGCGTGTGCGTGCGCACCGTCAGGAAGGACTGCAGGAAATATTCGTACCCGGTGTACATGGGGTCGCGGCCGAGCATACCGTCATCAAACTCGCCTGCGAGACAACAACAAGTAACAAGCAACACGGGGTGTCCATCTCAGCAGGCTACTCTTCTACTACACATCACTCGCCGATACTCCAGCACACTTAAGTGTACTGGAGTACCGCCGGCTCCCGCCCGATAGACAACAACGAGAGGGTTTTACAATCACAGCCGGCCGGCCGGCGGCCACAATCAGTTCCAGAGTTCCAGCAGGATCCATCAAAGCAGGAGCCCTGCCAAAAGTCAAAAAGGGGGGGGGGGACTCCACGGCAGCGCCACCCACACGCGGCGGCGGGCACCAAGCAAGCAGCACCTCAGCCAGGCAGCACACTCAGCCCTGAAACAGTCAGAGGCAGACCCAGTGATTTGCTTTTCGGCTCTACACAGCCAGTTGGCTGTATTCCAGGTGTACTTTGACCTTGCACACAGCTCAAGCCATCCAGCGGATTGTTAGTCTGACAAGCCCGCCAGAAAGAGCGCGTCAACAGCTCTCAAATGACCTTTGTACGAGGACAAACGGTCTACGGGAGGTCAACGGTCAACGCGGTCAAAGCAAAATCCGGCTGTGGAATAATTAATTTAAAATCCTGAAAAGGGGGTCACTGGGCAGACCCCAGGTAAGACTGGCTGTGAAGGTTTAGGGACCAGGCGGTGGCGGCCGCCACCGCCTGGTCCCTTAACCTTCACAGCCGGTTATAAATACCCCCGCGGGGGTGGCAGTGTTTTGGTTAACCACCCCGCAAACCCTCACAGTGCATTTGCGGGGTGAGATTGGCCGTTTTGGGCCGTCGCTGCGGGGTGAGATTGCGTGAATTCTGACCCTCAAAAGTGCAAGAATGCATTTTCACACTTCTCGCAACAAAAAAGCCTCTGGCGGGGTGAGATCGAAGAAGTGGGGCGCGGGCTGAGCCGTCATTTCCCCACGATCGCAACCACTGGGTGGTGGTGCAGGGTGGGCGATGGGCAGGCGTCCCTACCACATTCCCAACGCCTCAGGCGGTGCCTTGGCTTGCGCGGATCAGGCGGCGCGTCAGGCGCTCCGAGACCGCCTGAGGCGCACCCCCGAACGCCTGAGGCGCCACATCAGGCGCCACCCTGACCGCCTCGGGCGCCCAAAGCCGCCTTGATGCGCACCCCCCCGACCGCTTCAGGCGTTATGATTGCCTTCACTTGTGCACCTCACACATTGGGATTGCGTTAGGGTGAGTGGGCGGCTGAGCGGGCGGGTGCATGGGGGGAGGGGCCTAACGGGTCGGGCACACGGGCTGACAGCCATGTGTGCCCTGCCCTGCCCTGCCCTGCCCTGTCCTGACCTGTGTGCCGTGCCCCGTCCTGCCCTGCCTTGTGCCCATGTGTGCTGTTTTGTTGGCAAAATGGTGGCAAAACATGGTGGCAACTTTGTTGCCCCAGCACCCAGAGGCCCCCGGCAGTGTTGCGCTCACAAACCTTACCCTGAGCCAAGCCTCTAAGGATGCTCCAAGTTAGTGCAGGTACGGAAGCCCCACGCTTCCACACTTCTGGACCTCTCATAAGTTCAGCGTTGGATGGGGAGGACAACCAAGAGCGAGGCGGGGCGCCTGATATTCACAGTCACCAACACAGCTTCAACAACCCTGACTTGTCATAGTTGCGCTCACCAGGAAAGACCACCGACGATGGAAGGTCGTACATGTAGACGCGCAGCGCTGTCCTGCGTAGGCACAGCACCAGGACCGGCATCAGGCGCAGTGCACGTGTGAGTGCATGTCGCCGCCAAGGGTGCTCCACAGCAGGCACGTGCGCACGTGCACCCACACCCACACGTGCGGGACACGTCACAGACAGCGACAGCGACAGCACCAGGACCAGTACCAGCGGCACCATGCGCGGTGCACGCGTGAGCGCATGGCCACCCAGGGTGCTCCACAGCGGGCACGTGCGCACGTGCACCCACACCCACACGCGTGGGACACGTGCCAGCGACAGCATCAGGACCAGCACCAGCGGCACCATGCGCGGTGCACGCGTGAGCGCATGGCGCCACCCAGGGTGCTGCACAGCGGGCACGTGCACACGTGCACCCACACCCACACGCGCGGGACACGTGCCAGCGACAGCATCAGGACCAGCACCAGTGGCGCCATGCGCGGTGCACGCGTGAGCGCATGGCCACCCAGGGTGCTCCACAGCGGGCACGTGCACACGTGCACCCACACCCACACGCGCGGGACACATGCTATACAAGTGTGCACGCATGGCGTGTTGGTGGCGCGTATTGAAGGTCGCATGGGGCACGTATTCAAGGGCGCATGGTGCATCTCCCCCCACCCACATCGTTGCCGCCCATCCCCCTTTCTACCACAGCCCCCTGTATTGCAACCCTGGCGATACAGGCTACACCCACATTGTAATGGCTTTGTTGCAACGCAGTACAATTAGCGCGAATTGTGTTGCGTTGTAACAAAGCCATGGTGTAGCCTGTATCGCCGGGGTAACAATACAGGGTGCTGTGGTAGGGCCTAGGCCTCAGTGCTTCCTCAATTTATTCAGATGAATTAATACATACCGCCTGGCCACTAGCGAAACCCTGAATTGCCTATTTGGCGTTTCTTTGCATTTTTTTTGCCGGAAAATAGCGAAAATCGCAAATTCAACACTTTCCGGCCGAAATTGACGCGATTTAGGCGGCGAGCTGCCCATCGCGAAACGAATTATTGCAGCCTGTTGACCGCCATTGGCGGTGGACCGCCTGGTTGGTTACCCTGGCAGGCTGGCGCGCTGCGTGGCCTTGCGGGCTCTCTAAGTAGAGCTCCCCTAGACGTGTAGTCTAGGAGACGTGTAGTCTAGGCCTTAACTCACGCCCCGGGGTCCTCCGGGGACGCGTACGTGTAACACCTGTGAAACCTGGCTGAGGACGAACTGCTAGGCCTCCCTCCTGCACTACTGTGGGCTAATTTGATCTTTTGGTGGGCCTTGTGCCTGCTGTCTGATACCCGCTGGAACTTTGGAACTGATTGTGACCGCCGGCAGTGGATGTGTAACACTCCTCTCTCTCCCTCCCGCACCTCGTCGGCACCACGCGACTGCCCGGCTGGAGCGTGTACGCCTTGGACCTGCTGCAGTCGATGCCCCACCGCCCAGCCTCACAGTTGCAGAACCCATTGGCGCAGGTGCCATGGCCGCTGCAGTTGGGGGAGAACCAGCAGCTCTCGTCGTCCAGGTGTTCGCACGCTTCACCCTTGAAGCCCTGCGCCACACACACGCACGCACACACACATGCACACACACACACACACACACGCACACGCATGCAGACACGCGGATGCACTGGTGTGAGGTCGTCGCTGGTGGCGGCTTGCCATGTGGCAGTCAGGGGGGGGCTTGGGTGGGGAAGTATTGTCTACGAGGGGAACTGTCAGTGGGCGCTTGGTGAGAGTTTGAGGTGCACGCACCTTGAAAAGGTTACCTAGCAGATCGGATTCCGATGAGGAGATCGCCCAAGGGGCGGTTTGCCGGTTGGGGAGCAAGGGGGGTGTTTGGAAAAAAATGTCAGCTTGGAGAGCGCACAGGGAGCTCACGAAAACCCGGGAAGTCAGAGAGGCCCTCTCCAGGAAACCCGACAGCCTGGCGCCCCCCCCCAAGAAACCTCGGGTGCACGCACTGGGGCATGTGCACCCGTGGTTCTGCCAAAGATCTTGGGGAAATGATGGCTCAACCCGGGCCTCACGGCTCACTCCCCAATGTCGACCCGACGGACGCAATGTTTTGCGAAAAGAGCGTGAAAATGCAAAAAAAAGGGCCTTTGGGGTCGAGATTTGCGCATTCTTAACGCGACGCGCCAGCCCGACTCGTCCAATCTCAACCCGAAAGTGCACTTAGCCGGGGTGCGGGTTGGCCGACGGAAACACGGGTGTGGGACTCCCTCACTCTCTCCCGCGCGTGCGCTGTGTGGTGGGCACGTGCACGTGTTGCTGGCCGCGAGGGGCAGCCATGTCTGTCTACCAACACACTTCACACCGCCGCCCCCCCCCGCCGCCCCACCGTTCGGCAGATGCAGTACGTGCGCCCCTCGGTGGGCTGGGTGACACACGAGCCCCGCCCATTCCCGCAGCTCCCAGGGCAGGTGTCCAGTGGCACTGCGTACACCATGCTGTCGCGCCTGCTCCACGGGTTCCAGCAAGCCCACTCCATGTCCTTGTCCAGGCGGGGGTAACGAACGCTGAGACGCACGGGGCATGCGCGGGAGGGGAGCAAGTGTGTGTGTGTGTGTGTGTGTGTGTGCGTGTGTTTGTGTGTGTGCGCGCGTGCGTGGTGCGAGGGGGGGAGGGGCAGACAGGGCATGCCATCCAGAATTGGCGGCACCGCCTCCCCCCCCCCTCAACCCCCCCAAGCCCCAGCCACCATCTAATCGAGCTTCCGCCCACCAGGTGGTCTTGCAGTAACAGAAACAGTCACATCGGCTTCCCAGCGAAGACTGCCTTTAGGCCTAGTACCACCGCCTAGACCCAAGTCCAGTTCTGGCCCAAACAATTACTTGTGAGGGGCGGTAGCCACCAACCGGCTGCATGTCAACGCGTTGTCCTAGAGCAAAAAGGAGAGCTTTTATGCGACGCCACCAAAATATATCCCAACTGCTTCCAGGGGGTAGGGGGGCAAGTGGCGCTTGCCAATCTACTTGACTGCCAAGGTGGCTCATTCCAGATGCTAACAAACCCAAAGGCAAAAACACGTTGATCAAGGCCCCAGCCGCCCTCCCAATTTCCCTTCAAAGCCCCATTGGAAGGCCCCATCAGTGTTGCCTTTTCATGATTTTTAATTAATTCTTCCAAAGCCGGATTTTGCTTTGACCGCGCTGATCGTTGGCCTCCCGTTGACCGTCTGTCCTCATACATAGGTCATTTGAAAGCTGTTGACGTGCTCTGTCTGGCGGGCTTGTCAGACTTACAATCCACTGCATGGGTTGAGCTGTGTGCAAGTTCAAAGTACAGTCAGAATACAGCCAAATGGCCGTGTAGAGCCAAACAGGAAATCACTGGCCACCATCCAATCGCGCTCCCGCCCACGAGGTGCTCATTGCAGATGCAAAAAACAACCCCAAGGCAAAAACACGTCGGTCAAAGCCCCCCCTCCCTCCAGGCCCCCCGCCCCCCTCTCAACTCCCCCCAAAGCCCCAGCCACCATCCAATCGCGCGCCCGCCCACCAGGAGCTCATTGCAGATGCAAAAAACAACCCAAAGGCAAAAACACGTTGGTCAAAGCGCCCCCCCCTCCAGGCCCCCCGCCCCCCAACTTCCCACCCAAGCTCCATTGGAAGCCACCATCCAATCGCGCGCCCGCCCACCAGGAGCTCATTGCAGTAACAGTAACAGTAACACGGGGTTTCCAGCTAAGCAGGCTACTCTTCTACTAGAGACACCCGCCGATACTCCAGCACACTTAAGTACTAGAGTACCGCCGGCTCCCGGCCAACAGACTACCGCTCCCGCCGGCTAGACTACCCCAAACAGCGGTCTCTGAGAGACATGTCTGGCAAGGAGCATATAGGAGAGGACCTTCCTCAGGTCACAGTAGTGGCCTTGTGGCCAGTCAAGCCGGCAGAGCCGACTGGCGCTGACTGGAACGGTCCCCGCCTGGCAGTGCATGGCTGTCCAGCTCTCGTTTGCATGGGGCTCAGCCGGCGCCCCATGCCTCATGCATGGCCAGGTCCCACCCTCCAGGGGGGCATGGGCGACAGAGTTGTCATGGAGGCTGCCTGAAGACCTTCCAACGCCATTCACCGGCAGACGAGCGACCCCGAGGATGAGCGCGGTGACGAACGCTGCGAGCTCATTGCAGATGCAAAAAACAACCCAAAGGCAAAAACATGTTGGTCAAAGCCCCCCCCCCCCCTCCAGGCCCCCGCCCCCCAACTTCCCCCCAAAGCCCCATTGGAAGCCACCATCCAATCGCATTGCAGATTTTGAAAACAACCCAACAAGAGAGTTTTACAAGCACAGGCCGGCGGTCACAATCAGTTCCAGAGTTGCAGCAGGATCAACCAAAATGAGAATCAGTTCCATCTGGAGTTGCAGCAGCCAAAAAATGAGAATCAGTTCCAGAGTTGCAGCAGGATCAACCAAAAATAAAAAGGGGGGGTTAACCCCACGGCAGCGCCACCCACACGCGGCGGCGGGCACCAAGCAAGCAGCACCTCAGCCCTGAATCAGTCAGAGGCAGACCCCAGGGACCCAACGGCAAAAAACACGTCGGTCGAAGCCCCACCCCCAGGACCACCTCGCAGCGCCTGATCGTTGGGTTCAATATCATGGTGTTGCGGGTTGGTTGCAGAGCGAGCACGCAGGCACCAGACTGCAAGGCACACAGGCACCAGACTGCAAGGCACGCAGGCACCAGGCTGCAAGGCACGCAGGCACGCAGGCACCAGACTGCAAGGCACACAGGCACCAGACTGCAAGGCAGGCAGAGCGAGCAAGCAGGCACCAGACTGCAAGGCACGCAGGCACCAGACTGCAAGGCACGCAGGCAAGCAGGCACCAGACTGCAAGGCACGCAGGCACCAGACTGCAAGGCACGCAGGCAAGCAGGCACCAGACTGCAAGGCACGCAGGCACCAGACTGCAAGGCACGCAGGCACCAGACTGCAAGGGCGACCTCTCTCACTCACCTGGGTGCTGGCGTAAACAGGTCCATCTCAAACGGGGCCTTGTACCACTCCACCTCGTCCGTGCCGTTGCGCGGAATGAACGAGTGCTGCTCCTCCAGTGGCTTGCCGGGCAGTACAAAGCAGCGGCCCTCGCCGATCGTCTGCCCCCGCTCGTGTGTGCACTCGATGCCTCCGTGCCTAGGTCCAGTCCGGTTCGTTCTGCAGAGGAAGCTGGACACGTGGGGCACACGCAGAGAGGGGAGGGGGGCGGGCGATCGTCAATGCATTATGACTTATGCCCGACCGCCTCTCATAAGCTGTCCTGTGCAGTGACAGCAGCCTGCTCCCCCCCCCCTCTTCCCCCCCTCTCCCCCCTCTCTTCCCCCCTTCCCCCCTTCTCCCCCCTCCTTCCCTCCTCCCCCCCTCCTCCCCTCTCTTTCCCCCCTCTTGCCCCATTCGCTGGCGCGCTCGCGATGCACACGGTCGACTGTGCCCGACTCACTCAAAGCACTCGCGGTAGCACTGACAGCTCTTTGGCACGTATGTGCCACACGACGGCATGACCCGCTCTGCCGAGCTGTAGCAGTGCGGGAGCAGGTCGACCGCACAGCCAGGCCCTGCGTCAGGCACACGCACACGCACACACACACGCACACACGCACACACGCACACACGCACACACGTGGACAAACTCGTTCAAGTGATGGGTGTGTGTGTGCATCCCACGTGGGTGCCGACTGTGTCCTGTGACTGCTTTGACACGACCACAGCAGGCCTTGCCCAGCGTGCTGGCACACACATAGCACGCACTCATAGCAAACACAGCCCGCACAGCACTCACGTCACGTACAGCCAGCCCGCTTCTCACCTGTCCGCCCCCACGGACACTCGCAGTTGCCCGTCTCCAGGTTGCAGTTCCCAACCGTGCCGCACCCGTCCACGCATGCCTTGGCCGTCGACACGAACTGGTTCACCACACCCGCACCCCCTATCCCTTCAGGGGAGGCGGGTGCAGCCTGTGGCAGGACACAGGGGAGGTGATCCTGAGCGCGTTGCATGCATGCACCGTCCCGCATCCCATGCCGCCCATGCACACGGACACGCATCGCCGACCTCCCTCCCCAAAGAAAGCGCGTGCGCATCAATCAATCGTCGTGCACCTCCTCAAGAAGCACCCTGCTGCGAGGCCCAGGAGTAGCAGCGGCAAAGCAAGCCAGCGCCAGCGCGCCCAGAAGCAGCGGGCTCGCTCGCAGCATGGCGCCTGCAAAGTCAAGGCGCGCACGCACTACTGCAAGCACGCACGCTACTGTAGATAGAGAGAATTTCACTCGCGATCACAAAAGTGTGGCGTATTTGAGTTTCAAGCAACAGCAGTTGAGCAGGGGGCTAGGCGCTCTCGCATGATGTCAAGCGCGTTGGTCATCAAATGGCAGGGCCAGGAGATGACTGTGGTGCTGGCGACGGACGCCACTGTCGCAGATCTGAAGCGGGAGCTGCAGACAAGGACGAGCGTTTCAGCGCTGCGGCAGAAGCTGCTGGGGCTGGGGAAGCGCAAGGCAGATGGCAAGCCGGCGGGCGATGACGACACGCTGGACGCCCTGGTCCCGATGAAGCCCGGGGCAAAGATCATGCTTATGGGGTGCGCGCATGGGGGTGCATGGGGGTGTGCATGCAGTTCCTAGGTGTGTGTGTGCAGACAAGGCGGTGGCGAAGGCAGCAGGGCGTGCAACGCAGTGAGAGCAGCGGGTCTAGGAGCGCTGTGTGTGTGTGTGTGTGTGTGTGTGTGCGCGTGTGTGCGTGCGTGCACACAGCAGTGGCCAAGGCAGTGGGGTGGGTGGTGCAGTGAGAGAAGCGGGGGTGCAGGAGCGGTGTGCGTGTGTGTGTGTGTGTGTGGCGCTGGCTGTGTCACACCCTGCTATGTGTGCGTGCGTGCATGCGTGTGTGTGTCTCTGACGCCCTGCCTACGCCCCCTCCTATTGTGTGCGTTTACGGGGCGGTGGCGAAGGCAGTGGGGCATGTGAGGTAGTCACTGAGTGAGAGGATCGGGGGCTGTGTGTGTGTACGCGTGCGTGTGTGCGCGCGTGTGTGTGTGTGTCCTGTACTTATGTGTGTGTGGCTCCGACACCCTGCGCCCCCCTCACGCCGCTTCGCACGCGCTCTACTCCTCCTCCCACGCCCGCAGCACGCCTGACGCCGTGCTCGCGCACGCGGCGGCCGCCGCCGAGGCTGCCCCCGAGGTCGCAGACGACTTTGACGTGGGCGACGATGACGGAGGCGAGGCGGTGCCGCTCAAGGACCAGCCTGAGGTGCAGGAGAAGCTCCGGCGGCGCGTGGCGTCGGTCGACGTCAAGGTGCTCAACGCGCCGCGCGAGGGCAAGAAGTGCCTCGTGCTCGACATTGACTACACGCTGTTTGATCTGAACTCGAGCGCAGAGAGGCCGGACGAGCTGGCGCGGTGAGCGAGCGGGCGTGGCAGAGAACATGCTCCACCACGCAGACCTCGACCGACCCGTGCGAGCGCTCCGCACCGCGCAAGGCTGTGCGCGACCGCGCCCTCAGCCCTGCTGGTGGCACCCCACTACAGTGGCAATGGCATGCACAAGCACAGCGCAAGCGCGATGCGCTTCCTCCTGCTCCCTCTCCCTCTCTCTCCCTCTCTCTCATTCTCTCCCCCCCCTCTCCCCCCTCCCCCTCCCTCCCCCCAAGTTACCCCCCCCAGCCAAAGGCAATTAGGAATGAATTTTAGCCTTTCCCGGGAGAGAACATGCTCTGCATGCCCCCCCCCCCCCCCCCCCCCCAGTAAAAAAAAACAGCACCACCGCCTCGCGAGCGTGCACACACGCAGCGCCCGCCCGCCGGCCTGGCACGCACACAGCCTCGCCGCTGCGGCTGCTGCCGCTGTGGCTGCTGCAGCTGTGGCTGCTGCTGTGCCTGCTGCTGCTGTGGCTGCTGCTACTGCTGTGGCTGTCGCTGTGGCTGCTGCTGTGGCTGCCGCTGCTGTGGCTGCTGCTGCTGTGGCTTGCCGCTACTGCCAGTACCCAGCCCACTGACGACCCCGCCGCCTGCACCGCGCCAGGCCGTTCCTGCACGAGTTCCTCGCTGCTTCGTACGAGTTCTACGACATCGTGATTTGGAGTGCTACGAGCATGAAGTGGGTGGAGGTCAAGATGAAGGTGAGGGTCTTAAAGGTTGTACACGTTCTACTCCTGCTCCTTGCCAGACATGTCTCTCAGGGACCGCTGTTTGGGGTAGTCTAGCCGGCGGGAGCGGTAGTCTATCGGCCGGGAGCCGGCGGTACTCTAGTACACCTAAGTGCTGGATTTTTGGCGGGTGATCTCTAGTAGAAGAGTAGCCTGCTAAGCTGGAAACCCCGTGTTACTTGTTACTTGTTCACGTTCTACACGTAGGAGCTCCTCCCACGCGCCCGGAGGACTCACCCTGGGGCGTGAGTTAAGGCCTAGACTACACCAGTGATTTCCTTTTCGGCTCTACAAAGCCATTTGGCTGTGTGCCGGCTGAACTTTGACCTTGCACGCAGCTCAACCCATCCAGTGGATTGTATGTCGGACAAGCCCGCCAGACAGAGCACGTCAACAGCTTTCTAACGACCTATGCATGCGGAGAAACGGTCAACGGGAGGTCAACAATCAACGCGGTCAAAGCAAAATCTGGCTGTGGAATAATTAATTTAAAATCCTGCAAAGGAAATCATTGGACTACACGTCTAGGGGGGCTCTTCTAGTATGAGAGCCCGCAAGGCTACTGATGATGGATGTTACAGTCAGGGACACCTCTAAAGGCGTACCAGACCGTGTTCGGTGCGTATGGCCCGAGCACCTGAATGAGATGGCTGGCTGTTGGTGGTAGGGAACCCCTACTCTACTATGCGCCAGCCGACCAGTCCACCGCCAGTCCATGAAGGTGGGGCTGGGTATCACCCGGCTTCCGCGTTGTTAACACACAGCGCTGATGCCGTGCGTTGAGTGTCAAAGCGCTCCTGCCTCGCACTTGACTGACTTGCCCACCCGGACCAGGGGGAGTCGGCAAGCCCAGTGGGAACCCCACACTTGGTTCCCACCCCCCCAGCTAGAGGGCGCGTACAGTCCCTGCTAGCCACTGTAGAGCCTGGACCCAGCAGAGGGGCACAGGCTTGAAGGGCTAGAGGGGGGTATATGTGACACGCGTGCCTGCCCCGCGCCCCCGCTGCCGCCTCCCCCGCTGTGCTTGTCGCACCTCGCCACGCCCGTCGCACCACCGGCGATGTAACAGCCATCCTTGCGCATGTCCAGTAAAGGAGTTGAAGGAGTAAGGAGTTGGCACGAAGGCTGCTCTATGTCAGGACCAGCCAGTGGCTTGACATCTCGAGATCCGACCTTTTAAATCCCTTTCTGGTAAGAGGGTAGAACGGGAAGTCACACCCGCTCTCCTCCAATTGAAGGCCCAGTGGTAAAGCTTTTTGTGCTGCTCACGAGCATGCCCTTGCCCTCCTCCCCCATATGCTGTGTGCGCAGGAGCTGGGCGTGCTGAGCCACCCGCAGTACAAGGTGTGTGTGTGTGTGTGCGTGTGCATGTGTGTGTGTGTGCGTGCGTGTGGGTGCGCGTGTGGGTGCGCGTGTGAGTACGCGTGTGCGCGCGCGTTCTTGTTTGAATTGTGTGTTTGTGTGACTGGCCTGACTCGGCCTGTCACATCTCACATCGTGCGTCAACATTGGCATCGTGCGCATGCAGGTCACGTGCATGTTGGACCACGCTGCCATGGTGACTGTGAGCATGGCGCGCCACGGCGTCTTTGACTGCAAGCCGCTCGGTTTCCTTTGGGCTAAGTTCCCCGACCACTACAGCGAGCACAACACGATTATGATGGACGACCTGAGGTGTGGGCTGTGTGTGTACGTCTGTGTTTGTGTATGTCTGTGCTCCTTGCACAGAAGGCAGCCTTCCGCCTTCCGCATTGCTAGGTGCCACCCAACCTACCCCCCCCCCTCCCTCCGGTGCCCGCAGGCGCAACTTTGTGATGAACCCTCAGGCGGGCCTGAAGATCCGGCCGTACAGGCGCGCCGCCACCAACCGCGCGACCGACCGCGAGCTGTACCACCTCACGCGCTACCTCATGCTCATCTCGCCCCTCGACAAAATCAGCCACTTGGATCACCGCAAGTGGGAGGACTATGTGCGGCGGGGAGGAGGACGAGAGGATGGGAGGCAGTGACCCCTGGGAAGGATTCTGGTAATTCGTTTTTTCCCGGCTCGCGCAACTTTGACCGCTCGTACATACCAGGAGCAATACATTGCGGTGGTTTACACAACGCACGCCGCTTTGCTGCCCTCGGCGACAGCTTTCCAAAGAACTGCTCCGAACCCTGTCCCACCACCATTGTGGTTTTCTGGGAAGTGGGAAATCCGGCCCCGAGCAGTGCGCGGCTTGCAGGGGAATCACTGATGGGAGGGTGTGTGTGGCCGGGGCACGTCTCTTTCCTGGCTATTAACACTCGTGTGTGACGCACCTAACCTTCCTACACAAAAAACGTGTGCCTGCGAGGGGGGTGCCGCCTCGGCGTCAGCACGCTAACCAGCTAGCATGTCTTAACCAGCTAGCCTCTACTATAGTTTAACTAGTGGACGGGTTTGCTAGGATACTGATGTGTCGAGAGTCCGCGAGCTGAAGCACCAGCTTCGGACCCGGTTGTTGCGCAGCCTCGGCCTCAGCTCGCCTGCGCCTGTGCCTGCTGGGCCACTGCGCCCGTTGCCGTCGAGGAGCTCGACGACCCAGAAGGCAGGTCCCCGGCAGCAGCCGGCGCAACGAGCGCCGCCCTACACACGGGCAGCCGGAGCGTGAGCGTGTGTTGGTGTGTAAGCTGGTGTGGCGGTTCTGATGGCGCACGCGGCCAGCTGAGGAGGGCAGCGCACGGAACCGCACACAGCACGCACCGCGCTGCACCCCCCATGCACCCACCTGATCGGGTCGAAGAACTCGTGCGCCATCGCCTCTGCCGCAGTCATGCGCTTGTGGTGGTCGTACTTGAGCATCTGGTCGAGCAGGTCAAACGCCTGCTGCGACGCCAGGTGCTGGTTTGCGCTCGTCACAAAGCGCCGCCACGGCACCTGCGGCTTGATGCCGCACAGCTGCTTGAGCTTGGGGTCCAGGTCCACGCCGTACTTGGCGCAATACTTGTACAGGTCGTCGGTGCCCAGCACCTGCGAAATCTTCACGAGCTGGTCAAACTCGTCGGCGCCCCGGAAGAAGACGGGCTTCTTGAACAGCAGCGCGGCCATCATGCACCCGACGCCCCACACGTCTAAGCTGTAGTCGTAGTCGCGGATGTCGACGAGCAGCTCGGGGCCCTTGTAGAAGCGCGTCGCGACGCGCACCGGCAGCTCCTTGCCCGGGTGGTAGAAGTCGGCGAGGCCCCAGTCGATGAGGCTCAGCTGCCGCTTCTCGTGGTCAATCAGCACGTTGCCGGGCTTCACGTCGCGGTGCATGATGCCGCGGCTGTGGCAGTAGTCGAGCGCCTGCGCACGCGGGGGTGGGGGGTGCGGGGTAGAAGGGTCGGGCTGCGTCGGCGGTGCCAGCTGCGGGCACGGCCCCTCCTCTCATCCTTCCAACTCACCACGCACAGCGTGCGTGTACACGCATACCGGCTGCTGGCCGAGGGTGTGCGGCGGGTGGATGGATGCAACTGCAAACCCGCCATGCCTACTTGTTCGCCATGCGCATCACACCATGCGCTCCATGCGACCGCACCTGCAGCAGCTGGTACATATAGTTGCGCACGTCGTGGTCGTTCACCAGCTGCTGCAGGTCCCTGAAGCTCGCGGCGTTGACGAGGTCGAACACGAAGCAGGGCGTGCGAGTGTCTGGGTCGCGGATGACCTCGAGCAGGTTGATGATGTGGGGGCCGCCCTGCACGTGCCGCAGGATCTTCATCTCCCGCCGCAGCCGGTGCTCCTTGACCGGCTTCATGATCTTCACCACGCACGAGCCGCTCGTGCTCGCGCGCGCGTCGATGGCCTCGAACACCTCCCCGTACTTCCCCTTCCCCAGCTGCCGGACCACGGTAAAGTGCTCCAGCGAACCCCAGACCAGGTTGGGCAGGCTGTCGTCCCAGTACTCGCGAGGGTTCTTGAGGTTGACGCCCGCGTACGTGCGGGAGACCACGCGCAGCGCATCGGGCGCGCGTGTGCTCTTGGGGTACCTGAAATGTGCGTGTTTGCACCAAGGTTGAGCGGCATGCATGCAGCAGCCCAGTGTGCATGCGACACCATGCATGCGGTGGTCGCGGTGCACACACGCTCAAGGGGGGCCCCATCATGTTCCCCATGCATGCATGCATGCATGGAGATGGAGGTCCCTCTCCGCACCGCTTGGGCGGCGCCATGCCTGCACCGCCGGCACCGCCGCCTTCCAGAGCTGCGCGCGTGTGAAGCCCGCGCCTTGCTCCAGTGGGAGTACTAGGAGCCAGCTGAAGAGGGTTAACAATTGCCCATTTGGAAACACAACTGCACAGGATTGGGGCTGAGGCCAGCACTGTGGTCGTGGACAGGTCCCTAGGAGGGATAGTGCCTGAGGGTGTGTGTGTGTGTGTGTGTGTGTTCCATCCTGTGATGATGTGTGGGGGTCCCACACCCGCGCAGCCCAGCCCATATCCAGGTCCCCCAGACACACTGGCCCAGTTTGCATGCATGCCGTGGGTGTGTTTTGTCATGGTGGTGGCCGGCAGTGGGTAGCAGCCGCAGCCGCAGCCGCCCCGCGCCGCCACCAGCGCGTGCCCCGCGCCATGTGCAGCATGCGTGTCGCGCCAGAGCCTGCATGGCAGCCCCGTCATGATGCACCCGAGTGGCTCTCGCTGTCAGAGATGCTACGCGCCCATGTGGGCAACGTGGCCAAGATGGCAGAGGCGCCATCGGAAGGACGAGTCAGAGAGATGCTCATCGTGGCAGTGCAGTGTGTGCACGAGTACGCGCGGTGCGTGTGCGTGTGCGTGCTGCGTGTGCGTGCTTGTGCTGCGTGTGCGTGTTTGAGACGGCACCCCCGCTTCCATCTGATCAGGCGCCCGTGTGCCTGCTCCCCGCCTGCTCCCCGACGCTATGCGGCTTGCTCCTCTGAGCCTCTGATGCACGCCCCTCTGCCCTCCCTACCCCCGCGCGCATGCGCGCCCGCCCCCAGCCTCAACCCGCGCGTCGACAATGCCGACCGCGTGCTGCGGCGACTCCGAGGCGACCTCGCGTTTGTCGACTGCTGCATCTCTGCCGCTGCGGGCGCTGCGCCCGCTGCGCCCGCCGGCGCTGCACCTGCACAGCGCACGCCGGCCGCGCGCGCGCCCGTGCTGGATGGGCCGCGCCTGCAAGGCATCATCAACAACCTGCGCGGCTTCCATGGCGAGCTGCTCGCGGCTCATGCGGCGCCGGGCGTGGTGGGGCTGCTCAAGCGATTCCGCGGAGGCGTGTCGCGTGCGCCAGCGCCACAAGGAGCAGGCGGTGGTGCATGCAAGCAGCAGGCGGGGCCCCGGGCAGCCGAGGTACCTGGCGTGGGCGACAACCCGTCTGCTTCACACCGCGGGGGGGGCGGCGTGCGCGCCGGCACGAGCGTTGAGGTGGTGAGCGAGCTTGCACACGCATGTTTGCATGATGATGGTGATGGTGGATTTTGCAGTCTGTGTGACACCAGTAATGATGTATGAGACCTGTGTCGGCGCTAGCGCCCGACACCCTAACTCAGTTTCAGGCTGAAACTGGCTGGCTGCATAGAGAAGGGGAGAGAGAGTGTGTGTGTGTGTGTGTTTGTGTTGCCCACGCTCATGAGGTGGTCGACTTTACAGTCCATCGGACGCCTGTGATGGTGGTGAACGCTTGCACATGCATGTAAGCGTAGAGAAGGAGAGAGAGAGAGAGTGTGTGTGTGTGTGTATGTGTGTTGCCCACGCCCGTCACGTGTGCCCGACCAGGCAGGCACTAGCACCCTCACCTGCTCGTGCACTTGAGCGCCCGCCCCTGTCATCAGTGGCTCCGCTAATCTTAGTTCACGGGGCTAATGTATTCATTTTAACACGCAACCCGTGCCCGAGTTAAATATATTCGACTTTGGGGTGTGGACTGCACCTTGGTTGAAGGGTGGCGGGTGGGGGTGACTCCAACCGTGTGTTTTTGTAATAATAAAAAACGTATTGATTTTAATACAGCATATTAATTCTAATGCGGCCCCGTGAACTAAGACTAAAGATCTTGGAAGAATGGCGACTGACCCCCGCCTCACGCTCACCCCCTCCCACCCCGCTGTGAAAATGCAATTTGCACACTTTTCGGGGATGAGTTCGCGCAATCTCACCCCGCAA
>VFSX01000519.1:0-55000 GCA_016618255.1 Chlamydomonas sp. UWO 241
CTTAAATCACGCCGCGGGGTCCTCCGGGCGCGTACGTGTAAAACCTGTAAAACCTACACTCAGACACTCCCACATCACCAGTAGCCAGCCATCTCAGTCAGGGGCCCGGGCTCTACGCGGCAAGCACGGTCTTAATAAATACGCCTTTAGAGATGTCTTAATAGAGATGTCTTAATGAATACGCCTTTAGAGATGTCCCTGACTGTAACATCCCTGAAAGCAAAACAGGCACGCACTACTGTAAACGCCTCGCTAGCATTACACTCCTACACTGCTACACACCTACATACCACACCTCCCCGCAGGACGTGCGCACCTTGAACTGAGGACCCTTATTAACGCGTATGAATACACGCATGCACACACGTGTGCACACGCGCGTGCATACACACACACACATGCACACACACAAACGCATGCATGCCCCCCCCACCCCACCCCACACACACCCCCCACACACACGCTCTATACACACACACCACACAAACGCTGTGCAGGACGCTCGCGTGCTGGTCCTTGATGAAGCGCGACCCTGCACCCAGCCTCCACACCCCACCCTAATATACCGTCCGGGCGGTTAGCCTTTGCGTATAGTTGTCGTTTTTTGCCCCCCCACGAAGCTAAGAAACTAGTATAAATCGTCGGGAATCGCGATTTGGGGCGTCAAAACGACTAGAAACGACGAAAAACGACCCCCGCAATAGCATTAAACAACTATAGTTTCGACCCCCCCGCGAAGGCAAACAATATGGACGGTATGTAGGGATAGAGATCAGCGGAACTCTGAACGACTCACAGGTCTAGATACGTTGTTTCGGCTCAGCAATGCCTTCACGCACGCACACACACGCACGTGCATCACACGCGCACATGCCCACACGCCCACACACGCACACACATGTACACACACACATCCACACGCACACACACACACACACACGCACACGCACACACATGCGCACACACACACACGCACACACACGCACACACTCCCCTGCGCAGGACGCGCGGGTGCTGGCCCTGGACGAGGCCACTGCCAACGGTAGGTCATGCGGCAGCACACGCGCATGGCGTTGCTGCGCCTGGTGTTGCTCACGATCACAGTTGTTGCAGCCTCTACTGACTCAGCCACCTTAACTCACAATCCTGTTGCGTTGGTTTGTGTTGCAGTGGACCGCGCGACCGACGCGCTCATCCAGCGCGCAGTGCGCGGCTTTGCTGGCGGGCGGCTCTCGTGCGACCTCGGGGGCCCTGGCGAGGCTGGCGGGGGCGGCGGGGGGGTGAAGGCTGGCAGCGGCTGTGCGCGCGTGCTGCTCGTGATTGCGCACCGCATCGACACGATCATCGACATGGACCGCGTGCTCGTGCTCGGGGGCGGGGAGCTGCTGGAGGACGGCCCGCCGGGGGAACTGGCCGGGAGGCCGCGGGGCACGTTTGCTGCGATGGTGGCAGCGTCCAAGGTCGCAGTCCCGGCGGAGCGGGAGGCTGCGGTTGTGGGTGGCGCGGCATAGGTGGTTCACGCGTGGATTTCCGTGTGCTCCATCCTGGAATGTTTCCCGACCGACCGTCTTCCTGAAGGTTTTACAGGTTGTACACGTATGCTCGATTAACGGAGGCGCGTTCTCGTCGCCGGGCCCTGGACCCAGCAATGCGGCGCTGCTGGTGACTATGATCTCCGTGCCGCTGACGAGCGGGATAAAATACGACTGGCCTGGCTCCTGCTACACTGTCCCTCGGTGAAAACTACAGGAGCGGCTTGCCCGGCGCTGTCATGGCTTGGCGAGTAGCCGCGGCGCTGCCGCGACCCGTGCTGGGAGACCGCCCTTATCCTCCTCCCATGCAGGACGCCATGCGGCACCGATCTCGACGAGTTGATCGACGAGCGGAGGAGCTGGCGCCCGTCAATGCATGCTGGACATCGGTCAAGATGGCTGCTCGATGGGGCGAGCTACCATCAGGGCTTTAGCGGTGGTGACCGCCGAGGCAACAACAGAGTTTATCCGCTTCACCATCGCAGCGTTTGTCACCGCGCTCACCCTCGGGCACTCGTCTGCCGGTGACTGGCGTCGGCATTGGTCTTCAGGCAGCCTGCCATGACGACTCTGTTTGCCCAGGCCCCCCTGGAGGGTGGGACCTGGCCATGAATGACGCATGGGGCGCAGGCAGAGCCCCATGCATGGAGTTGGACAACCATGCACCATGCCAGGCGGGGACTTTTCTGCTTCAGCGGCGCCAGTCGGCACAGCCGGCGTGGTTGGCCTCAAAGGCCAGGAGGAGGACGGTCCTTTCCTATACGCTCCTTGCCAGACATGTCCCTCAGGGACATGTTTGGGTCTAAACTAGCCGGCGGGAGCGGTAGTCTAGACGGCAGGTAACCGGCTGGTGGCTATCGTCCTTCACAGGGCGGTGGCACTAGGACTAGTGTTGTCATAGCTGGAATGCCATGTAACTGTAACTGTAACTGTAACACGTATGCGCCCGGAGGACCCCGGGGCGTGAGTAAGATGTGTGTTGTGTTGGCTGGGGTTGTAACGCAGTCGCGGTGTCATGTGAGCCTTGCGAGACGGATGCCCCCACACACACCACCGTCATGGCCAGCGCTGCGTCGATGCTCGTTAAGGCTCCTTAACAAGCCAAGCAGTTTGGGGCGTTCAGCTTCACACGGGTAGTGGCGCGTGCACCGTGGGTTCAGGCTCAGCGCATGATGCGTGTGGCAAAACAGATTGTGGTGTCATGACGCACATTCTGTCGATCCGACGAGATGTTGAGCAATGATGTCTGTAAAAGCGTTCCTGCACCCGATTCTGAAACTGATGAGTAAAAGACGCATGCCTGCTCACCCTGAACACACCCTGGTTGCGGGATTTGTATCAACGTCAGCGAAGAGAGCGGCAGCGTCAGCGACCACAGGGGTAACGGCACGGCAGGTCTGAGCGGTCTTGCGGGCTCGAGCACCATGCAGGCTGCTCAAAAGTGAGGCCAATGATTTGACGAACAGTGCTTTCGGCGCAAGACCAGGGTCTGCCGCGCACAGCGTGAGGTAGTTGGGGCTGGACAGCACGTCCTGCAGCTGTGGGTGACTGATGCCCGCAAACGCGACGCATGCCTCCATCAGTGCGGAGTGCCCGTGCTGCTCAGCCAGCAGCACACAGCCGGTCACCGACTCGGCCGACATGATGTCCTCCATCAGTATGGAAGCGCAGGCCTCGCGCAGGCGGGCGAGCCCATAGCGGTCGGCCGCCGCAAACAGGAGCTGCGCGCTCTGTGGTGGCACTGCGTCCAGGCAGCCGTACATGAACTGCAGCATCAGCTCCACGACCTCTGGCTGCGCGTCCACGATGGACACCTGTGTTTGGCATGGCAGGTGGGTGGGTTGTCTTACAGAGAGCAAGAGTGCGGGGGCAAGGAGGTGAGGAGGCGATATTGATGACGGCACAGCACGCGACCACCGCGGACAGCCATCAGTGAGGGGGGCGCGCCCACCTCAAAGCGCGGGCCGTGCTGCTGCAGCTCCATCGGGCGGAGCGCATCCCTGAACCTGGGAGATGATGCAGCCAGCACGACTCGGTGTGCAGGGTAGCTGTGGCTGTCTACGAGCAGTGTCACGTCGCTCATCAGAGCGTTCTTGCAGTAGGGGCGCAGATCCGCACACGGGTCGAGGCGCAGGCGCTGCACCAGCGGCAGGTTGTTGAGGGGCGCCTTGCGGGGCGCACCCGCAGACTTCACGGGCGACGCCTCCAGCTGCAGCTGCAGCGCCTCAGTGGCTGTGACGTCTGCGACTGCGTTAAGAGACGTGCATCCACCCACCAAGATGACCGCCTTCCTGGCTGCATCATAGAACAGGCCGTGCCCAAACCTCGCGGCACTCGCACTGCTGCTGCCACCCGCCCCTGCGCTGCCGCACTGTGATGGCGCTACCTTGACACGGCTCCACTCCCACGTCGCGACCTCAAGCGCCCACCACTCTGTTGCGGCGTCTGCTGTCGTGCGCACGACTCGGCGCGTGCCGTGCAGCAGCACAAAGCCGTCCACCATCTCGCTGCGCCACGCCCAGTCCTGTGGCTGAGGTGGGCCGTCGGCGCCTGAAGTCCCAATGTCCTGCCACGCCAGCATGCCCTCCGCGTGGTCGGACAGCTCGAGGCAGCTTACTTGGAAGCCGCCAGACAGCGAGAAGCCCACAGCAACGAGGCGCTGCTCGATCACAGCCATCGCGCAGCACCTGATGAACGCAGGGCTGCCGCTCGTAGGCACCCAGCTCCACACGCCAGACACAAAGTCGAACGCATGCAGCATGAGCTGCCGGCCGCGCTTGGCGGCAGCGTCCGTGCCGCCCGATGACTGCTGCACTGCTGCAGGGCTAGGCGTGCAGTTCTCATCGCGCTGCTCCACGCCAATCGACTGCTCTGCGCCAAACGTGAGCATGTATGGGCCGTAGGTCACGACCGCACCAAAGCCCTCATAGCCAGAGGCGCTGAGGCGGCGGTCGGGCAGGCAGCCGCTCATGTCGACGGCTGCCCATGAGTGGCTCACAAAGTCGAACCTCCACAGTGCGGCATCACCAGGTGCACTGCTGCTGGCGTTGGCGTTGGCGTACAGCCACATCTGGTCGCCCCACGTCACGCTGCCGTGTCCAGGCGTGGCCGCAGAGTAGCCGGGGCGCGGCACTGCGCCCGTGGTCGCCACCTCCTGCCACTGGCGCTTCTTCCCACCCGCGCCCTCACGCAGGTCCAGGCTCCACATGCTGCTGGAGGGGCGGCCGCGTGCGTCCAGACCGCCAAAGACAAAGAGGCGGCCGCCATGCGACGCGAGGCCTGCGAGCGAGCGTGCGGGAGCGTCGCTAGCGAGCACGGTCGCATGCATGATCCTCATGAGGACTGGTCGTGAATGTGACTAGAACGACAAGGAGCGAGAGAGTGCCGGTCTGACCTCAGCTGTCGCCCTACTCTCTCTTTTGAGCGCTCGTGCGCCATGCGCCCAGCCTGGCAGGTGTGTCCACACTCTCGCCTCCATGCTCTCTCCGCCCCACCAACTCATGTGGACCTCCCTCTACTGCTGCGACTGCATCAACACGCTCGACAAACACGCGTGCTGCCTGGTCCTCTGCACCACTGCATCGTCGCCTTGTCTCCTATCGCCGTTAGTGTTCGCCTGCGCCAGTCTCCGACGGCCAGACCACCTGCCCTCGCGACGCATCGTTGCCGTCGACGCATATGGTGCTTCTGGTCGCGCGGGCGCCAAGCCCTGAGGACGTGAGTGGCGTGCCCGTGTGCTGCATGCCCCATGCGACGGACGGTCGCTCGCACAGACCCAGATCACGCCCACGCCCATGACCCTGCACGGCTGGTGTGTGGGCCGCTTACGGCCACGCTGATGGTTGTTGTGCTGTTTGACTTGTTTGCTGTCGTAACGCCCCTGAGCGTCAACAATGCTGCCGGTGACATCCCTCGAATTGTTCATCTGCTGAGGAGGTCTTTCTTTCCAGCTAGTCTACACAAGGGTATGGCAGCAATACTGACGAATCTCGCCGTTCAAAATGCTGAGAACAAGGCTGCAATCGCTGCTGCCGGTGCCATTCCACCACTGGTGCGGCTGCTGGGGCGTGGCCATCCAACTAGCATCCAGGAGCGCGCGGCAGGAGCGCTTACGAGCCTCGCTGTGATTCCTGAAAACAGGGTCACCATCGCAGCTGCCGGCGCCATCCCTCCACTGGTGGCGCTTCTGGCCAGAACCATGGTGGCTGGGTCTGCTGGCGTGCAGCTGGATGTGACAGGAGCGCTGGGCAACCTTGCTGTGAATGCTGCAAATGCAGAAACCATCGGTGCATCGGCTGTCATTGCTCCACTGGTGCAGCTGCTGGGGCGTGGCTTTCCAGCTGATGTCCAAAGGTGCGCGGCAGCAGCACTGATGATTCTCTCTGAACACGCTGAGAACAAGGTCGCAATCACTGCTGCCGGTGCCATCCCTCCACTGGTGAAGCTGCTGGGGCGTGGATATCCAGCTGAGGTGCAGAGGAGTGCAGTGGGAGCGCTGATGCGTCTCTCTAAAAACAAAGAGAATGCTGTCTTCATCGCTGCTTCCAGTGCGATCCCTCCACTGGTGCGGCTGATGGGGTCTGGCTCTCCAGCTGAGGTGCAGATGGGTGCAGCAGGAGCACTATGGCAACTCACTTTGGATAATGCTGAAAACAGGGTCACCATTGCTGATGCCGGTGCCATCTCTCCACTGGTGAAGCTGCTGGGGCCTGGATCTCGAGCTGGCGTGCAGCAGAATGCAGCAGGAGCGCTGGGAGCCCTTGCTGTGGATGCCGAAAATGCAGCCACCATCGCTGCATCTGGTGCTATTGCTCCACTGGTGCTGATGCTGGGGCCTGGATATGATGACGCCACAAAACTTTACGCTTCATGCGCACTGAAGGCACTTGGTAGCAGCATTCCCTTCCACCGTGTCATCATCGCCGCTGCAGCAGCTGGTGCTAACTTGCTGCAGGAAATGAAGGAGCTGGGTATGGGGGACTGGTGAAGCACCGACACTGAAGACACCTTCGCAGCAATGCCGTTGCTTACAAGTGAAAATAATTCCGGCTTGTTCACCAGCCACACAGTTTGTGCTGGTATGCTTCATCCGGGCGGTGGCTCGTGCACTGCAGGTCCAGGGTTCCTCAGGGTGCCTCTGCCTGAACGCGCCAGAACACAGGGTTGGGGTTGCCTCACCCAGGAATTGCTTTGAGACATGCGCCACAAGATCGGAGCCCGCCCCCGCGAGCGCGCCTCGGCGTATGCATGCTGTGCACACCACGCGTGCACGCCACGCATGCAAACCACATGTGCACGCCACGCGCATGTAGACTGATAGCGACAAACTGTCGCAGCTGATGCTGATGAGTTTGCTGAGAGGGTGTTGTCGTGCGCTGTAAAGGCCCCAGGCTTGCTCTCGTGCCACAATGCGCTCCATCCTCGTGTGGGTGTATGTGCACACGGGAGCCCCATGGCGGTTCAGAGCATAGCAGTGCTCGCAGGCGATTTCAACTTTGTCGAGAGCCCGCGTGACCGCGCCCGCTCTGAGGGGCCCCTCGAGTGGCGCGACCGCACCCCGGCGGCGGCGATGGCAGCACTGGTGGAGGACTCCCCGCTCCGTGACGCGTACCGCCTCATCCACCCCATGCAGAGGGGGTACACCTTCAGTGCGTGTAATGCACAGGCGCGGCTCGACCGCCTCTACGTGTCGATGGCCCTCGTGCCACGCGTCCTCGGGTGCGACGCGGGCGAGTCGGGCGGGTCGGATCACCGCGTTGTGGCAATGCACCTCTCCCCCCTGGTGCCAGAGGCGCGCGGGCCGGGGCGGCCGCGTGTGCGTGCCCATTTCTGGGCTGATCGTGACTTGGCCGATGGGTTCAGGGCATGGTTTG
The DNA here is from genome assembly GCA_016618255.1 of Chlamydomonas sp. UWO 241. Taxonomy (NCBI): domain Eukaryota; kingdom Viridiplantae; phylum Chlorophyta; class Chlorophyceae; order Chlamydomonadales; family Chlamydomonadaceae; genus Chlamydomonas; species Chlamydomonas priscui. The sequence goes on from VFSX01000519.1 coordinate 7,406, forward strand.
GTCGGGAGGCAGCGGGGGCGCCCACCCATGGCCACACGGAGCTCATGCGGTGGTGGCAGGCTTTCAAGCCGCGTCTGGCTCGCGAGGCCCGCCGTCTCGACTGCGACCTGGGTCGGCGGCGAGATGCTGTGTCGGTGGAGGTGACCCGGCTGCGTGCAGACCTGCAGCGAGCGCGCGCGGCCGTTGAGGCGGGGCGCGATGGGCTTTCGGAGCTCGCCGGGCTCTATGCGCTGCAGCGGCGCCTGGACGCGGCGGTGCGGCGGTACGCTCCAGCCCCGCCCGCCTGTGTGCGGCCGGGAGAGCGCGTTTCCGGGGGCATGGCGGCAGCCTTCCGCAAGCCAGCGGCGGCACGGCGCGTCGCCGCCCTCAGAGATGCGCGTGGCATCCTCGTCACTGATGGCAGGGGAATGGCTGACATCATGGCTGATGCCGTGGCGGCGGTCTCACGGCCGCCACCGCCATCCCCCGCTGATCGGGGGGCTGTGCTGGGGGCGGTGCGTGCGCACTCGCCGCGCGTGCCGCAGGCGGTGGTGGATGCAGCCGGCGCGCTTGTTGTCACACCCGCCGAGGTGCGGGCGGCAGCCACCAACTCCAAGCCTGGCACCCACCCGGGCCCGGATGGCATCCCAGTGGATGTGTGGCGGAAGCTGGGCGAGCCAGCCTTTGAGCTTCTGGCGGCGGTCTTCACCGCGGTGGGAGCTACGGGTGGGACGCCGCCTGGTTTTCTCGACGGCGTCGTTGCCTCAATCTACAAGGCCAAGAACGCTGCGGATGCGGCAAACTACCGCCCACTCACCATGCTGGGCTCCGACTACCGCATCCTCGCCAAGGTGCTGGCGACGCGGTGGACGCCCCTGCTCTCTGCGGTGGTGGGGCCGGAACAGACCGCTTTCCTCGCTGGTCGCCGCATCTCGGACAATATCTGCCTAACGCAGATGCTGCCTGGCCTGCTGGCTGCCAACGCGGCGGAGGGCGTGGGGCCGACGGGTGCAGCGCTGGCGCTCCTGGACTTCCGCAAGGCATACGACACCATCGACCGTGGCTTCCTCATTGCGGTCATGGAGGCGGTGGGCGTCGGCGACGGCGTGCTGGCGTGGACCCGCACCATCCTCACGCACACGTACGCGTCGGCCGAGGTCAACGGGTTCATCTCTGCGCCGCGCAAGTATGCGGCGGGCGTGCGCCAGGGCTGCCCCGCCGCGCCAGCCCTCTTCCTGTTCCTGGGGCATGCGCTCGCATGCTTCCTGCGCACATGCCCGGCAGTGGGGGTCGAGGTCGTGCCTGGCTGCAGAGTGACCTGCCCCCAGTACGCTGACGAATGCATGCCCCTCCTCCGGTCGTGTGCGCCGGCTGACGTCGCTGCACTGGTGGAGACGATGGCGGTGTTTGGCCGAGCGACGGGCCCTGTCCTCAACCTCGGCAAGTGCGGCATCCTGCCCCTGGGGTCGGCGGGGGAGGGCCTGCTGGCGGGTGCCGAGGTTGCTGGGCTGCGCGTGCTGGACGCGGGCGTGTCGCTGGGGGTGCCCGTCTCTGCCGGCTTGCCGCCCCCGGAGGGCGTCACCGGGGTGTGCCGTGAGAGGCTTGCGGCCGCGTATACCAAGCTCGCGCGCTTCCCCATGTCGGCGTTTGGCAGGGGGCACGCGGCGGCGACGTACGGGGTCTCCCGCATCCTGTTCCGGGCGGTGCACTGTGGCATGACTCCGGAGGCCGAGAGGGTGCTCTCCCGGTGGACGGCTACTCTGGTGGACAGGAGCGTGGGGCCGGACCCGCCGGCAGAGCTGCCGCGGTGGGCCTCTTCGGTGCCTGGTGCGCCTGCTGCGATGCTCCTGGGGCGACCGGCGCATGGTGGTTTTGGGGCGCCGGCGTGGCGGGAGATCGTGCACGGGCAGTGGGCCGTCCACCTCGCGTGCCTGTTTGGGGCGTGGGCGGCAGGCGCCCCCCATCTCCTGCTGCCGGCCCCACGGGCCGGCGGTGGCGGCGGGGCTGGCGGCAGTGGCGGCGGTGGCGGCGGCGGGACACAGCCGGAACAGCAGCCCGCGCCCCCGGCCCAGCCGGCATGGCAGCCGCTCATGGTGGAGGCGGTGCGCCGCCTGTGCCCGGAGGCCCACCCGAGCCTCTTTGCGCTTATGGCTGGCCTCGCGCCCAGGGCCGGCGCCCTCCCGGACGGCCTTATTGGTGAGTGCGTGGACCCGGCTGTGAGGGCGGCGCTCTTGGCTGGGCCGGTGAGGCGCATGCTCGATGGGGTGCAGGCCCTGGGGCCGGTGGCGCGCATCACGGGGCGCGTGCAAACAGCTGAGCTGTGGGGGGCGGAGGCGCCGCTCTGGGCTAACCCCCTCCTCCAGCTGGAGCTGCCGGCTGCGCAGCGGTCGGTACAGTGGCGGGAGCCCACTGGGGATGCGGCAGGGCATGCGCTCTTCAGCCCGACCGATGCGGCACGCTGGCTGGTGGACGGCCTGGCCCGCGTGCGCGACGCCCTCCCCGGCATGCGGACGGTCACGGACCTGTGCGTGCTGTGGGCGTGGCTCGCTGCTGTCGACATGGTGCGCAGCACACGCACGGTTGACCACGCCTGCCTGAGGGTGTACGCTGCTGCGGATCCGGCGCGCGCGCGGCTCGTGCTGGGGCAGATACGCGCGGCGCTGGCGTGCGGCGCTTATGACGGGGGCAATGTCTGGAGGGCAGTCCTGTGCCGCGCCCTTTTCCCAGAGGTGCCGCCGCCAGTGCCAGACCTGCTGTGCGTGCGGCGCACGCTCGACCCCCTGTTCACGGCAGTGGCGGTCGTGCTTGCGGCGCTGCCCCCAGCCTGGGTCGAGGCGGCGGCTGGTGGAGCTGCCCTCACTGTGCTCTGGCCGCTCCGTCACTTCCAGCCCCTCCCCCAGGCGGGCGAGCGCGCTGCTGTGGTGGAGATCCTGCAGCTGGTTGGGTGGAAGCTGCCGAGTGTCATCACGCCGGCTGGCTGGCAGCGTGGGCGGCCTGGCCTCCGATCCACAGCTGCCCAACCTGCTCCCCTACCTGGGGGGGGCGGCGCCGCGGGCGAGCCCCGATGGGTTGGGTTTGCGCACGGCCCGGGTGTGGTGGGGAAACTGACGTGCAAGCTGGCGGTGGCGCTTCAACTGCGGGCGGTTGTGGACGAGCGGCGAGTGCGGCGGGCAGCCACGGTGGAGGCGGCTCTGGCGCTGGACCACGGGCCGCACGGGGGCCCCCGCGCGACCGACGCGCAGGTCTTCGCGGGGCTGCGCGGCCTGGAGGCGGCGGTGCCGACACTGTGGCGGATGCCGCTCCTCAACGCTCGCAAGGAGCCCATCTGGCGGCTGTGGGTGAGTGGTTTTCACAAGCAGGCTGCACTAGGCGTGCCCGAGTGCCCCTGCGGGTGGCGGTGCCGTGATGAAGACGGGCCGCCGGCGACGGCGTGGCGTGCGCACAGCTTCTGGGGGTGCCCGGTGGCGGAGGCGGTGGTGGTGGCGGCTGCTGCTGCCCTCCCTGCTCCTACGCCGGTCATCACGTGCTGCCAGGTGTGGCTGCTGCAGCCTCCCGCTGGGGTGCGTGCTGGTGTGTGGGCGGTGGTGGCAGCGCTCGTGGTGGACGCCATGGAGCGAGGCCGCCGCCACTTGTGGCGCATTACGTGCCCGCGTGATGGTGTGCAGCCCCCTGCTCGCTCGGTGGCGGTTGAGCGGGCGGGGGAGCTGGCGACGATGGATCTGTGGGACGCGCTGGCGTCCTTTGCTGAGGGCGGCGGGATGCCGCGCGGGTGGGCGGGTGTGGTGGGCCCGACCCACCCCTTTGTTGGAGTAGTGGACGGCGGGCTCACTCTGAACAAGACGTCCTAGATCCCTGAGAGGATGGTTTCTTTTGAGGGGAGGTGGCGCCACATGCGTGCGCTGGCGGGTTGTGATGTGGTAGCTGAGCAGAGTGCTGCGGCGGGTGTGCACAACGGCCCCGCTTCCGGTGGGTTGAGGGTGGGCTTTTTGGTCCCTTCATGGTTTTATACCTTGGGCCCGCCATCCGTTTCCTGGAGGGGTTGAGTGTGGAGCCTGCACTGTGGTGCTGCTTGCTTGGTGCCCGCCACCGCGTGTGGGTGGCGCTTCCGTGGGGCATCCCCCCTTTTTCTGTTGGCAGGTCTTCAGGACTGCTTCCTCTAAGTCCTGCTGGAGCTTTGGAACCGAACGCGTGCCCGCCAGAGAGTGGATTGTAAAAACTCATCATCATCATAGCAGGACAGCTTTCGAGCCTCGTCAGTTGATCACATCATCTGTCGTGCACGGTGGTCCAGGGAAGAGCAAGGGGTGAAAGTGGGGGAGGACAGGCGAGGTGTGCCCCCCTGTCTCTGCATGCACCGACCCGTGCACATGCCTCGCCACCTTCTCCCCTCCGCTCGCCTGCTCTCCCTTGGGCCACTGTGCATAGCCCCCACCCTGAGTGCCCTGCGGAATTCTGGCTGCCCAATGCTGTACACAGGTGGGCACGGATGGCGCAGAGTCTGTGCAGGCACTGCCATGGTGTGTGTGCACGTGCAGTTACAGTTACAGTTACATCGGCTTTCCAGCAAAGACTACCTCTAGTCCTAGTACCACCGCCTAGACCCAAGTCCAGTTCTGGCCCTAACAATTACTTGTGAGGGGCGGTAGCCACCAGCCGGCTGCCTGTCAACGTGTAGTCCCAGAGCAAAAAGGAGAGCTATTGTGCGACGCCTCCAAAATAGGTCCTAACTGCTCCTAGGGGATAGGGGGTCAAGTGGCGCTTGCCAATCTACTTGACTGCCGTGGTGGAGGGGCCGGCGCCTGAGGGGCAGCCGGACCGTACACCACGCCTCTCCACCGTGCACGTGCCATCCCACACAACTGGGTTCAACACCAAAGTGTCTCTCTCGCGCTTACAGCGGATTTGAAGGTAGGGGTCTGTGTAGGCCACTGGAACAAAACTGTGCCACACACTGTGCCGTAAAATGTGAAGTGCATAGTGCATGCGTTCTTAATTAGGTAGTAGTAGTGCGTGAATGCGGGCGAAGTACATGCGCGGGCTGGGGGGCCCCAGACTTTGTCAGTGGAGTGTGGTGTAGTAATGAACAGGTGATTGTCGGTGGTGTAAGAACTTCAAAAACAAAAAAGGAGCAACTAGGAAGCCGTTACGGGAGCGGTGCTTGCTCCCCCGTGGTATGCGCCGAGCACGGCCTTATGCGAGGTGTCCCTAACATCAACAGCCATCATCACCATGCTGCTGCCGCCGCCGCCGCTCACGTGTGTGTGCGTAGCGTTGGCAGGCTCGTTCCTATGCGGCCGCCCTGCTTGAATGGCGGCACCCTCGGCGGCGATGCCCTGCTCGCTGCCGCGCTGCTGCTGCCGCCGCCGCTGCCGCCGACTGCCGGCAGCTCCATAGCTGCTGCTGCGGCCATGCAGTCGTTGCCGGTCCCTCCGTTGCTCCGCCTGCCGGGCGAGGGATCCCCGGGGCGGTTTGGCGACGCCGCGCGCATTGCCGCCCGCATGTGCTGCTGCGCCGGCACCGGCCGCGCGCTGGGCCTGGCAGCCGGCGCTGAGCAGGGCACGGGCGACGCGGCGCGCTCGGCGCGGTCAACGCCAAAGCCCGCAGACGCGAGCAGTACGGCGGCGGTGTCGGCGGTCGCGCCCTCGCCAAGGCCGAGTGAGTGAGAACGCGTGAGCGAGCGCGGGCCGCCCGACCGCAGCGGGCTGCCCTTGCCCATCGAAAGGCGGCCGGACGACGCGAGCGACGACGCGACTGGTTCGAGTTGCGTGCGCGAGTGGCGCAGCATGGAGTAGTTGCTCGTGAGGGAGCCAGGGCGCAGCGGCGAGCTCGGGTCGGGGACGCGGACCGGGGACTGCTGGGAGTCTCGCACGGGGCGGCTGAGGTGGCCTTGCAACTGCAGCAGCAGGGCGGGCGGTGGTGGGCGGTTTAGGGTTCAGGGTTTAGGGTTTAGGGTTCAGGGTTTAGGGTTCAGGGTTTAAAGTTAAGGGTTCAGGGTTCAGGTTCAGGGTTTAGGGTTTAGGGTTTAGGGTTTAGTGTGAGACGAGTGAGGGCGCAAGGGGGTCGGCGCGGGGCAGGGATGTTGGAGAGCGCTGAGGAAGTAACAAGGGAGCAGTGCGTCGGCAGGGAGGAGGACGGGGCAGGCGGCTCACCGTCCCAAACGCGCCCCTGGCGGACAGCAGGGCCGACACGTCGTAGCCAAACAGCCCAGCGCCACTGCTGCTGCGTGCGCCGCTGCTGCCGCCCGCTGCCGCCGCTGCCGCTGCTGCCGCTGCTGTGGGCGACGCGGGCAACTGCAACGCGGACCTCTTCGCCTGCGTCTTCCCCGCCGGTGCACCGTCGATGCCGCCCAGCAGCGTGCTGGACCTCCAGGCCGCCGCGGCTACGAGGGAGCGGTCGGTGTCGTCGAAACCGGTCTCCCGCCTGCTGCTGCCCGCTGCTGCCGCAGGGGAGGTGCTGATCCCGTCGGGCTGCTCTTGTGCCGCTGCCGCCGCAGCAGCCACAGCAGCAGCAGACTCCTGTGTGTGTGTGTGTGTGTGTGTGCAAGTGTGCAAGTGCGCGCGGGCGTGTGCGCATGTGTGCGCACGTGCGCGTGTGTGTCTGTGTGGATGCGCGTGCACGCGCCCCCACCTGCATCCACGCGACAGCGTCCGGCCCGAGCTGCAGCAGCACGCTCGCCATCGTTGCGGTGTGCTTGTTGGGCCCAGTCCCGGCCGTGGGCGCGCGCTTTGCAACCTTGAGCACGGCGGAGTCGCCGCTGTCATTCAGAGACCGCTGCGCAAAGTAGTCCTTGCCCAGGTCGTCAAGGCTGCCCTTGACCTGTGTGCGTGTGTGTGTGTGTGTGTCTCTCTGTGGGCGCCCCACTCTGTAGGCGCCCCACTCTGTGGGCGCTGCTCCCGCGCAGTCATCGCCGCCGCCTACGTCGACCCCCCTTCACCCATGCCGCCGCCGATTCTCGCCGCCTCTCCTCCTCCGTACGCCCTCTGTCGTCGGGCTGTCAATTCAAAAGCCAATCGACGCATGCATCCAGGAACTCAGTCCATCCGCACTCTCTCGCACGCCCTCCACATGGCAAAAAACACGTGACGCCCTACCGCACAGATTTCCCTCCCCCCGCAGCTCTGCAGCTTCAGACGACGGAGCCCAGGTATCTCAGTGCCATCACTTCGACCGCCATGCGGCCCGAGCCAGCGCTCAACTTGAGATACTGAGTTCCTCCAGCCGCCACCGTCCCGCCCACCGCCCACCGCCCAGTCGTTCATTCGATCCCACGCCCCACCTCAAGAGACCCACCGCTTATCCCACTGCTGCCCCGTCGACCTCCATACACCCACATGCTCGTCACATGGAGTTGCTCCTCCCCATGCGCCCCATGCGCGCACATGCACCCCATGCACCCCCCCCCCCCCATGCTACCAGCGCCTATGTATGCGCCATGTGGCCGGGCCACAGTGTGGCTCCCTCCTCTCTCCCCTCTCCTCCCTCCCTTCTCCTGTCTTCCACCCCTCCATCCCCACTGCACCCCACCCCATCCTGTGCCCCCCGCCCCTCCTAACCCTCCCCCGCCCTCACCCTCTCCCTCCGACTACCCTCCCGCTGCCTCCCTCCCACTGCCTCCCACTTGCACGACTACCGCTGTTCGGACACGACTTCGCTCTATGCCGGCGGCGCCATCACCTTCTTCCGGCTCACGCCGGTGACTTTTGCGCCCACTCCGTCACGTTCTACGCCCTCCGCAAACATCCATCTCTTCAACTTCACACGCGACATCCCTGAGCGCCCCGAGTTCGCCGAGCGAGTCACCACCGAGTGGATCATCTTAGCATGATTTCCACAACTGTGGAAGTCCTTCTACCGACACCTAGTTTAAACTCAGTCGAGGCGGATTGACGAACACAGCCGTCAATGACCCGCCACTGCCCCTTTCCCCCACTGCTTTACGAATGAGGTTGTTCACCCTCTTGCTGGCGCACGGTTGGTCTCCCGCCTTCAAACGGAATCTCCTCAATTGATGACTAGAAACAGCCTATCTAGGTCTGCCGTGCAGAGTTCTCTGTAACGATATCTCTCTCTGTGTGTGTGTGTGTGTGTGTGTCCGTGCTTGTGTGTGTGAAGCTGAGAAGGTTTGGGCTGACGTTAAGGGATTGGATCAAGCTGGGCGCTGCGCAAAGTAGTACTTGCCTAGGTCGTCCAGACTGCCCTTGACCTGCGTGTGTTTGTGTGTGTGTGTGTGTGTGTCCGTGCTTGTGTGTGTGAGGGCAAGCTCTCCCACGTCCGCCCCCCCCCCCCCGCTCCCGCGCTCCCCTCCACGCAAAAACCCCAACCCCTTTTCATACCCACACACCCACACCCACAAACAACCCACCTTTTTCCCGCGTCCCTGTCGCCCCCCATCCACGACGCGAGACTCTTCTCTGCTCCCCACAACCAGCGACACACTCCCCTCCCCCCCCCGCCCGCCCAAAACACCTAAGACCCTGCAACATGGCCCCCGCATGCAGGGTTGAAAACCCCTTTTAAATAAGGGGTTTAAACCCTGTCTTAAGGAGCTCCCTCCCCACGTTTCCTCCCGCGACCCGGTTGCCCGCCCATCCACGATGCCAGGCCTTGCTCCACCACCATCGACACCCCAAATACCTCCCCCCCCTCCCACCCTGCCACAGCCAGCCACACCCTCAAAATCTCCCCGCCCCAAACCCCACATTTTTTCCCGCGTCCCTGTTGCCCGCCATCCACAAAGCCCGACGCTCCTCCGCACCCACAACCAGCGCCCCTCCCCAAATACCTTAACCCCTGTACATGCAGCGTGTAAATCCCCGTTAAACGCCTCTTAGGAAAACCGTCCCTCCTCACCTTTTTCCCCACGTCCCTGTTGCCCGCCATCCACGACGCGAGGCTCTTCTCCGCCTCGACGATCAGCGCGTGCCCGACCTGCCGCATACAGATTGAATTCGAATGGGGGGTCAGGAAAGTGTGCAGGGCTTCAAGGCTTGCGCTTGGGGTGTGTGTGGGGGGTCGACGATCAGAGCAAGCCCGACCTGCGTATTCGAATTCAAATGAAGGGTCACAAACAGGTGTAGGGCTCGCATCTTGGAGGGGCGGGGCATGCTTAGTTAGACAATCAGCACGTGCCCGACCTCAAGCGTGGATTGGAATTCGAAAGGAGGAGGGTCAGAAACAGTTGTGGGGGTCGAAGGGCAGTCAAAGGGTTCAGGCTGGGGAAAACTGGGCTTGCCTGCCGCACGAATTCGAATTCGAATGGAGCGTCAGAACAGATTCGAATTTGAGGGTCAGAAACATGTGCTGGGCTCAGACTTCAGGTTGACTGGGTCCACCTGCTTCAACGCACACACACACACACACACAACACACACACACAACACACCGGCTGCTGCTCGACATGCTTGGGCAAGATCATGCATCGGATGCGTGCACACACACAGACACGGAGAGAGAGAGAAAGAGAGAGAAAGAGAGACAAAGAGAAAGAGAGAGAGAGAGCAGCAGCCAGCCAGCAAGAGAGATCTGCAACCAGCCAGCCAGCCAGCTAGGGGGAGCAAGAGCAAGAGAAACAACGCACCGGCTGCTGCTCTCCATACTTGAGCGAGATCATGCGCCGCACGCACGCGCACACACACACGTGTGTACACACACACACACACACAGAAAGAGAGAAAAAGAGAGCAAGAGAGACAGCAGCAGACAGCCAGCGAGAGAGAGAGAAACAACACACCGGCTGCTGCTCTCCATACTTGAGCGAAATCATGCGCCGCACGACGTGGAAGCGCTCGTGGTTGAGCCGCTGCGTCGCCTGTGTGTGTGTAAGCGTGTGTGTGTGTGCATGTGTGCATGTGTGCGTGTGTGCGTGCGTGCGTGTGTGTGTTTGTGTGTGCATGTTTGCGTGTGTGCATGTGTGTGTGTGTGTGCGTGTGTGTGTGTTTGTGTGTGTGTTTGTGCATGTGTGTGTGCGTGTGTTTTTGTTTTTGTTTTTGTTTTTGTTTGCGTCTGCGTTTGCGTTTGCGTTTGCGTCTGTGTCTGCTTTTGCGTTTGCGTTTGCATTTGCGTTTGCGTGTGCATGAGTTTGGCTGTGCTTGGCTTTGTGTTTGTGTTTGACTTGACTTTGTGTTTGTGTTTGGCTGTGTTTGACTTTGTGTTTGTGTTTGACTTGACTTTGTGTTTGTGTTTGGCTGTGTTTGACTTTGTGTTTGTGTTTGACTTGACTTTGTGTTTGTGTTTGGCTGTGTTTGACTTTGTGTTTGTGTTTGTGTTTGACTCTGTGCTTGATTTTGTGTTTGACTTTGTGTATGACTTTGTGTTTGTGTGTGTGCGCACGCACACAGAGGCGCAATCCAGCACCCCATGGCATGGCTGGTGACACCCGCCTGGTGTGTGCCAGGGGTTTCCGTCCCGGTCGGGAAACAAAACGTGTCCGGAGGGCCCGCCCCCGATTGTTCTACTCGCACGCACCTGCGGCATGGCAGACGCGACGCTGGTCCCCGCCTGGATGAGCTGCGTGATCATGCGCGCGTTCTGCAGCTCCTCGGCAAACTTCGCAAAGTACGTCGAGTGCTGGCGGCATGTCGCCTGGAACCGGAGCATGCAGCCAAACTGGTTGAGGTAGTCGGCGAGCAGGTGGAAGAAGTCGGCCGAGGTGGCGCAGTCCTGTTGGTTTTTTGGGGGGGGGGATTGGGTTTGGGGTCAAGGTTTTAGGGTTTTTAGGGGTTGGGGGGGGTGGATTTGGGGTCAAGGTTTTAGGTTTTGCCCCCAAGCTGGTAGAGGTAGTAGGTGGAAGAAGTCGGCGGAGCTCGCTCAGACCTGTTTGGGGTTCCAGGGATTGCGGTTTGAGGATGCGGGTGTTGTGTTTTAGGGTTTTGGGTCAAGGTTTTAGGTTGTTGATTGATGGGTGTTTCCGAGCGCCCAAACTGGTTAAGAGGTATAGTCCGCGAGCAGGTGGAAGAAGTCAGCTGAGCTGGCGCAGTCCTGTTTCGTGCTTAGGAGGGGATTGGGTTTTGGGTTTGGGGTCAAGGTTTTATAGGGTTTGCACCCAAGCTGGCAGGGGCCGTAGGCAGACGAGGTCAGCGGAGACGGCGTAGTCATTTTGTGTGTGGGGGGGGTGGGGGGGTTTGGGGTCAAGGTTTTATAGGGTTTGCGCCCAAGCTGGCAGGGTTCGTCGGCGGACGAGGTCAGCGGAGACGGCGGTGACCTGTTGGGGAGGGACGGGATTCGGGTTGGGTATTGTATGCTGTATGTCGTGGGTTCAAGGTTTCCCTACCACATTCCCAACGTCTGGACCCAGTGAGGCGGCGCCCCAGGCGCCACCTTCCCTTGCGCGGATGAGGCGGCGCCTCAGGCGCGCCAAACCCGCTTCAGGCATTACGACCGCCTCGACTTGCACATATAAATAAGACGTTGGGGCTGTGGGTTTGGAGCTGAGTTTTTTGGTGTTCGGTTTTCGGCATGGATCCCCAACCACTACTTGTCGTGCCGACGGCTGTACTAGCTCTACTCTGTACCACACACACACACACACACACACACACCTGCGGACGCATCATCTCAAGCGGGTTGCAGTCGAGAGCGTCGGCGTTCCACATGAGTACTGTGTGTGTGTGTATGTGCGTGTGCGCACGCACGCGTGTGTGGGTGTGTGGGTGTGAGTGTGTGTGTGTGTGTGTGTGTGCATGTGTGCATGCGTGCGTGCATGCGCGTACAAGCGAGTGTGTGCATGCGTGCATGTGTGCGTGCGTGCATGCATGCATGCTTCACATGCATGCGTACCGCCGTGCAGCGCGGAGGCCGCCTCTTTCCACTCGTGCGAGTGCAGGTGCCATGCGACGCTGTCGGACACGCTCTGCCAGTCGCCCTGCGTGTGTGTGTGTGTGCGTGTGTGGATGTGGATGTGTGTGTGTGTGTGCGTGTGTGTGTGTGCGTGTGTGGATGTGTGTGTGTGCAGGTGCCATGGCACGCTGTCGGACACACCCTGCCAGTCGCCCTGTGCGTTTGTGTGTGTGTGTGCCTGTGTGTGTGCGTGTGTGCGTGTGTGTGTGTGTGTGCGTGCGTGGATGTGTGTGTGCGTGTGTGTGCAGGTGCCACGCGACGCTGTCGGACACACCCTGCCAGTCGCGCTGCGTGTGTGTGTGTGTGTGTGTGCGTGTGCATGCATGCGTGCGCGTGTGTGTGTGTGTGTGTGTGTGTGTGTGTGTGTGCAGGTGCCATGCCACGCTGTCGGACACACCCTGCCAGTCGCCCTGCATGCATGCACGTGTGTGTGTATGTGTGTGTGAGAGAGAGGGAGAGATGATGAGAGAGAGAGTATGAGGGGGAGAGAAGGAGAGTGAGAAAGCAAGACAGAGAGACAGGGGTGGGAGTGGGAGACAGAGAGAGAGAGAAACCATACAATCCTTTAGACTCTGTATCGCTGCAGCTGCCGAGGACGGCACCAGCCTGCCCGTCCGCCTGGCTACGGATGTCGTGCGCTTCCTCTACGGCGGCACCGGCCGGCGGGAGCCGGCTGATGGTGGCGTCGTGTCCGCGTCGCTCCTCAACGCCAAGCCTGCCGTCGGGGGCATCGGCGTGGAGCCACGCAGGGGCGGTGTGCTGCGTGTGCTCTTCACCGTGGCGTCTGACGCCGTGGCCGACACTGTCGTGCGCTGGCGCCACGAGTGCGCCGCTGCGTGGACTCGACTGCAGTCTTCGACGTCCTCAGTGACCGCGAGGAGGCGCAGCACCAGGCGCTGTGGCCCGCTTTCCTCGCCGCCAAGGTTGCGGGGAAGCGGGCGCAGTTCCACCGCGCGCGCCTCGTCGTTGACGGCGAGCGGGTGCCTGCACCTGCTTGCTAGATGGCATTCCCTCTGGGGGTGTTTTGAAGGGGAGGTGGCGCCACACGCGTGCGGTGGCGGGTGCGGTGTGGTCGCTGAGTAGAGTGCTGCGGCGGGTGTGCTACTAGCCCCGCTTCCGGTGGTCTGGGGGAGGGCTTTTTGGTCCCTTCATGGTTTTATACCTTGGGTCCGCCCTCTGGCCATTTGAGGGGCTGGGTGTGCAGCCTGCACAGTGGTGCTGCTTGCTTGGCGCCCGCCACCAAGTGTGGATGGCGTTACCGTGGGCTACTTGTAGCTTGACCTTTTGTGGGCCTTGAGCCTTGTTTCTCTAAGTCCCACTGGAGCTTTGGAACTGTACGTGTGACCGCCAGAAGTGGATTGTAAAACTCTCATCATCATTTGTAAAAACTGATAAAGGCTTGAAAAAACCACCTTGAGCACCGACGCTGTCAGGTGCGCCCCACGCTTGAAATTGCGCCCCGCGAGGATGATGTCTGTCTTAAAACCGAAAACCGAAAACCGGGAGCCGAAACCCACCTTCAGCACCAACGCTGGGAGGTGCGCCCCCGGCTTGAGGTTGCGCCCCGCGTGGATGAGGCTCCTTGGCTATATACAGTTGCAGTTACAGTTACATGGCATTCCAGCTAAGACAATAATTTTGATTAACGGAGGCGCGTTCTCGTCGCCGAGCCCTGGACCCAGCAATGCGGCGCTGCTGGTGACTAGGATCTCCGTGCCGCTGACGAGCGGGATAAAATACGACTGGCCTGGCTCCTGCTAGACTGTCCCTCGGTGGAAACTACAGGAGCGGCTTGCCCGGCGCTGTCATGGCTTGGCGAGTAGCCGCGGCGCTGCCGCGACCCGTGCTGGGAGACGGCCCTTATCCTCCTCCCATGCAGGACGCCATGCGGCACCGATCTCGACGAGTTGATCGACGAGCGGAGGAGCTGGCGCCCGTCAATGCATGCTGGACATCGGTCAAGATGGCTGCTCGTGGGGGCGAGCTACCATCAGGGCTTCAGCGGTGGTGACCGCCGAGGCAACAACAGAGTTTATCCGCTTCACCATCGCAGCGTTTGTCACCGCGCTCACCCTCGGGGGCACTCGTCTGCCGGTGACTGGCGTCGGCATTGGTCTTCAGGCAGCCTGCCATGACGACTCTGTTTGCCCAGGCCCCCCTGGAGGGTGGGACCTGGCCATGCATGACGCATGGGGCGCAGGCAGAGCCCCATGCATGGAGTTGGACAACCATGCACCATGCCAGGCGGGGACTTTTCTGCTTCAGCGCCGCCAGTCGGCACAGCCGGCGTGGTTGGCCTCAAAGGCCAAGAGGAGGACGGTCCTTTCCTATACGCTCCTTGCCAGACATGTCCCTCAGGGACTTGTTTGGGTCTAAACTAGCCGGCGGGAGCGGTAGTCTAGACGGCAGGTAACCGGCTGGTGGCTATCGTCCTTCACAGGGCGGTGGCACTAGGACTTGGCTATATATTCAGGTTTAAAACCGAAAACCGAAAGCCTAGAACCTCGACAATACCCACCTTCAGCACCGACGCCATGAGGTGCGCCCCCGGCTTGAGGTTGCGCCCCGCGGTGATACTGTCCCAACTGAAGGTTGTAGGTTTAAAAACCCAAAACTTCTTGAGGTTTCTTGAAAGAAACCTGTAGAAACCCTAGTTGTTGTCCCAACTAAAGAGTTTCGGTTTTTGGTTTGGGTTTTAAAACCCAAAACTTAGGCAACCATCAGAAACCCTAGAAACCCTGATTAAGTCCCCCACCTTCAGCACCGACGCCATGAGGTGCGCCCCCGGCTTGAGGTTGCGCCCCTCGTGGATCCCGTCGACGTACTCTTGGAACAGGGCCGCCAACTCTGGCTCCTCCTCTCGCTCCATCAGATTGGCCTGGGGTGGGGTGTGCGTGTGTGTGTGTGTGTGTTTGTGTGTGTATGCGTGGGTGTGTGCATGTGTGTGGTGTGTTGTGGTGCACTCCTGGAACAGCACAGGCAGCTCTGGCTCCTCCTCGCACTCCATCAGGTTGGCCTGGGTTGGAGATTGTGTGTGTGTGTGTGTGTGTGTGTGTGTGTGTTCGTGTCTCATAGCGATCATGTGTGTGTGTGTGTGTGTGTGTGTCTCAAAGCGACGAGTGGTCACCCGCTATTGACAGACGCCCGTATGGAGACCTCTGGAACGACATCGCCGTTACCTATGTAACGATCTGGAATATAATGGAACGGAATGTGTGTGTGTGTCATGGTGTGGCGCACTCCTGGAGCAGCACCGCCAGCTCTGGCTCCTCCACGCGCTCCATCAGATTTTCCTGGGGTGGGAAGTGCGTGTCTGTGTGTGTGAGCGACTCAGCAGTCAGCTTCGTCAGCGCTTTCCTCTGCTGCATCTCCCCACCCACCACTCACCCACCACTGCTGCCCACAAAGCCTTGACGGTGCATGCGCCTGCCAACTGTTACACAAAAAACGGTGCCTGTGACTGCCAATCCGCCATGCCCTCACCATGCGAATGAGATTCTCCGCCAGCGACTCGGCAGTCAGCTTGATCGGCTGCCTTGCTCTACTGCATCTCACCCACCCACCACCCACCCACCACTGCTCACCCACACAAAGCCTCGACGGGATAGGTACTTCCAACTGCAACAAAAAAACGGTGCTTGTAACCCTGCTTGTAACTGCCAACTGTAACAAAAAAATGGCGCTTGTAACCCTGTTTGTAACTGCCAATCCTCCATGCTTTCACCATGCGCACGAGGTTTTCCGCGAGCGACGCTGCAGTCAGCTTACTCGACTGCCTTGCTCTGCTGTACCTTCCCACCCACCACTGCTCAACAAAAAGCCTTGAAAGTTCGAATTCAAACGAAAATCAATCATTCAAATGTCAGACCCACCATGCGCACGAGGTTCTCCGCCAGCGACTCGGCAGTCAGCTTGATCGGCGCCTTGTTTGCCTGCATCTCGGCGCGCTGGCTGGTCACCCACCACTCCCTGAACTCGTCGAGTCCCACACCCGGCCCGCCGTCGGTGTTGACCTGTGTGTGTGGGGGGGGGAAGGTGTGTGTGTGTGTGTGGGGGGAGGTGTGTGTGTGTGTGTGTGCGTGTGTGCGTGTGTGTGTGTGTGCATGTGTGTGTGTGTGTGTGTGCGTGTGTGTGTGTGTGTGTGTGTGTCACACCCTGCTATGTGTGTGTGTGTGGGAAGTGTGTGGGGGGGGCAGGTGTGTGTGTGTGTGTGTGGGGCAGTGTTGTTGGATGGGTCGTTGGATGGAGACGCATGCACGCGCCAATTCCTCCCCACACACCTTTCCCCACACCTTGTAGTTAGATGCCATGCGACTCCCTCCTCCCACATACCCTGTCCCCCCCCCCATCTCCCCCACACCTCCCGCCCCACCTCCCCACACACCTCCCCCCGCACCTTGCAGTAGATGTCACGCAACTCCCACACAAACCTTCCCTCCCCCACACCTCTTGCCCCACCTCCCCACACACCTCCCCCCACACCTTGCAGTAGATATCACGCAACTCCAACACACACCTTCCCTACCCCACACCCACAATTCCCACCACATCTCCCCCACACCTCGCCCACACCTTGTAGTAAATGTCACGTGACTCTGACTCGTCGAAGCCAGATGCGATCAGCACCTGTGCAGAGGTGTGTGTGTGTGTGTGTGTGTGTGTGTGTCAAAGCTAGACACGACCAGCACCTGCACCAAGGTGTGCGTTTGTGTGTGTGTTTGTGTGTGTGTGTGTGTCAGACGCGACCAGCACCTGCGCAGAGGTGTGGTTGTGTGTGTATGTGTGTGGATGTGTGTGCGTGTGCAAGCATGCATGCATACGTGTGTGTGTGTGTGTGTGTTTGTGTGTGTGTCAAAGCTAGACACGACCAGCACCTACGCAGAAGTGCGTGTGCATGTGTGTGCATGCGTGCGTGGTTGTCTGTCCATCTCGACACACGTCATGATCCCTACACACCACCAAATGCAGAAAGCTGCAAACAAGCGGCTTAGGAGGACCGGCTCAGCCGCATCGAACTGCCCCGCACCCCTTCAAACCCGCACCTGTGAAAACGCTGGCTCGTCGAGCTCGTCATCCTCCGTCTCAACGTACGTCATGAACACCTGTGCGTGTGTGACAATGGATGATGCAGTTTGGGGGGGGAGGGGCACGCGTTGCAGCTGCTGGTGGCCAACCAACCTCACAAGTGATTGTTGGGGCCGGGTCAGAACCTGGCTTGAGTATAAGTGGTGGTTCTAGGACTGGCAGCCGATGATGCTGTTGCTGTTGCTGTTACTGCCGCTGTTACTGCCGCTGTTACTGTTACAATTACTGCTACTGTTACTTTTACTGCTCCTGCTCCTGCTCCTGCTCCTGCTCCTGCTCCTGCTCCTGCTCCTGCTCCTGCTCCTGCCACTGCCACTGCCACTGCCACTGCCACTGCCACTGCCACTGCCACTGCCACTGCCACTGCCACTGCCACTGCCACTGCCACTGCCACTGCCACTGCCACTGCCACTGCCACTGCCACTGCCACTGCCACTGCCACTGCCACTGCCACTGCTACTGCTACTGCTACTGCTACTGCTACTGCTACTGCTACTGCTACTGCTACTGCTACTGCTACTGCTACTGCTACTGTTACTGCTACTGTTACTGTCACTGTTACTGTCAATGTTACTGCTACTGTTACTGTTACTGTTACTGCTGCTGTTACTGCCTGTGAGAAAAGCCCTCATGTATCCTGAGCACGTTAATCCGGATGCGTCTTCACTGAGGCAGTTATGGCCGTTGGTAACACCATCATCGTCACACACACCTCCGTGATCTCGCGCAGCATCTTCTCGTTGTCTCCCGGCTCCGGAACATTTTGCAGGGTTAAGGGTTTAGGGTTTAGGGCTTAGGGTTTAGGGTTAAGGATTAAGGGTTTAGGGTTTAGGATTTAAGGGTTTAGGGTTTAGCCCATCGTCATCATCATGCACACCCCTGTGATCTCGCGCAGCATCTTCTCGTCGTCTCCCAGCTCAAAATGTTTTGCAGGGTTTAGGGTTTAGGATTTAGGGTCAAGGGTTTAGGGGACCAGGGTTTGAGGGTTAAGGGTTTAGCCCATCGTCATCGTCACACACACCTCTGTGATCTCGCGCAGCATCTTCTTGGTGTCCCCCAGCTCTGGAACATTTTTCAGGGTCTAAACCCTAAGGTTTAGGGTTGTTCAAAGGGTTATAAGTTTAGGGTTTAGCCCATCGTCATCATCATGCGCACCTCAGTGATCTCGCGCAGCATCTTCTCGTCGTCTCCCAGCTCCGGAACGTTGTGCAGGATGTCCTGCAGCCGCGACAGCTCGCCGCACCTGTGTGTGTGTGTTTGTGTGCGTCAGTGGTTCCGCTAAAGGTCTTGAGGAAATGCAGCTCAACCCGGGCCTCACGCTCATCCCGCCAATCTTAACCCGACGGAGGCAATTTTTGGCGGGAAAAGTGTGGAAACGAACATTTCCACACTTTTCGGGTCGAAACTCGCGCAATCTGAACCCGACTCGCCAGCCCGAATCGGGCAATCTCAACCCGAAAGTGCACTTTGTCGGGTTGCGGGTTGGCTAACGGAAACACTGGTGTGTGTGTGTGTGGGGGGGGGCGCGTTGTGCAGGATGTCCTGCAGTCGCGACAGCTCGCCGCACCTGTGTGTGTGTGTGTGTGTGTGTGTACACGTCTGTGTGGTAAATTTAACAGTCCGTCGAACGCTGTTTATGGCGCATTGTGTGTGTTTGTGTGTGTGTGTGTGTGCATGGTGAGCACGTTGTGCAGGATGTCCTGCAGCCGCGACAGCTTGCCGCACATGTTCAGGGCATGGAAGGTGTGTGCATGAGTGTGTTTGTGAGTGTGTGTGTGTGTGTGTGCATGCGTTCTTGTAGTCCGCAAGAACTGCTCTCCGCACCCGCGGTAAAGAGTTGCGTGGAGTTTTTTTTTGTGTGGTGGTGGTGGTGGTGGAGGTGGGCTGCGAGCCGGGCTCAAGGTGGGGGGTGGGTGAAGTCTGCATAGGATCTAGGGCTGAGGATTAAGGGTGAAGACGCTTAAAGCCCTGAACTCTAACTAGCTAGAAAGGGTTTGGGCTTTACCTGAGCAGCAGCCCCCGTGTACAGCCCCAGGTTGTGCAGCGAGCCGGGTAGCCACCAACGCACACAAACAAACCCATTGCACCCCACACCCCACACCCCACACCCACACCCCACACCCCACACCTTGGCAGCAGCCCCACATGCAGCCTGAGCTTGTGCAGCGAGCCTGACCGCCGCAGCGTTGATCGCACGCTCACAAGAACCCCACACCCCACACCGCACACCGCACACCCCACACCTCACACCCCACACCCCACACCCCATGCCCCAAACCCCAGATCCTACACCCCCAACTCCCCACCTCAGCAGCATCCACGCGTACAGCCCCCGGTGCAGCAAGCGAGTTTCAGGGTGGAGGGGTGTTAGGGTTTAGAATAGGTACGTCCCAAACGACTTTTCTGTCTCAGCTTTTCAGTAGTGTTCGTTTGATTACAGTCACGCGTGACAACGGTCATGGCTCGGGGCAGAGCCTGACCTCCACCGGCCGCAGATGGTGACTCGCCGTAAGGCATGGCATTCACCACCCACGACCAATATCGAGCGGCCGGACTCTGCAGCTAGGCACCATTCTCCCTAACTCGCTCAAACTCAAAAGTCGGTGTGACACCACGATTCATCAGGGTGGGTGGGTGGTAGATCAAAGGCTGACAATGGAATTGGAAGTCAAAAAGGGAGCGGTGCTAGCGACCCAAGAAGACGGATAGGAATCTTGGGGTGCGAGCACCATTAAAAGGCGCTCCGTACTTCTCACTTCACACTTAGAATGTAGCTTCCGACAGAAACTCCAGTTTTCTACCCACCTAGGGATTAAGTAGAAAACCAACAGCAACAGTCTATCTATGCTTTCGCATGAGCATCACCTGAGCAGCAGCCCTGCGTACAGCCCAAGGTTGTGCAGCGAGCCTGACCAACGCAGCGTTGACCGCACGCTCATGATGAGGCTGTCCTGCAGGCTGCGCTGCATCTTCTGCACGCCAGCTGATGCCTGCATGTGTGTGTGTATGTATGTATGTGTGTGAGTGTGTGTGTGTTGATCACACGCTCATGATGAGGCTGTCCTGCAGGCTGCGCTGCATCTTCTGGACGCCAGCTGATGCCTATGTGTGTGTGTATGTGTGTGTGTGTGCGGGTGCATGCATGCATGCATGTGTGTGTGTGTGTGTGAGAGAGAGAGTGTGTGTTTGTTGATCGCACGCTCATGATGAGGCTGTCCTACAGGCTGCGCTGCATCTTCTGGACACCAGCTGATGTCTATGTGTGTGTGTGTGTGTGTGTGTGTGTGTTGATCGCACGCTCATGATGAGGCTGTCCTGCAGGCTGCGCTGCATCTTCTGGACACCAGCTGATGCCTATGTGTGTGTGTGTGTGTGTGTGTGCGTGTGTGTGCGTGTGAGAGAGGGCATGCATGCATGTGTGTGTGTTCATGTGTGCGTGCGTGCCTGCCTGCCTACATACATGCCTGCATGCCTGCCCGCCTGCCTGTGCGCATAACCACTTGCCTTGAAATCAGAGATTCTCTTTGCGTGGTCGTCCGGCGCACACGCTTGCATGGCAGCGTCTGCAGGGCCCCCCAAAGTGTCTGCATGACACACACACAGGCACACTCACCCACACATAAACACACAAACATGGCAGCGTCTGCAGACACCCCAAAGTATCTTTATGACACAAACACAGACACACATACACGCAAACACAAGTAGGATTCATACTTGCCTTGATGTCAGAGATGATCTTGGCGTGGTCGTCCGGCACGCGCGTGTCTGTGCGCTGCGCAATATCCATCTGGCGGATCTGTGGCAGCCACAAAGGGGGCGTGGGATGGGGGTCCAGGGTTCAGGGTTCAGGGTTTATAGTTCAGAGTTTAGGGTCAAGGGCTCTGTGCGCTGCACGCTGTCCGTTTGGCGGATCTGTGGCAGCAACAAAAGGGGGCAGGTTTAGGTTTTCAGTTTGGGTTGAGGGTTTAGGGTTGAGGGTTGAGGGTTTAGGTTTGGGTGTTCAGGGCTTGAGGTTTAGGGTCAGATGTCCATCTGGCGGATCTGTGGCAGCATCGAAAGCGGGCAGGAGACACGTTGGGTGCACGCGTAGCGTATGTGGACATTACGGGTTTAGGGTTTGGGGTCAAGGGTTTAGGGTTCAGGGTTTAGGCGTGGGCATCGGCGGGGATAGTTGCAGTGGCAGCGGTGGCGGTTACAGTGGAAGCGGCGGCGGTTAGGGTTAAGTTTTAGGTTTTAGGTTCAAGGTTTTAGGGTTTAGGGCTTCGGGTTTAGGCTTTATGGTTTAGGGCAGCGGTTGCAATGGCATGAGGCGCACACGGCAAATGTGTGCAGCGCACGCTGTGGGGGGTGACACGGCACAGCGGAACCCCTGCCAGGCAGTCAGCCAGTGGCAGTCGGGCATCTTAGGGTTAACGTTTTGAAGTTTAGTTTTTTTAACGGCCTAGCGCCGACACAAGTCATGAGTTGCGCAGGCTGTTGCTCCCTCACAGCGCGTGCTGTGGGGGGGGGAGGTGACACAGCGCAGCGGAACCCCTGCTAGGCAGTCAGCCAGTGGCAGTCGGGCGTCCAAGGTTTTAGGGTAAAGGGTTTTGGGGTTTGATGATGATGGATTTTACAGTCGTGTGTGACGCACCTAACGGCAGCGCATTTGCAAGGGTTTTAGGGTTTTGGGGTTTAAGTTTTGTAGGGCCTAGCGCCGACATAAGTCATAAGTGGCGTTGCGCAGGCTGTGAAGTCCGTCCTAATCAACCATACAGGCCATCAGGTCATCGACTGAAAAATCTATCAGCGTCACCAGCAGCACCACCACCACCACCAATGCCCCTTTTACCACACCTTCTGCTCAAATGCCATCAGGTCGTCCACGTTGACGTCCTCCGGCAGGCACATGCGCAGCTTTGTGACGTGGGCATAGTGGACGTACACCCTGTGTGTGTGGGGGGGGGGGGGGGGTCAGGGCTAATGGTTTAGGGCTAATGGAGTTTACGGTAAACGTAAACCTTAAACACCCAAGCCCTAAACCCCAACGCACCACATCTCACGCACTACGTGTGTGAGAGCACAAGTTTCCCATAATCGATGACGTCCCCCCCCCCCACACACACACCTTCAACTAGACCACAAACTATAAACGTATCTCCACAACACCCCAAGCCCTAAACCCCGAACCTAAACCCCAACTCACCACATCTTATAGAGGCACCACGTTCGTGAGAGCGCGAGCATCCCCCTATTGAGCATCACCCCGCCCCCTGAACCCTGAACCCAAAGCCCTGAAGCCCTCAACCTTACACCTTAAACCCCGACGCACCACATTTCATAGAGGCACCACGTGCGCGAGAGCACTAGCATCCCACTATTGAGCATCACCCCTCCCACTTGAAGCTGAGCCCAGAGCCATAAAGCCCTCAATCTTAAACCTTAAACCGCAAGCCTAAACCCCAACGCACCACAACTCGTAGAGGCACCACGTGCGCGAGAGCACGGGCATCCCACAATCGATGATGCCCCCCCCCCCCCTGCCCCCACACACAGACCCTCAACTAAACCCCAAACCCTAAAACACATCTCCAAAACACTCCTAGCCCTAAACCCCGAACCTAAACCCCGAACCTAAACCCCAACGCACCACATCTCGTAGAGGCACCACGTGCGCGAGAGCACGAGCATCCCACGGTCGATGACGCCCCCCCCCCTCACACACACACCCTAAACTAAAACGTAAAGCCTAAATGCATATATAAAACACCCCAAGCCCTAAACCCCGAACATAAAACCCAGCGCACCACATCTCGTAGTAGAGGCACCACGTTCGCGAGAGCACGAGCATCCCACAGTCAACGTCCCCCTCCCCACCCTCACACCCTCAGCTAAGCTCCAAACCCTTAACACGCACACAAGCCCTGAACCCCGAACCCAAACCCCAATGCACCACATCTAGTAGAGGCACCACGTGCATAAGAGCACGAGCATCCCACGATCCATACCCCTCACACACCCACACCCACTTTACGAAACCCTAAACCCTAAACGCATCTCCAAAACATCCCTAGCCCTAAACCCCGAACCTAAACCCCAGACCCAAACCCCAACGTACCACATCTCGTAGAGGCACCACGTTCGCGAGAGCACGAGCATCCCCCGGTCGATGACGACTGCCGCTCCCGCCTCGCACGACTTGACCATGCCACGCACGAGCTGCAGGTTGGCGGTCGAGTGGAGGGTCGGGACCTGCAGGAACGTGCGTGTGCATGTGCGTGTGCGTGTTAGTGTGCGTGCGTGTGTGTGTGCGCGTGTGTGAGAGAGAGGGCAGGGGAGGTGGCACGACTTGACCATCCCTCACACACACACAAACTACAGATGTGAGAGGGGGGGGGGAGCCAGGCCTGAAAGCAACCAGGCCTGACCCGGGGGGGAGAAGTGTGTGGGGGGGGGACAGGCCTGAAACCTAGGCCCACCTGCGGCATCGCGATCAGTGATTCCCCTGCGAGCCGTATACCGCTCCGAGCCGGATTTCCCATTTCCCAGAAAACCACCCCACACTTAGTGGGTGAGGGCGTGGAGCAATGCGTTGGAAAGCTGTTGCCGAGAGCAGCAAAACGGCATGCATTGCATGAACACCCGCTGTGCATTGTGCCTGGTATGAGCGGTCAAAGTTGCTGGAGCCGGCAAAAAACTAATTACTAAAATCCTTCCCAGGGACCACTGGTCAGGCACCGCCTTTACCTTCAAACCCTAACAACCCCCAAACCCTTGACCCCTACCTCCATGAATTTTTCGTTGCCCCTAAACCCCCCAAAACCCCAGGCCCGCCTGCGGCATCGCGATGGAGTCGATCCACACGTAGTAGCAGGCGACAGGGCCCCACTTGCATGCACAACAGGCACGCACTAAAACCTTGACCCTGAACCCTAAAACCTAAACCCTGAAACCTTAACCCTAAGCCCTAAGCCCCAAGCCCCAAGCCCCAAGCCCCAAGCCCTAAGCCCCAAGCCCTTCACGTCTGCGCACGCACCTGCGGCATCGCGATGCAGTCGATCCACACGTAGAAGCAGTCGATGGGGTCGCGCTGCGCCGGCGGCTGCTTCTCGCTCGCGCGCGCGCCCGTGGCCTGCACTCGGTGCGTTTAGAGCGTTTAGGGGTGTGAGGTTTTCGGGTTGAGGGGCTCAGGGTTGAGGAATCAAGGTTAAGGGTTTGGGGTTCTGTTGTGTAGCTGCCCGTGGCTTGTGTTGGGTGCGTTCAGGGCGTTTAGGGGGGGTGAGGTTTTTTGGTTAAGGGGCTCAGGGTCGAGGGATTAAGGTTAAGGGTTCGGAGGTCTGTTGCCTAGCTGCGCATGGCGTCTGGCTTCTCGCTCGCGCGTGCGCCCGTGACTTGTGTTCGGTTTTGGGGTGAAGGAGGAGGGGTGAGGGTGAGGGGGGGGGGCTGTGGGATATAGCTAAGTCCAGTTTTATTCGTGCACCGCCTCCACCCCCACCTGATGCTGCGCCCACACATATGCACACACATGCACACACACACACCTGCTGCTGCAGGACCGGTGGTGGCAGCACGCACACACACACACACACACACACACCTGCTGCTGCTGCAGGACAAGTGGTGGCAGCACACACATGCACACACACACACACACCTGCCGCTGCAGGACCGGTGGCACCCCCCTCTACACACAGACCTGCCGCTGCAGGACCGGTGGTGGCAGCACACACACACACACACACACACACACACACACCTGCCGCTGCAGGACCGGAGGTGGCAGCGGTGGCAGCGCCTCGGCTACTGCCTCCGCGTCTGGCCGTAATGAGTACGCCTGTGTGCGTGTGTGTGTGTGTATTTGTCTGCCGCCTCTGTGTCTGGCCGCATTGAGTCAAACTGTGATTGGCTGTTGTGTGCATAGGGGGGGGGGGAGTGTGTGCACATGCACACACACACACACACACACACACGCATGCACACATGCACGAACACACACACACACACACATATATACACGCACAAACACACACACACACATGCAGGCATGCACATCAACCCCGTGCACCCCCCCCACACACACGCACACACACCAGCTGCTCCGCCAGCTCCAGGAAGCATGCGCCGCTCGCGTGCCCACACAACCACCCGCCAACACACACACACACACACACCGCTGCTCCGCCAGCTCCAGGAGAATGCACTTCTCGCGTGCAACCACACCCACCCACCAACACACACACATACACACACACACACACACCAGCTGCTCCGCCAGCTCCAGGAGAATGCACTTCTCGCATGCACTCACACCCACCCACCAACACACACATACACACACACACCAGCTGCCCCGCAGCTCCAGGAAGCACGCGCCGCTCGCATGCACACCCACACACACACTAACACACCAACACACACACACACACACACACACCAGCTGCTCCGCCAGCTCCAGGAAACATGCACCGCTACGTGCACCCCCACCCACCCAGCAACACACCCACACACACACACACACACCACCTGCTCCGCCAGCTCCAGGAAGCATACGCCGCTCGCGTGCACACGCACGCACACACACACACACACACCAACACACACCAACACACACACACACCAGCTGCTCCGCCAGCTCCAGGAAGCATGCGCCGCTCGCGTGCACGAC
The DNA here is from genome assembly GCA_016618255.1 of Chlamydomonas sp. UWO 241. Lineage (NCBI taxonomy): Eukaryota > Viridiplantae > Chlorophyta > Chlorophyceae > Chlamydomonadales > Chlamydomonadaceae > Chlamydomonas > Chlamydomonas priscui. The sequence goes on from VFSX01000519.1 coordinate 32,952, forward strand.
TGCGCGATGCGGCTTGCCAATGTACCCAGTCGGCACGAGGTCGAAGAACCTGTGTGGGCCGTTGAGATGGTGTGTGTGCGTGCGCGCGTGTGTGCGTGCGCACGTGTGTGCGTGCGTGCGTGTGTGCGTGCGTGCGTGTGTGCGTGCGTGCTTGTGTGCGTGTGTGCGTGTGTGCGTGTGGTGTGCGTGTGTGCGTGTGTGTGTGCACTTGTGGGTATGTGTGTGTGTCCGTATGTGTGTGTGTGTGTGTGTATGCGCTGCAATCATGTGCGCGTGCTTGATGGGCAGGGAGCAGCGGGCACAGCACAGCCGCGTCCACATGCTCTGTGTTGTGACATGCAACACCTGCGCCGCACCTGCCCTTCTTGGCCTTGGTCGCCGGCAGCACCACCTGAGTGATGAAGCTGGACGTGGGGAAGTTGGCGTCGTCGGTCAGGTCTGCGAGCTCTGCGGTCAGCTCTGCCAGCTTTTGCAGGTAACTAATCGACACGCCGCAGTCGGCCATGGGCGTGCTGTCACTTCTGGGCTCCTTCAGAATCAGCCCCTCCAAAATGGCGCGCTTCCGCCAAGCCGCCCACTGTACTGGGTGGTCGTCGTCGACCATGATCGATGATTTGGGCTGGTGTTGCAGGCAGGCAGTTGCCACGCACGCAACACAACCAAGCGGAGCGCTGACGGTTGCGGTTGTTTCAACGCGCTGTTTGGTCGACTTCCCCCTTCAGGGGCTCAGAGGAGCCCCTTGCTCCGGCTCTGCATAGTGGGGTTTTTTTCGATTCAGTAGGCCTCTCCAAGGCTAGCATGGTTGTGGTCGTGTCATCACTGTGGGGTTGCGCAACAGTAGTAGAGGTTTCTGCGGGTCTCGCTAGGTTATTCAACAACGGGGAGGTGTTAGAACTGCATGTGCATGGGGTCCACACTCGGACTCGGACTCAATCGCTTAGCTCCAGCGGGGCCTGAACAGACAGACAGAACAGACCGCTCTCTGGTAGCAGGTCTTGTGCACAGGCTCAGCGACATCACGCGGTTCCCGCCTCAGCAACAGTGCAACAGGATCAGCCAAAACCAATCTCCTCTTCAATTATTTTTAATTTCGAGGTCGGTGGAGTGACGCGTGATGAGAGGATGTGGGCAGTGTGATTTAAGCTTATGGATGCCACATGGAGACGCAGGCCCACTCACCATGTGCACACACACACACACACACACCTCCCTCCGTGTGCAGACCACGCTGCTGTGACCATCCGAAGGTGGAACTCGCATGCTCTGCTCTGAACAGGCGTGCGACTCCCAAGCGTGCACTCACACGACAACGGAGCTGAATAACACGCACCCACGAGCCAAAATTCAGAGGTTGCACTGTGGCACCACGTGCATGCGTGCACCACAGGTAGAGATCCTGCCCCCAGCAGCTGCACCAGTGGTGGGCACGTGAGTGGTGGGATGGCACCAGCAGCAGCGACAGTGGCCGCATTCTCAACGTTATTGGTTGATGGATGCAAAATCACGCGCGGCAAACGATACGGGGCGTATCGCGGTACGCGTGGGGGCCCTTGAATCCTTTACATACGAACTGGGAAATCAGTGGGATACTCATGTTCAGCAACGCATCGGCATCAAAAGCATACACGCGGGCGTCGTGGTCTGTCGTCGCACGCACGGTGCCGCAGGGGCAGTGTGTATCATGCCCAGATGTGCTTGCACGTGCAGTGCAGAGCCAACGCCAAAGCAGACCATCCCAAGCTGTGTGAATGATCCGCAACGAGCATCAACAACAAGAAGGGAGTACTTTCCGTTTGCACGCAGCGGCTGCGCAAAGGTGTCTTCTGGGTCAGTGCGTCAAGCTTCACCAGTCCCCCATACCCAGGTCCTTCATCTCCTGCAGCAAGTTAGCACCGGCTGCTGCAGCGGCGATGATGACACGGTGGAAGGGAATGCTGCTACCAAGTGCCTCCAGTGCGTATGAAGCGCACCATTTTGTGGCGGCGTCAGATCCAGGCCCCAGCAGCAGTACCAGTGGAGCGATAGCACCAGATGCAGCAATGGTGGCTGCATTTGCAGCATTCACGGCAAGGACTGCTAGCGCTCCTGCTGCATACTGCTGCACGTCAGCCCGAGATCCAGGCCCCAGCAGCTTCACTAGTGGAGGGATGGCACCGGCAGAAGCTATGGTGACCCTGTTCTCTGCGTTTTCAGCAAGATTCCATAGCGCTCCTGCTGCACCCATCTGCACCTCAGGTGCAGAGCCAGACCCCACCAGGCGCACCAGTCGAGGGATCGCACCGGAAGCAGCGACGAAGACAGCTTTCTCTTTGTTTTTAGAGAGACGCGCCAGCGCTCCCACTGCACCTCAACTGGATATCCACGCCCCAGCAGCTTCACCAGTGGAGGGATGGCACCGGCAGCAGTGATTGCAACCTTGTTCTCAGCGTGTTCAGAGAGGTTCAGCAGTGCTGCTACTGCGCACCTCTGGACGTCAGCTAGATAGCCACGCCCCAGCAGCTGCACCAGTGGAGCAATGGCACCCGATGCAGCGATGGTGACTGCATTCGCAACATTCAAAGCAAGGTTGCCCAGCACTCCTGTCACATTTTGCTGCACGCCAGCAGACCCAGCCACCAGAAGCGCCACCAGTGGAGGGATGGCGCCGGCAGCAGCGATAGTGTCTCGTGTTGCAGTGTTATTATACGAGAGGTTCATCAGTGCTCCTGCCGCGCGCGCCTGGATGTCAGCTGGATGGCCACGCCCCAGCAGCCGCACCAGTGGTGGGATGGCACCGGCAGCAGCGATTGCAGCCTTGTTCTCAGCATTTTGAACGGCGAGGTTCGTCAGTATTCCTGCCATACCCTTGTGTAGACTAGCTGGAAAGAAATACCTCCTCAGCAGATGAACAAGTCGAGGGATGTCACCGGCAGCATTGTTGACGCTCAGGGGCGTTACGGCAGCAAACAAGTCAAACAGCACAACAACTATCAGCGTGGCCGTAAGCGGCCCACACACCAGCCAAAGAAACACCACTCGCGTCACCTCGGTGATGATCGGGCAATCGTCGATAGACAGCTCAAAAACTGCTGTCAAGCCCAGCACCAGAGAAGTCAGCAGTACCATCAGTACCACCGGGCGCCTCGAACTCCACACCTGCTGGCTCCTGGTCATCCTCACGTTCCAATTACCGAAAGGCGAGGCGCCGTATGTGCTACGTGGCTGCGTGCATGCAGGCAGAGGAGGGCGTTGCATGCTAATGAGCGTGTGCGTAGTGAGTGCACGGGGCTGCATGCGTGCAGGCGGTGGCTGGGACACACGCGTGGCGATGAGCTGGGAGTGGTGCATGGGGTATACGCATGGGGCCGCATGCTGCATGGAAGGCTTGTGCGTGATTGCAGGCTCTCTCAGCTCTCCAATCTGTGGTAGTTCTGATTGTATGTGCGGCAAAGCAAGGCGGGCGGACCATAGGCGTGATCTGGGTCTGTGCGAGCGACCGTCCGTCGCATGGGGCATGCAGCACACGGGCACGCCACTCACGTCCTCGGGGCTTGGCGCCCGCGCGACCAGAAGCACAATGCGTCGACGGCAACGATGCGTCGCGAGGGCAGGTGGTCTGGCCGTCGGAAACTAGCGCGGGCGAACACAAACGGCGATAGGAGTCAAGGCGACGATGCAGTAATGCAGAGGACCAGGCAGCACGCGTGGTTGTCGAGCGTGTTGATGCAGTAGCAGCAGTAGATGGAGGTCCACATGAGTTGGTGGGGCGGAGAGAGCATGGAGGCGAGAGTGTGGCCTGGACACACCTGCCAGGCTGGGCGCATGGCGCACGAGCGCTCAAAAGAGAGAGTAGGGCGACAGCTGAGGTCAGGCCGGCCCTCTCTCGCTCCTTGTCGTTCTAGTCACATTCACGACCAGTCCTCATGAAGATCACGCATGCGACCGTGCTCGCTAGCGACGCTCCCGCACGCTCGCTCGCAGGCCTCGCGTCGCATGGCGGCCGCCTCTTTGTCTTTGGCGGTCTGGACGCACGCGGCCGCCCCTCCAGCAGCATGTGGAGCCTGGACCTGCGTGAGGGTGCGGGTGGGAAGAAGCGCCAGTGGCAGGAGGTGGCGACCACGGGCGCAGTGCCGCGCCCCGGCTACTCTGCGGCCACGCCTGGGCACGGCAGCGTGACGTGGGGCGACCAGATGTGGCTGTACGCCAACGCTAGCGCCAACAGCAGTGTGCCTGGTGATGCCGCACTGTGGAGGTTCGACTTTGTGAGCCACTCATGGGCAGCCGTCAACATGAGCGGCTGCCTGCCCGACCGCCGCCTCAGCTCCTCTGGCTATGATGGCTTTGGTGCGGTCGTGACGTACGGCCCATACATGCTCGCGTTTGGCGCAGAGCAGTCGATTGGCGTGGAGCAGCGCGATGAGAACTGCGCGCCTAGCCCTGCAGCAGTGCAGCAGCCATCGGGCGGCACGGACGCTGCCGCCAAGCGCGGCCGGCAGCTCATGCTGCATGCGTTCGACTTTGTGTCTGGCGTGTGGAGCTGGGTGCCTATGAGCGGCAGCCCTGCGTTCATCAGGTGCTGCGCGATGGCTGTGATCGAGCAGCGCCTCGTTGCTGTGGGCTTCTCGTTGTCTGGCGGCTTCCAAGTAAGCTGCCTCGAGCTGTCCGACCACGCGGAGGGCATGCTGGCGTGGCAGGACATTGCGACGTCAGGCGTCGACGGCCCACTGCAGCCACAGGACTGGGCGTGGCGCAGCGAGATGGTGGACGGCTTTGTGCTGCTGCACGGCACGCGCCGCGTCGTGCGCACGACAGCAGACGCCGCAACAGGGTGGTGGGCGCTTGAGGTCGCGACGTGGGAGTGGAGCCGTGTCAAGGTAGCGCCATCAGAGTGCGGCAGCGCAGGGGCGGGTGGCAGCTGCAGTGCGAGTGCCGCGAGGTTTGAGCACGGCCTGTTCTACGATGCAGCCAGGAAGGCGGTCATCGTGGTGGGTGGCTGCACGTCTCTTAACGCAGTCGCAGACGTCACGACCACTGAGGCGCTGCACCTGCAGCTGGAGGCGTCGCCCGTGAAGCCTGCGGGTGCGCCCCGCAAGGCGCCCCTCAACAACCTGCCGCTGGTGCAGCACCTGCGCGTCGACCCGTGTGCGGACCTGCGCCCCTACTGCATGAACGCTCTGATGAGCGACGTGACGCTGCTCGTGGACAGCCACAGCTACCCTGCACACCGAGTCGTGCTGGCTGCATCATCTCCCAGATTCAGGGATGCGCTCCGCCCGATGGGGCTGCAGCAGCATGGCCCGCGCTTTGAGGTGGGCGCTTCTCCCGGCTGACAGGCCCTACCCAAATCCCAACCTCTGATCCTTGCAAGTGAATGCGACGCCTGAGGCGCCACCTCAGGCGTTGGGAACGTGGTAGGGATGCTGCCTGCGCTGGTCGTGTGCTGTGCTGTCCTTGCCTCCCCACCTCCCTGCCTCCGCTCTGTCGCTGTCTCTAATAGACAACCCACCCACCGGCCACACCACATGCAGGTGTCCATCGTGGATGCGCAGCCAGAGGTCGTGGAGCTGATGCTGCAGTTCATGTACGGCTGCCTGGACGCGGTGCCGCCACAGAACGCGCTGCTTCTGTTTGCGGCGGCCGACCGCTATGGGCTCGCCCGCCTGCGCGAGGCTTGCGCCTCCATACTGATGGAGGACATCATGTCAACCGAGTTGGTGACCGGCTGTGTGCTGCTGGCTGAGCAGCACGGGCACTCCGCACTGATGGAGGCGTGCGTCGCGTTTGCGGGCGTCAGTCACCCACAGCTGCAAGACGTGCTGTCCAGCCCCGGCTACCTCACGCTGTGCGCGGCAGACTCCGGCCTGGCACAGCGCTTTGTCAAGGCGTCACTTGAGCAGCTCATGGCACACACCAGCCAGCCCCCCTTTGCGCACACCCCGGTGTGACGCTGCCGCCCTCCGTAGTCGATACACATCCCCACAACCAGGGTGTGTTAAGGGTTAGCATGCACGCATCTTTTCCTCTTCAGGTTCTGGATCAGGTGCAGGGGCTCTTTGGGAGGCATCATTCTAGAGTCGGCCGTGAGGAATTGTTTCAAGTATACAGGTCCACAGGACACTCCAAGGGCTCACTGTGGGGTGGGGCGGCATGCGGGTGATGGGACCGCCGCGTGTAACATGTGGAGGCTGCCCTCATCCCCCCTCCTGCCCCCCTCCCTTGAGCCACCGTGCGTTACATATGCTGGCACTAGAGACTCCAAAGCTTGAGCCCCATCATGCTGGCGCTAGAGACTTCAAAGCTCGAGCCCCATCATGGCATGCTGTGCTCTGAGTCATCGCGTGACTCCCATGCAAACTCTCACAACAACTCATCGGGGCATCAGCAGCATGTGCGTGAGGGCACTACGGTCTGTTGCCACACCCATCGTGTGCCAACCCTCGGTGCACGAGCCGCCGTCCGGATGCAGACCACCTCACACTTTGTGGCTGGTGACGGAGCAAAAAATATCGAAGACTAGTAAAATTTATTTTCCATTTGTAGGCAACGACAGCGTGAAGGTGTCTTCTGTGTCGGTGCTTCACCAGTCCCCCAAACCAGCCCCTTCATCTCCTGCAGGAAGTCAGCACCGGCGCTGCAGCGGAGATGATGACATGGTTAAAGGGGGTGCTGATACCAAGTGCCTTCAGTGCGTGTGACGCGAACAATTTTGTGGCGTCGTCAGATCCAGGCCCCAGCAGCAGCACCAGTGGAGCGATGGCACCAGGAGCAGCGATGGTGGCTCCATTTGCAGCATTCAAGGCAAGGGCTTGCAGCGCTTCTGCCGCATGCGCCTGCACGTCACCTCGAGATCCAGGAGCCAGCAGCTTCACCAGTGGAGGGATGGCAGCAGCATGGTGACCTTGTTTTTAGCGTTTTGAGCGAGGTTCATCAGCGCTCATCTGCACCTCTGCTGGAGAGCTAGACAATACCAGCCGCAGCCGCAGCTGCACCTGCGGAGTGTTGGCACCAAAAGTGTTTCGTCCCGTGGAGGTGAAATAGCTGTCTTCTGGGGGCAGCGGAAGCCAGCTATAGTGGGCGGAAAATGAGCATTTGTTGACGGCGTGTGGTGGAGAGAATGCTGTCGTGTGGCAGTGGCATCATTCGCCGCTCCTACAAACTCCGTACCGCTAGCTCAAGACCCAAGCAGCCGCACCAGTGGTGGGATGCTGCCGGCAGCAGCCGCATTCTCTGCGTGTGTGGCGTGCTTTGAAAGCACGTCTGCCGCAAACTGGTTCATCCCAGTTGTAAAGAAAGGGCCTAGTAGAAATACCAGTCGACGGATGTCACGAGCAACAATGGTTGCGCTCATACTTAAAATGTCAAAGCTTTCGAACAGCACAACAACCATCAGCGCGACCATCAGCGGCCCACACGCCAGCCGAAAAAACACCACCTGCACCACCTCGGCGATGATCGGGCACTCATCGATGAACAGCTGAAAGACTGCCTTCAGGCCCAGCGCCAGAGAAGTCAGCAGTACCAGCAGTAGCACCGGGCGCCTCCACACCTGCTGCCTCCAGAGAGAGAGTAGTGTTACACATCCACTGCCGGCGGTCACAATCAATTCCAAAGTTCCAGCGGGACTATCAGGCACAAGGCCCACCAAACGGTCAAGCTACAAAAGTAGCCCACAGTAGCGCCACCCACACTAGGTGGGTGGCGCTACCAAGTAGCCGCACAGGCCACAGGCACCTCACCAAAGCCCCTCCGGTGGGTGGAGGGCAGCCCAAGGTATAAACCATAAGGGACCAGAGGCCGTCCCCCAAACCACCAGAAGCGGGGCTTGTAGCACACTTGCCGCAGCGCTCTACCCAGCGACCACACTGCACCCGCCACCGCGCGCATGTGGCGCCACCTCCCCTTCAAACACACCCCCAGAGGGGGTGCAACTAGCAAGCAGGTGCAGCCACCCGCTCGCCGTCGACCACGAGGCGTGCGCGGTGGAACTGCGCCGGCTTGCCCGCAGCCTTGGCGGCAACGAAAGCGGGCCACAGCGCCTGATGACGCGCCTCCACGCGGTCACTGAGGACGTCAAAGACCGCAGCCGACGGGTCCACGCAGCGGCGCAGCGGCGCCAGCGCACAACGGTGTCGGCCACGGCGTCAGACGCCACGGTGAAGAGCACACGCAGCACGCCGCCCACGCGCAGCTCCACACCAATGCCCCCGACGGCAGGCTTGGCGTTGAGGAGCGACGCGGACACGACGCCTCCACCAGCCGGCTGCGCCCGCTTGGAGATCGCATGCGCGAGGCGAACGAGATCCGTAGCTAGGCGGACGGGCAGGCTGATGCCGCCCTTGGCGGCGTCAGCCATCTTCTCCAGTTCATCCACAAGTTCTGAATGCTGGCGCGACGTGACTGCATGCATGCAGGCAGAAGTGGGCGTTGTCAATGAGCCGCGAGTGGTGCGTGGTGAGTGCACGGGGCTGCATGCGTGCAGGCGGTTGGGGGGACACACGCATGACGATGAGCTGGGACTGGTGCATGGGGTGTACGCATGCATTGGGGCGTTGCATGGGGCATGCAGCATGCGGGCACACCACTGACACCCAGGGCTTGGCACGCACTTGATAAGCAGCACACGATACGTGGAAGCTGCAAGATGAGCAAAGAGGGCAAAGACCAATGGGCAAGAAGACGAGAAGACGAGAAGACGCCTCCTCAGTGGACCCATGCACGGAGCAAATGTGGCACTGTGTCGTGGATGGTAGGGTGTGGTCGAACGTTTGACATCTGGCAGCGCGCTTGGCGTGGGCGGAAGTGTCGGCCACATCCTGATTTGCACCCCCCTGATCTGCACACCCAACGCTCGCTCGACGCCGTCCACTCGTCCTGCCTGATCCGCAACCAGCACTGCCCTTAGTCGACTGCCTTTCGTCCCCCCCCCCCCCCTCTACGCTCCTCATCCGACTGCCCCCGCACTCGTGCGAGCGTCTTCGTCGTCGTCGCCCTCGTCGTATCGTGCGCTTCTCTTCACGCGCGTGCCAAGCCCTAAGGACGTGAGTGGCGTGCGTGCGTGCGTGCGTGTGTGTGTGAGTGCAACCCTCTGAAGAGAGTGCATGGCGGAACCTCAAATCACGCTGATTGCGCAAATACAGCCTGCCATGCCACATGCAAACAGACCTGGCCTGAGGCCAGAGCTACAAGGCCAGCATGCAAGCAGAGCCTGACACGCAGCGTGCATGCACCGCCCATGCACACCACTCGCCACTCGTTGCACGGCAACAAGCCAAACGGACCCCAAATCACGCCTGTGCACTAGGGCTTGCCATACCATGCAAACAGACGGACCACAGCTTACCTGCACAAGGCGCACAGAGCCTGCCCTTACGCCCGCCAGCACCGCCCATCCGCCCATGCGCTCGCCCCCATGCGTGCACCCCATGCACTGCCCCCCTCAGCCTGCACACGTGCAGCGCATGCGCTCACCATGCGCCGCCCACGCTCACTCACCACGCGCTGCTCGTCGCCATGCATGCCCCCTCCGCCACGCGCGTGCACGCAGCCCCGTGTCGGACAAGATGCCTCCACCCCCCCGCCGTGAGCTGAGGGAGCTGGTGCGCAAGCTGGGTGCGGCGTCTCGATCTGAAGAGCAAAAGATGGCGCTGCAGAGCATCTGCTCGCTGCGTTTCGATGGGGAGGAGGACAAGCGCGGCGATGCAGACAGCATGGCCGCCATCGCTGCTGCCGGTGCCATCCCTCCGCTGGTGCAGCTGCTGAGGCAAGACTCCCCAGCTCTGGTGAAGCAATATGCAACCAACGTCCTGATGGGTATCGCTGCAAGGGCTGCGCATGAGACTCTGGCAGCCTTCACTGCTGCTGGGGCCTTTGCTCCACTGGTGCAGATGCTGCGGCCTGGCTCCCTTTCTCTAACGCAGTACTACGCGGCAGCAGCACTGTCGTATCTGTGCAGCAATCGTGAAGTTACAGTTACAGTTACATCGGCTTTCCAGCAAAGACTACCTCTAGTCCTAGTACCACCGCCTAGACCCAAGTCCAGTTCTGGCCCTAACAATTACTTGTGAGGGGCGGTAGCCACCAGCCGGCTGCCTGCCAACGTGTAGTCCCAGAGCAAAAAGGAGAGCTATTGTGCGACGCCTCCAAAATAGGTCCTAACTGCTTCTAGGGGATAGGGGGTCAAGTGGCGCTTGCCAATCTACTTGACCGCCGTGGTGGAGGGGCCGGCGCCTGAGGGGCAGCCGGACCGTACACCACGGCTCTCCACCCGACCCTATCCTGAGCACGCTCAAACGCCGTGTCCGAAAAAGTCTTCCAATCAGAACGAGTGCCACTAGTTTCGCCTAGCTGCTGAATCAGTAGCTTAAGAAAATAGTGTCGGGAGGAGGCTGGAGGCCGGCCTTGCTGCCGAGCCACATCCATTGTGCAGTCAAAAGTCGTATGAGGAAGACGAGAAGCCGGCATGCGCATCACATGGCCTAGCCACTGCATTGATCGCTTTGCCACAAGGCTCTCAATTGGCTCAGTGTCGCACGCCTGCCGAATATAAGTTAATCTGTGCCGGTCGACCAGGCGCACACCCAGAATGCGACGAAGGCAGTTAGAGTGGGCAACCTCCAATCGAGTCAGTTGTGTTTTAGTAGGGGCCCATGTTTCGCAGCCGTACAGAAAGTGGGGCAGCACGAAAGTGTTGTAAACCCGCATCTTAGACTGCACTTGCATCTTCTTGCTGGCCCAAATCTTATCAAAAGACGCAAACACGCCCAGCGCGCGACCGACACGCACACCGATCTCCTTTTCCACACCACCACTCTGGGTTATCCAACTCCCTAGATACTTAAATGCAGAGACGGTCTTCACTTCACCACCAGTCAGCGCAAACGTGGGCAGATCCGCGTCAAAATCTGCTGGCAAAATCATCACTTCTGTCTTGGCGGCGTTGATTTGCATGCCAAAGCTAGAGGACACTTTGTCAAGGATTTTCAGCATAAGCGCCAACTGAGCTGGGTCATGCGAGAACAAACATAAATCGTCGGCATACATCAGCATTACTATGCGCTCAACCGACGACGACAACACAGAGCCGCCGGCTCGGGTCACGACTGACACGCCAGCCCCCTCTGGCATCATGTCTAGCGCCTTTTTCACTATGTGGTCAATAAAAACATTGAACAACACAGGAGCAATGACGCACCCCTGTCGCACACCAGACGACATGGGGAATTCGTGCCCGATTTTCCCAGCCAGCCGCACGGCAGCTGCGGTGTTGGTGTGAAGATCCTCCAACAGATCAATAATGTGCGGATGAACACTATATAATCTAAGGACTCTCCACAGTGCCGCACGGTTTATGCAATCGTAAGCTTTAGAATAGTCGACAAATGCCACAGCCATGCATTGTTTGTACTCGGCATGTGCCGCGCTCAGCGAGCGCAGAGTAAAAATCGCATCAACAGTGCCTCTGCTTTTTCTGAAACCACACTGAGCCTCATGCAACTGACCATCAACCTGCGTGGAGACGCAGTGCAGAAGTATGGCAGCGTACACTTTCCCGGCAATAGAGAGAAGGCTTATACCGCGGTAGTTACCAGGGGAGTCACGCGGACCCTTCCCCTTATATAACGGTGTGATAATAGCAGTTTTCCATTCCCTCGGGGCTCTCCCCGACCGCCATACGGCGATGATGACCCGGTGGAGCCATGCGATGGCAGGTGGGCACCGCAACAGCATGGCGTCCAGCTGGTCACCGCCCGGAGCGGCGGCCGAGCGCAACGCTCGCACACACGCCTCTGTCTCAGCCAGGTCAGGGGGGCGCCCGTGCGCCTCGTCCACCTCTGTGGCGCGTGTGAGCTCAAACGCCGCTACATCGTTCTCCAGCTGGTTCAGGGTCTCGTCGCTGAGCTTGGTCTCCCCGCCATATAGCTTGTCGAATGACTCTGTCATGGCCTTCAGCACCCCGTCTGGACCGCTGTGCAGCGCGCCCGAGACGTCCCGCATGGCAGGTGGGATCTGATGGCTGCGGCTGCGGCCCGCCAGCCTGTCGCACGCGCGCGCAAACTGGCGCAGATTCTTCTTGCGTAGCATGTCTTGCGCCTCCGCCACCTGCTGGCCGATCCACCTCTCCCTGTCTCTCTGCACAGCTGCGTCGGCCGCGCGGTTGGCGCGGTTGCGCTCTCGTTTGGCAGCAGCAGACTTGCTCCTGAGCCATGCCGTGTGCGCGCGCTGCCGGGCGTCCATGAGCCGGAGGGTGCGCTGCGACAGAGTGAACTGCCAGTGAAGGCGAGGAGACAACTGAGAATGCGGTCGCCATGGTTGCCGCCGGTGCCATTCCTCTACTGGTGCAGCTGCTGGGCCCCGGCTCTCCTGCTCTGGTGCAGGGGATGGCAGCAATCGCTCTGGTTACATTCGCTCGAAACCCTGCGAATGCCGCCACTATCGATGAAGCTGGCGCCATCCCTCCTCTGGTGCAGATGATGCAGCCTGCCTCCTATCCAGACATTTTGGTGCGCATGGGTGCAGCAGTGGCACTGATGGACCTCGCTGCAATTCAGGCGAATGCGGTCGCCATCTCTGCTGCTGGTGCCATCCCTCTGCTGGTGGGGCTACTGGGGCCTGACATTCCGACTTTCGGGCAGTTAGCTGCAGCAGGAACGCTGATACGACTTACTTACAATCCATACAACGCAATTACCGTCGCTGCTGCTGGGGCCATCGCCCCGCTGGTGCAACTGCTGAGGCCCCAGCCCGGGCCGGACTTTGAAATGGACCAGATGAATGCGGCAGGGGCACTGGAGAGGCTCGCTCTCGTTGCCGAGAATGCCGCCACGATCGTCGCAGCTGGTGCCATCCCTCTGCTGGTGCAGGTGATGCGGGCCGGCCCTCCAGCGCAGAAGAGCGCACTTGTGGTGCTGAAGACCCTGGGGGAGACGAATCCCGCGAACCGTGCGCTCGTCAACAGTGCCATGCGAATGGCATGAAGCCTGACATGAGCACACACGAGGGGCGCGTCGACCTCCTGCCCCCGCTCGCGAGCCCCCTCTCTCTTGCCTCCCTCTCTCGTTCTCAGGCATGCGGGCACCACCTACCGCCTGCCACCGGCATCTGCATGAAGTTCCACGTTGCGGGGCCATCAACTGACAGATGGCTGAAGCCCCTGATGTTTTTCTGGTGTGTTTTGCCCTTGCGGCCTGTTGCGGCCAACGATGGAAACACCCCGTGTTGTTGACTGGTGTACGCTGAGCTAGACCCGCAGTTTTTTTGGCTACCACCTCTTCTACGCTTCCCCTCTGATATCACACTTGTAGCTGATACGCACTTTCCGATGGCCTTTGCTGCCGCTACGTTGCAGGGGTTGGGGGACACGCTCCATCCGGGCAGGGGCGTGAATCCCGCGCGTGCCCCCCGCAGAGGAGGGGCGGTGGCGCCGGCTGGCACACGTGTACACTTATGCGCAGGGAGCTATGATGAACACCCCACCACTATCCAGCTTTCGCCGTAGATTTTGGAGCAAAGTTGCAAGCTGCCTGGGTGCCACAAAAGACTGCAACAGGTGTAATTGTTCAAACGTTGCGTGGTCTAGGTTTCGCTCTCTGGTGTGTGATAGAGCACCAACCAGTGGTGCTCTATAACATGTCGCTCAACACATCAGACCCCTTCAATGGAGTGGGGGGGCGGGCACCTTGGGGAGGCCTCCCAGACGACTCACCCGGCGGCAGCGGCACGATGACGGTTCTGCGGCTTCAGCAGCGACGCGGCGGTAGCACAGCAGCGCGCTGCGGACGCCGAGGCCGGCGTGAGCCTGCCTGTATGTTTGGCTACTTACGTTGTGTGCTATGTGTACGATGCCTCTGGCCACTGGACCGGGTCGGCTGGTGTCAGTGTCGTTCCTTAACACGCCAAGCCTGCCGTCGGGGGCATCGGCGCGGAGCCGCGTGTGTGTGCTCTTCACCACGACGTGTGACGCCGCGGCCGGCACCGTCGTTCGCTGTTGCTGCAGGCTGCGTCAGACGTCACTTGCGGTCTTCGACGTCCTCAATGACCGCAAGCAGGTGGGCGCTTGTTGTCTGCGCAGACAAGGCATGCCTTCCTCCGGGGAAGCGGGCGCAATTCCACCACGCGCGCCTCGTGGTTGATGGCGAGCGGGTGCTTGCATCTGTTTGCTAGTGGCACCCCCCCCCTGCCCCCCACCACACGGGTGTGTGTTGAATGGGAGGTGGCGCCACACGCGTGCGGTGGCGGGTGCGGTGTGGTCGCTGGGTAGAGTGTTGCGGCGGGTGTGTTACCAGCCTCGTGTCCGCTGGTTGGGCTTCTTGGTCCCTTTATGACTGTGTACCTTGGTTCCGCTCTCCGGCCGGCAGGAGGTGCGTTGTGCTTTGCAATTGGTGCTTGCGGGGTGTGCCTCTGCACCTAGGGTTTAGGCAGGGTTCAGGGTTTATCAGGGTTTCAAACCTGTCACCCTCGAACACTGCTGCTGCGGCCACTGCCACTGCAACCACGCCGCGCCGCGCTTTAGTCTGGGACGTGAACACGTGGACGACGCTTTGTCTTCCGACCTTGCGACCATCGCCCTCGCGCCGACGCGCCGACGTTCACCGTCTATCGTGTGCTGCTCGTGTCGACCCTCCTTTGGACGTGAGTGACGTGCACGCGTGCTGCATGCTCTGTCTTGCCCACAAGTCTGCACTGCCAGCCGGCCTGGATGCAGCCACAAGCCTCACAAGCAAGCCACAAGCTCTCACAATGCACCCGAGACGCATGCATGCGCGCATGTGAGCCTGCTGCCCGTGCCCACGCGGCGCCCTCCTCATGCGCCGCATGCGGCATGGCGTCTACCCCCTCCATCAACCCTAGGGCAGGCTTGCATGCCGCATGATCGCATAGTTTGCACTATTCACGCTGCCTTGCCACGTGTTCCTGCTGTGCCCCACCACGGCACGCATCACAACGACACGCACCCGCAGGCGCACAGCCAGCATGCGTACACGGCATGTCACGCACGAGGAGGAGCGTGCAGCTACAGCGGCGGGCGCGGCAGCGGTGCTCCTGCACCCGGCCCTCTTCTCCGTGGACATCTTCCCTCATCTCAATGAATCTGATGCTGCCTCGCTGAGGCTCGCCTCCAAGGAGATGCACGACGTTCTTGACGCTGATGTGACTGAGGTCGTGGCGCGCTGCGAAGACAATGTGCCCAGCGGTCCCTATGGGTACCACGGGATCGGCTGGCGTCGCGAGGTGCGGCCGATCCCGACGCGTGACCTGCGTCGCTGGGCCGGCAACCTGGAGGAGCTGACCCTGCGGTTCTGGGAGCGCGAGTGGGTCCTGTCGCTGTGCGGCAAGCACAGCACACCTCTGCCCAAGCTGCGGTTGCTCTCGGTCGTGCACACCGAGGTGGGTGTATGCAGTATGGCACGGGGCTCAGCACAGCACACCAAACACTAGGAGTATAGGCTGCTTGCACCGCCACGTGCACATGGACTGACTGAAATCAAGGCCATAGAGGGTGCAATGCAAGTGGGCTTGCATGCGAGTTGTAGGGCTGCGTGCATCGGCAGACGAGGGGGTGCGTGCAGATGCACCACTGACGAACACGCGCCGCTGCTTTGCAGTCCTACGACCGGGACCACATCTGGGGTGAAAACACCTGGAACGCCGAGGTCTGGAAGGCGCCCCTCAAGGGCCTGGCAGTGGCGTCGCAGCTGACTCGGCTTGTTCTGAGCAGCCCACTCGTGGTGGACGTCACCTTCATCCGCGCGTGCAAGCAGCTTGAGGTCCTTGACCTGTCCGGGTGCATACAGCTTGAGAGCTTACGGCCACTGTCTGCGTGCACTAGGCTGCTCGAGCTGCACCTGGATGGTTGCCAGAGTGTCAGGGACCTTTCGCCTATTTTCTGCGTGTGCGTAAACCTGCGGGTCCTGAGCTTGGGCCGCTGGGAAGATGAAGAGGGGAGAGAGGCGGCAGCGATGAGGAGAGGCGTCTGGGACGGAGTCTTGCAAGCGGATGGGTGCTCTCTGGACACCCTGGATCTCCTGCTGCCTCTCACGCAGCTCGTCGCCCTGAAAATGGAATGTCACGGGTTCAGCAGTCTCGAGGGCCTGTCTGCACTCAGCCAGCTGCGGAGTCTGGTGCTCGAGATGGACACCTGGCGCCAAGAGCACGACTCGCTTGACCTGGATGTGCTGACCAGTCTCAGTGGACTCACGAGGCTGGGCCTGCTTGGGTTCACAGAAGACCTGTCCTGGCTGCCGTCATGCACGTCGCTGGAGGTGTTGGACCTGGAGGACCGGTGCGGACAGTGCACGACCATCGAATCGTTTGGAGCGGTGTTGTCGTGCTCTCCTGCGCTGCGCTGCATCAAATTCACAAAAGAACCCGAATCTAGCTGCTATGATTCCTGGTTTGACGCGCTTTGGGCCATGGGTTTCGTCCCGCTAGAATCCCCGGACCTGGATGTGGACCTGGATGTGGTCTGGGTGCGTGCCATGGACGTTGATGACTTGATGATGGAGGCGATGCTGATGGACGACGACATGATGATGGAGGCGATGATAATGGTGGACGACACCATGATGGAGGCGATGATGGAGGCGATGAACGCTGGCAGCGGCGATGATGATGGCAGCAGCGTTGGTGACGACGGCAGCGGCGGCAGCAGCAGCAATGATGATGACTGCGGAGTGGGAGGGGCTGTCTGATCACAGTTGCAAACTGAGGCGTGGAAGGGCTGTCAGATTGAGTTGACTGCACGATGCGCCTGCTGCTAGGATGAGCTAGAGTGGTGGCTGGTTGTATTTGCAGGCTGCCAGTTGCTAACTAGGACACTGGGTGTTACGAGGTTGTGGGCAGACAGGATCAGGGGTTTCAGTCTCCAGGAGTTTGTGTTCACGCTGTGGCGCCACACGTAACGGGGCAGACCAGGCAAGTAAGGGCTGCTGACCAGCATCCCGCGTTGAGATGGGGCGGGGGCGCGGGGGCCTGACGTGGGGGAGGCCAGTTTGGAAGATGGCGATAACATGACGCGCCTGCCGCAGCTGATGTGACGGTCCGTGCAGGCCAGTCACACAGTGCACATCTCTCTGACCACTTTCTAGCTAACACCAACTGTTGCTACTGGTACATTGTCAAGAAAGCCCCACAGCGCGGCCTGCAAAGCGGGCAGCCCACCGTGCCTTGCTGCGTCACTGAGCCCAGGCCTCTTGCGCAGTTCACGCTCCAGCACCATGCACTCTTCCTCGTGCAACAGAAGGTACACCATGGCGACGTACGACAGCCTGCGCGTGTGACCGCCATGCGCACCCCCGCCAACACCGCTCTCGTGGCCACCGCTGCTGCTGGCGGCGGTTCCACCACTGACTACGACCGCGGCGGTGGTGGCGTCCTCTCCTGGCGGAAGCGTTGCCACGGGCGGCGGCACTGGTGACTGCGAGCCAAAGCGGCTCGCAGCGTGCGGCCACAGCGCCGCGACATCCAGCACCCCCGCGTACGCTTCCCACGCCGCGGCGCAGGCGGCCGGCTCCAGGCTCAGGCAGCTCGCACACATGACGACGAGGTCGAAGAGCGGGTCCCCGTGCCCAGCGTCCGCGAAATCGAGCAGCGAGAGTGAGGGCGGCAACGGCAGGGGCAGGGGCGCGACAGCAGGGCTGCCACCGCGGCTGGCTGCTGACGCTCCCTGTGCTGGCGCTCCCGGTGGCAGCAGCTGCATCACGTTGCCGGAGGTCACGTCGCCGTGCAGCAGCCACGGTCCGCAGCGCGGGCCGCCCGTCGCGCCCGCCCGCGCGCCCGCTGCTGCTGCCGCCCCTGCAGCTGCTCCCTCAGCCGCTGCCAATGGCTCCGATGCGCCGCGCTCGGAAGGCGCCTGGGCGCCACTGCTGCCAGCAGGAGCGCCGACGTCGTCGGGCAGCTCGAATCCGAGCAGCTGCGCCGCGTCGGCCGGCAGGTAGGCGTCAAGCTGAGCGAGCAGGTGCGGCGGGAGGTCTTCGAGGTCGTCGGGGGCGTCGGCCGCACGGAGCCGCATCGCGCGCACAAACGGGGACCAGCGGCCCAGGCCGGCGTCGGGCACGAGGGCGGGCCTGCCCTGCTGCTGCCCGTGAGCCTGCGCACCAGGCGCCTGTGCTTCAGCAGTGGTGGCAGGGGCAGCGCCCGCGGCCGGCTGTCCTGGGTCGCTCGGAGCAGCGGGTCGTAGCGCCTCCTCCATGGACGCACGACCGGCGACGTGCGTGCCGTCGCTGCGGGACGCCCAGATGCCGCCGTGACGGTCGTGCCACACCCACAGGTCGGCGAGCGGGCTGCTGTCGCCGGAGTGTTGGGGCGCATTCATCAGGGCGTGCACCCATGCGTGCAAGCTTCCCGGTTGCTGCTGCTGCTGCTTGTGCGCGCCAGCTGCAGCCCTGCTACTGCATGCCGGACGCTGCAGCGCAGCGCGCCGGCCCGCCAGGTGCAGCCGTGCCATCAGGGTGCCGAGCTGGGCCGCCACCTCAGACGGCACCTGCCCGGCAGCTTCCGCCTGCCCGGGGGCGGCGTCATCCGCGTCCAGTCGTGGCGGTGGTGCCGGCAGGCGCTGCCGCAGCGACTCGGCAGCGGCCGGAAGCCGGCGAGACACCACAAACGGCAGGTGCAGCGTCGCCGCCTGCTGCTGAGTGCCGTGCGAGCCCGCGCTCGCGCCGACGCACACGCTCGCCATGCCAAAGGCCAGCAGCTCCGGCAGCGCTGCGTGGGCACCGGCCCCGCTGTCAGCGTCGCCGTCCCACGCCCGGCGCAGCAGCAGCGGCACCGCTGCCTCGAGCGCGCCCATGAGCGGCCGCAGGTGGCGCACCTCCTCGGTCACGAACTTGATGCAGAGGCCGCCGCGCAGGAACACGAGCGAGCTCGCACCTGCGATCGGCAGGCTATCCAGCCCACAACCACCAGATTCGTCATCACCGCGGGGTTCGTCAATGCCGACGTCAACGTCCGCGGCCGCGGCCGCGGACACAACCGCGTCGACGAGCGCGCGCAGCGCCTGCCTGCCCATGAAGGCGTCCATGCACGCGGCGATGTCGCACCGCAGGCGCGGCTCCCGTGCCCACAGCGCCCTGGCAAACGGGCCCAGGTGCCGGTCGCGCCGCCACGCGTCGAGCGGCAGCGGGTGCTGCCGCCCCTCGCGCCCTCGCTCCTGCTGCCGCCGCTGTCGCTGCCGCAGCCTGCTCCCAGCCCCACCGTTGCGGCCGCCCTCGCCGAAGGCAGGCTGCTCACCCTCCTGGTCGTCGGGGTGGGAGCCACCCGGCAGCTGCAGCTCCACAGCCAGCAGCGCCATGCCGCACATTGCAGCCAGCTGCGCCTGCTGCGCTGCATCGGGCTGCTGCCCCTGCTGCTTGTGCTTCTGCTCAGTTGGCTTGCGCCGCTTGGGGCACGGGTGGCCGCCCACGTCGACAACGCCCACCCGCCGCTTTCCGTCGCCACCACCGCCGCTGCCGCCGGCCGCAGCCTGCCCAACACCACCATCGCCTCCCACGTTGTCGCCGCGGCCAGCGCCGCCGCCGCCGCCGCCGCCGCTGCTCTGATTGTCGCCACCGTCATCGCTGCTGCCGCCGTCGCTACTGCTGCTGTCTTCGTCGCTGACGTCGTCCCACGTGCGCAGCCCGCACCCAGGCGCCGGCCAGCTCCAGCCAGCCGCGACGCCGGCGTTGTAGTACTCGCGCGCGTGCGAGTGGTAGTGGGCCGAGCCGTGCGCCATGTGGCGCAGCACGTGGCGCACGTTGGCAGCCGACACAAAGTTCTGGGTGACTGCGACGCTCGGGAGCAGGTTAAGCACCGCATGCCACCAGCCTGCGCGGCGTGGGAGTGGGCGTGGGAAGGTCAGAACACACGCATTTGGGGGTCAGGGCAGGAAGAAGAGGGAGGGAAGGTGAGAGGGAGACGCGGCGCACGTTAGCTGCCGACACGAAGTTCTGGATGAGTGCAACGCTCGGAAGCAGGTAAAGCACCGCGTGCCACCAGCCTGCGCGGCGTGGGCGTGGGCGTGGGAGGGTCAGAACACACGCACTTGGGGTTCAGGGCAGGAAGAGAGGGAGGGAGGGAGGGAGAGAGGGGGCGCACGTTGGCTTCCGACACGAAGTTCTGGGTGACTGCGGCACTCGGGGGCAGGTTGAGCACCACGTGTCACCAGCCTGCGCGGCGTGGGCGTGGGCGTGGGCGTGGGAGGGTCACAACACAACGCCTTTGGGGGTCAGGGCAGGAAGGGAGCGAGGGAGGGAGGGAGAGAGGGAGACGCGGCGCACGTTGGCTGCCGACCAAAAGTTTTGGGTGACGGCGACGCTCGTCAGCAGGTTGAGCACGGCATGCCACCATGCCTGCGCGGCGTGGGCGTGGGAGTGAGAGGGTCAGAACACAACGCATTTGGGGGTCAGGGCAGGAAGAAGAGGGAGTGAGAGAGTGAGAGAGACACACGTTGGCTGCCGACACGAAGTTATTGGTGACTGCGACGCTCGGGAGCAGGTTGAGCACCGTTTGCCACCAGCCTGCGCGGCGTGGGCGTGGGCGTGGGAGGGTCAGAACACACGCATTTGGGGAAAGGGCAGGAAGAGAGGAAGGGAGGGAGGGAGGGAGAGGGAGACGCGGCGCACATTGCCTGCCGACACGAAGTTCTGGGTGACTGCGACGCTCGGGAGCAGGTTGAGCACCGAGTGCCACCAGCCTAAGCGGCGTGGGAGTGGGAGTGGGGATGGGCGTGGGCGCAGGAGCGGGAGTGGGAGTGGGATTGGGGCGCGGGGCGTGGGGTGTGGGGCGTGGGGCGCGGGGCGCGGGGCGTGGGGCGTGGGGCGTGGGTTTGGGAGTGGGAGTCAGCTGGGAAGGTCCGTACGCACGCGTTCGAAGGCAGGGCAGGGCAGGGAGGGAGGGAGGGGAGGAGGGGGGTACATCGTCCCCTCAGGGAAGCATCGTCCCCTCAGGGGGTGTGAACCGGTGGTCCACACCAGCTGCCCCACCTCCCACCCCCACACCCCTGCAATGTGTATTGTGTGTGTGAGTGACCTGAGGGTGGATTTGGACTCCTCTTTACAAAAGGAATCCAACGCGCCCACTCCCATTTCGAACGGAGGTCGGGGTAAAATTTTACAAGATTTTTTCAGAAGAGCACCCTGGGAGGCGCCCCCCCCCCCCCCCCCCCCCCCCCGCGGCCCGTTCATGTTATGGGTGGATATGTATGTAACTAAGGGAGGGGAAGGGCATGGCACCGGTCCGGTGTCAAAATTCAAAGTTTTGGGGCATGGGGTCTGAATCGACCTACCTGCCCCCCCCTGGCTGAAAAAGAAAAAAACGCCAGAAGTGACGTCCAAACGGGGAAAAACAAAAAAACATCCCGCGGCAAGGCACCAAAATTCGAAACAATAAACCCTTTTATAAAAGTGGCGACAAAGCGGTACTACGGTACACACGCCAGGCAGCAGGGCTGTGTGCGCTTTGCACGAAGACCACCGGGTCCCCAAGCCCCCCCCACATCGATGCATCCTGTCGTGCAGACACTCTCAAAGTTGCATGGAAGGCAAGGCCTACTAGTATGGGAGGACTTGGCTGTAGGAGACCACTCACCACCAAACCAAATACACCACTGGCAAGGCCTGAGAACCAGCCTCCTGAGACTGTCCCCATATCTTCCAGGAACCCAGTATCGAGGGAGATGAAGGGGTGTGAACCTATGTGTGCGCTTATTTGCCCCACATCCTCCTAGCTAGCGGCGCCACTGCTGTACTCACCGCCGGGCACGAACATGACGTCACCCCCACCCGCCTCCTGCACCACCTCGATCGGCGGGCCGGGTGCTGAATTTCCAGACGCTACGAAGCCCCCCACTGCCGTAATTTAGAGCGACACCACACTAAGTGCACCACCCAGAGGTCTCTGGCTGTGCTGGACTCGCTCAAGCGTGTTCCAAGGAGGGGTCAACAGCATGCGCCATGCCAGGCAGGCCATGCCAAGCGCCCGGCAACACTGTGAAATCCATTTGGGTATCTATACACACCGCTACAGTAACAATAACAGTAACAAGGGGTTTCCAGCTAAGCAGGCTACTCTTCTACTAGAGACAACACACCGCTAGCACT
>VFSX01000519.1:60000-116012 GCA_016618255.1 Chlamydomonas sp. UWO 241
GCATGTGTGTGTGTGTGTGTGTGTGTGCTGGAGGGGGTGGAGAGCAGCACGCTTGGCTCCACGCCCCCGTGCCCCTGGTGTGTGTGCATGTGTGTGTGTGTGTGTGTGTGTGTGTGTGTGCTGGAGGGGGAGGAGAGCAGCACGCTTGGCTCCAAGCCCCCGTGCTCCTGGTGTGTGTGTTTGTGTGTGTGGCCGATTGTACAGTCCGCCGGATGTCTATGCTGGCGCATTAGACCTGTGTGTGTGTGTGTGTGTGTGTGTGTGTCAGGCAGGCAGCTGAGCGGCAGGTGCTCTGGGAGGGGACGGGGCCAAGCGTCTCACATACAGCCAGACGTGTAAAAATATGAAATCCCGCCCCAGCCTCCCTTCACAGGCGTGGTCCAACTGGCGTCCAACGGGCTGCAAACCGACCAGGAACAGAAATAGTAACATCGGCTTTCCAGCAAAGAGTTCCTTCTAGTCCTAGTACCACCGCCTAGATTCAAGTCCAGTTCTGGCCCTAACAATAACTTGTGAGGGGCGGTAGCCACCAGCCAGCTGCCAGCCAACGTGTCGTCCCAGAGCAAAAAGGAGAGCTATTGTGCGATGCCTCCAAAACAGGCCCCAAGTGCTTCAAGGGGAAAACCCACTATTCTCACCACAACTCTACCACATTCCAAACACCTGAAGCGGCGCCTCAGGCTGCACATTGACTTGCGCGGATCAGGCGGCGCCTCAGGCGCGCCGACCGCCTCAGGCGCCGCCTTGAGCGCCACCCCGACCACCTCAGGCGCCACCCCGACCGCCGTAGGCGCCCACCATCGCATGAGACGCACCCCGGACCGTCTGAGGCGTTATGACCGCATTCACTTGTGTGGATCCGATGTTGGGGACTGTGGTAGGGCCAACGGGCTGTAAACTTAGAGGCGTTGAAAAGGCTTGAGAGTTCTGAAACTCTCAGTGGACGCTTGAGAGTGAATCAACCCCTCCTACCTGCACCAGCCACTAAAACGTCCACACTGCAAACCGGCGACCGTGCCCCTTGAGGACAGGTGCCTCGGAGGAGATAGAACATTTTATACAACTTGCAAATCTGCTGAAAGCTTGCGAGCTTTGCTTGAGACTTAACCAACCCCTCCCACCTGCAGCAGCCACTCGAAGGTCCACTCGCCCACGGGCCACCCGGCGACCGCGCTCCTGAGGAGCCCCAGACAGGTGTCTAGAAGGAGATGGGGAAATTCATACAACTACAAATCTGATTAGAGCTTGAGAATTTCATTTGAGAGTTAATCCACCCCTCCTACCTACCTACATCAGCCGCTCAAAGGTCCACTCACCCACGGGCCACCCGGCGACCGCGCCCCTGAGGAGCGCCAGACAGGTGTCCAGGCAGTGGCAGTGTCTAGGAGGGGACGGGAAAATCCATACAACTTGCAAATCTGTTTAAGCTTGAGGGTTTTGAGAAGTGGACACTTGAGAGTGAATCAACCCCTCCTACCTGCACCAGCCGCTCAAACGTCCGCTACCAACCGGCGACCGCGCCCCCCTTGAGGACAGGTGTCTAGGAGGGGATTGGAAAACTCATACAACTCGCAAGTCTGACGAAAGCTTGAGAGTTCCACTTGAGAGTTAATCCACCCCCTCATACCTGCACCAGCCGCTCAAACGTCCACTCGCCCACGGGCCACCCGGCGATCGCGCCCCTGAGGAGCGCTGGGCGGCACTGGGCGTCAAACAGGGCAGCGAACTTGTCGGGGGTGGTTGATGCTGCATCGATGATGGGCACTTGTGGCGGGCCTGCGTGTGTGTGTGTGTGTGTGTGTGTGGTTGAGTTAACAGTCCGTCGGACGCCTTTGATGGCGTGTCAGACCCAGTGAGTGTGTGTATGTGAGTGTGTGTGCGGCGGACGTCCATGCGTGTGTGTGTGTGTGTGTGTGTGTGTGTGTGTGTTCGTGTGTGTGTTCGTGTGAATAACGCGGCAAACTGGTTGGGGGTGGTCGACGCTGTATGATGATGGGCACCTGCGGCGGACCTGCGTGTGTGTGTGTGTGTGTGTGTGTGTGTGTGTGTGTGTGTGTGTGTGTGTTGGTGTGTGTGGGGACGTGCAGCAGCGATG
Organism: Chlamydomonas sp. UWO 241; assembly: GCA_016618255.1. Lineage (NCBI taxonomy): Eukaryota > Viridiplantae > Chlorophyta > Chlorophyceae > Chlamydomonadales > Chlamydomonadaceae > Chlamydomonas > Chlamydomonas priscui. The sequence continues at coordinate 62,096 of VFSX01000519.1, forward strand.
CAGGCCATCGCAGTGTTGCCTTGCGTATGCACACACGCACACGCGCGCACACACACATACACACATGCACACACACACACACACACACAAACACACACACACACGCGCACACACACCACGGTCGCACGCGCACATGCACACGCTCTCCCACTCCCGCACGCACACTAGAAAACCTCACCCTGCACGCTCGCCGGCGCAACAAAGCATGACACGTCGATGTGGGAGCGTACCCATCGCTTGTTCAGGAAGTCAGAGGCCAGGCCGGGCACTGTCGCGACCGGGCGGGCAGCCGCCACGATGGCGTACTCGTCTGGGCAGGGCTCGCACGCTTGGCCGCCCGCCGCTGCTGCTGCTGCCGGTGCCGCTGCTGCTGGTGCTGCTGCTGCCGGCGCCGCGGTTGCTGCTGCCGCTGCTATCGCGGCTGCCGCTGCTGCTGCTGCTGCTGTCGCTGCTGTCGCTGCCGATGCAGCTACTGCCGCTGCTGTCGCAGCTGCCACTGCTGCCGGTGCCGCCGCTGCTGTCGCTGCTGCTGTCGCTGCTACTGCAGCTGCTGCTGCCTGTGCGGTACCGTCTCTCTGACACCTGAGGCGCCTCAGGTGCAGCGCGGTCTGGCGCCAGTTGGCCTGGGTCGTTGAGGCCACGCCGAGGGTGCGCAAGCATGTCAGCCAGGTAGCGTGGGTGTGGTGGTGGGGCATGCATGCACGCTATAGCTCCATGCGACCCCCCGCTGCATGCACACCCACCAGAAACACCACCCTGGCGTCGTGTCTGAAGAACACGATGTGGTTCCACAGCGGCTCCTCGCACACCAGCACGCGCATGACGCGCGACACGCACGCTAGACGACACAGGTCAGCCTCGTCCCCCATGCAGCTCAGCAACAACATGTTCAGCAGATAATCAGGGAGGTTTGCGAGATCACCGAGGGAGAGGGAGCGCACGTCGGCGGCCATCGCATCCATCGCACAGCGCATCCACTGCTACAGGAGCCCCCAAGTGCTCACTTGAGTTGGGCCACTGGGTCACACTCTGCTTTACAACACAGGGCGTGTGTCCCACGCGCGCGCGCGTCTTCCCCTGCGCTCACCCAGCCTCGCGCCTTGTAATTGTGATTTTGTCTTCGACCAGCCCGTGCATCACAAGCTGCGTTCGCCCCTGCTTTGATACGAGCGCCCAATTCGACAGACCGCGACCGGCACAGCCTCCCTACATATGCTGCATGGCACCAGCTCGTTGCTGTTCGAACTGGAGCTGGAGCCGGAGGTGGGCCCGCACGACACCCTGCATGGCATGCGTGCATGGCCATGCCTGGCCAAGGAGATGCCTCTGACTTGCATGCGTGCGATGCGATGCGCCCATCCACAGCTCGAGGAGCTCCTCGAGGACGGCGATGGCGGGGAGAGGGACCAGGGCGGCATCTCCCCATCTCCCTCCTCACAAGCCGCGCTGCTGCGACTACTATCGTCCTCGCGCGAGGGCGAGCTGAAGGCGGTGAGTTGAGACGCCTGACGTGCGGTGCCGCCACATGAGGTGGTGGGTCTGTGTGTGCACACACGCAACGCGCAGTGCATGGGGCTGCTCCTCCTGTGCGCTGCGCACGCCGCTTGGCCACTCTGCTGACCTGTCGTATTGTGCACGGGTGTCGCCTGGGACTACAGGTCTGGTTGGCGGCCGAGAGAGCGCATGCGGCGGCTGCGCGCAGGGCCAGCGGCGAGGTCGACCTGCAGGAGTTTGCACGGCGTCTGGCTGCCGGCTGGCCGCACGCCGTATGGGTGCGTTCGGGCTGCGCTGAGCACTGCAATGGCAGACGGCACAGCCAGCGCGTCGAGGCGCAGCACCAGTTCGTCATCACGCACGCAGCTGCAGGTGGGCGGGCGGGCAGCGCGCAGCCACAGTGGCCAGTGGCCAATGGTTGCGCCGATACCCCGTATTGGCTCCTACCATGCGACCGACCCAGCTGCAAGCACACACACGCTGCGCCTGTGCACGCACAGGCATGCTCGTCGTCATCGACCCCTGCTTCTGGCAGCAGTTTCACGTGGGCGTGCGCACCAGCAGCAGCGAGCCCAAGTTCCGGCAGCTCCTGCCGCCCGTGTGCAGGGAAGGCCTGTTTGTCGGCAACGCGGAGCTTATCAGCGCGGCTGTCGGGCTTTTGTGCGTCCAGGTGGGGCACGTGCGCATGCTGCGTGCCAGTGGCAGCTAGCTGTGCGATACGCAGCAGCTGACATTTTGGCCCCCTACTCTCTTGGGTGCGCACTGACCTACCCACAGGTGGACCTCGAGTTTTCGCGACTGGGGCACCCCACGCCGCCGTGGCGCTCCAAGAAGTCTATGCTACGACGCTGGCTTGTGAAACGCGCTGACGACATCGAGGTGGAGAGCGTAGGGGCGTGAGAGAGCCCAGAAAGCTCACGCATCTCGACGCCAACAAGCGACTGCCCGTTTACTTGCAATCGAGTGGGCGCCTGTGGCGAGAGGGCCTCTCTCTGCAGGGAGCCCGCCACTGGAGCTGCGCCTCCGCATGACTGACGCTACGAGTGTGTCCCATGAGCCCCACATCCCACGAGCGCTGCCATTGCGCTGCTCGCGCGAGGGTGCCTCCCTAGTGTCATTCTTGTTTGTCTTTCCAACCGACACACTCCATTCATGGCCTTCCCTCACACAGTACCATAAACCACACACGGGCAGCTTGCAATCATTGCAGCGCCTGCTACCCGAGCTCTAGGTAGCTCCACCAGTGCAATCAAATAAGTTGGAAGTTTCCAATGATACGCGCATTCATCAGCGTTCACGAGTCGAAACTTTGTTTTGTCCTGTAATTTATGCAACAGGAGGAAGGAAAGGAAGAGGAGGCCGGACAAGGCCTGCAGGAGGATGGAGAGCTGCGGACGCGGCTTGTTGATGCCGTTGCCCCTCAACATCACACCCACAAACTGTGCATACGGGTGAGAGCGTCGCACTTGTGAAAGCGGCCAGAGTGTCTCTTCCAAGGGGGAGTGGCTGTCCAAATGCAGCGCCACCACCTTATCTCACCTGATCTGGATGTGTGCACCCCGTCTGGCCTCGCACAAACACTCCACGCACGGGCTGCACAGAGTGTTCCGCTGCCCTATGTATCCAGCGTCGGGCGGATCAGAGCAAAGCAGGAGGGGTGACCTTCATGTCACACTGTTGGTGTCCCAAGGGGAGGTGGGGCAGGGGGGAGAGACATGTGCTGTGCCTCGACAGCAATGCAGCGGCCCCACCCATTCACCACCCCAACCCAACCACCCAACCTGAAGTGTAGACGCCACTCCTAGGGCCTGGTGGTGACGCGTGGATGGCGCGCCCGTACGAATGTGGACGCAGCATGCCGGCATGGCATGGAGAGGCGCCTCTCCCCCTCAGCCCCTCCCCACCTCTCCTGCTCTCCCTCGGGCCGCCGTGCACTCTTGCTAGAGGAAAAATAAAAAGCCCGGCGCTGGACACAGGTGCGCACGGATGAATTCCTGGAGCCAGCCCTCCCATGCTCCTTTCAGCTCGACTCCAGCAGTCAAGAGGTCTGCGGGGAATGATCCACAGGAGGCCGCTGGAGGCTCACACTCTGTCAGCCCGTTTAACAACACCGAGTGTCTTGATGCGCAACAAGTTAGCCTGCAATGCAACCGTGCAGCCACTTTACTGCCTCCTAGCAGCAGATGCAGTGTGACACACACTTCATCCGACCGACAGATGCCTGGTTTGCAACTGTCCCTACCCACCCCATCCAGCGCGCGTGTATGCCTGCAATGCCAGTTTTTTTTATATGGTTTTTACAAGTACGCGCCCGGGGGACCCCGGGGCGTGAGTTAAGGCCTAGACTTCACGTCTAGGGGAGCTCCATGCAATGCCACCCAAACACCACTACACTGCCTTTTAGGTAGCGGCAGATGCAGGCCCACCGTCAAACCCGTCGAAAATACCAAGCCCAACACGCTCCAACATCTGTCTTCCTTTGCAATAGCTCCCGCCCATCTAGCGTGTACGGCCGGCCGCCTTCCCACTCCCCCTCAGTCACCATAGTCGCCGCCGTTACCGCTGCCGCTGACGCCCTGGAAGCGAAACCTCAATCCGTGAAATGTTTGGACAACAACACGTGACATTACAGTCGTGTGACACCCTAACCGGCAGTGGCTTTCAACTTTGCTCAAGAACTACAGCAACGGCTGGCCCGCCATGGCTGGTGGTGGGGAGTAGTATACCAGGGCGTAGTGTATAAATCCTCCCTGACGATGAAGTGCGCCCCCTCCCTCCGCGGGGGGCACGAGCGGGATTCAAGCCCCGCCCGGCCGGAGCGTGCCCCCCCAACCACTGCACCGTAGCGGCAGCAAAGGCCATCGAAACATGCGTATCAGCTACAAGTGTGATATCAGTGTGGGGAGAAGCGAGGAAGAGGTGGTGGCCAAAAAAACTGCAGGTCTAGCTCAGCGTACACAAGTCAACAACACGGAGTGTTTCCATCGTGGACCGCAACAGGCCGCAAGGGCAAAACACACCAGAAAAACATCAGGGGCTTCAGCCATCTGTCAGTTGATGGCCCCCCAACACCATGGAATTCATGCAGACCACCAGATGCCGGTGGTGGCAGGCGGTGGGTGGTGCCCGCATGCCTGAGAACGAGAGAGGGAGGCAAGAGTGAGGGGGCTCGCGAGCGGGGTCAGGAGGTCGACGCGCCACTCGTGTGTGCTTCATGCCATGCTTCATGCCATTCGCAGTACACTGTTGACGAGAGCACGGTTCGCGGGATGCGTCTCCCCCAGGGTCTTCAGTACTTTGAGTGCGCACTTCTGCGCTAAAGGGCCGGCCCCCATCAGCTGCACCAGCAGAGGGATGGCACCAGCCGCGACGATGGTGGCGCAAATATCACCATCGAGAGCGAGTCCCCCCAGTGCTCCTGCCGCATTCATCTGAACCAGCTGACCGTCCGGCCCGGGCCCGGACTGGGGCCCCAGCAGCTGCATCAGTGGGGCGACAGCACCAGCAGCAGCAATGGCGATCGCGTTCTGCCGGCTGTAAGTAAGTCGTACCAGCGTTCCAGCTGCAGCTTGCTGCCCGAAAGTCAGAACGCCAGGCCCCAGTAGCTGCACCAGCAGAGGGATGGCGCCAGCAGCAGTGATGGCGACCGCATTCGCCTTAATTGCAGCGAGGTCCATCAGTGCCGCTGCTGCGCCCATGCGCACCACAACGTTTGGATAGGAGGCAGGCCCCATCGTCTGCACCATGGCGCCACATGCAGCGATAGTGGCGGCATTCGCAGGGTTCCCAGCGAATGCAACCAGAGTCATTGCTGCCATCCCCTGCACCAGAGCAGGAGAGCCGGGGCCCAGCAGCTGTACCAGTAGAGGAATGGCACCGGCGGAAACCATGGCGACCGCATTCTCAGTTGTCTTCTCGCCTTCACGATTGCTGCACAGATACGACAGTGCTGCTGCCGCGTAGTACTGCGTTAGAGAAAGGGAGCCAGGCCGCAGCATCTGCACCAGTGGAGCGAAGGCCCCAGCAGCAGTGAAGGCTGCCAGAGTCTCACGCGCAGCCCTTGCAGCGATACCCATCAGGACGTTGGTTGCATACTGCTTCACCAGAGCTGGGGAGTCTTGCCTCAGCAGCTGCACCAGCGGAGGGATGGCACCGGCAGCAGCGATGGCGGCCATGCTGTCTGCATCGCCGCGCTTGTCCTCCTCCCCATCGAAACACAGCGAGCAGATGCTCTGCAGCGCCATCTTTTGCTCTTCAGATCGAGATGCCGCACCCAGCTTGCGCACCAGCTCCCTCAGCTCACGGCGGGGGGGTGGAGGCATCTTGTCCGACACGGGGCTGCGTGCACGCGCGTGGCGGAGGGGGCATGCATGGCGACGAGCAGCGCGTGGTGAGTGAGCGTGGGCGGCGCATGGTGAGCGCATGCGCTGCACGTGTGCAGGCTGAGGGGGGCAGTGCATGGGGTGCACGCATGGGGGCGAGCGCATGGGCGGATGGGCGGTGCTGGCGGGCGTAAGGGCAGGCTCTGCGCGCCTTGTGCAGGTGTGCTGTGGTCCGTCTGTTTGCATGGCATGGCAAGCCCTAGTGCACAAGCGTGATTTGGGGTCCGTTTGGCTCGTTGCCGTGCAACGAGTGGCGAGTGGTGCGCATGGGCGGTGCATGGGCGGTGCATGCGCGCTGCACGTCAGGCTCTGCTTGCATGCTGGCCTTGTAGCTCTGTCCTCAGGCCAGGTCTGTTTGCATGTGGCATGGCAGGCTGTGTTTGTGCAATCAGCGTGATTTGAGGTTCCGCCATGCACTCTCTTCAGAGGGTTGCACTCACACACACACGCACGAACGCACGCACGCCACTCACGTCCTTAGGGCTTGGCACGCGCGTGAAGAGAAGCGCACGACACGTGGACGTTGACGGCGACGAAGACGCTCGCACGAGTGCGAGGGCAGTCAGATGAGGGGAGCGCAGAGGGGGGGACGAGAGGCAGTCGACTAAGGGCAGTGCTGGTTGCGGATCAGGCAGGACGAGTGGACGGCGTCGAGCGAGCGTGGGTTGGGTGTGCAGATCCGGATGTGGCCGACACTTTCGCCCACACCAAGCGCGCTGCCAAACGCGCTGCCATAAACGGTCGATCACACCCTACCATCCACTACACAGTGCCACAATTGCTCCGTGCGTGCGTGGATCCACTGAGGAGGCGTCTTCTCGTCTTCCTGCCCTCTCTGGTCTTTGCTCTCTGTGCTCATCTTGCAGCTTCTACGTATCGTGTGCTGCTTTTCGAGTGCGTGCCAAGCCCTGACATGAGTGGCGTGCCCGCGTGTTGCATGCCGCATGCACCGCCCCAATGCATGCATACACCCCATGCACCAGTCCCAGCTCATCGTCATGCGTGTGTCCCCCCAACCGCCTGCACGCATGCAGCCCCGTGCACTAACCACGCATCACTCGCGGCTCATTGGCAACGCCCCCTTCTGCCTGCATGTGTCAGGAACACACTGATGTGCTGTGGGGAAGCTGAAGGGACAGCCATAGTACTGCAGAATAGTGTGGACTGTGTGGCTCCCACAGTATGAGAGTAGTGGTCTCAGGAGTGTAAGACAGTGCATGTGAACACTCCTGGAACGGCGGTGAGCCCGTTCCTGACAGGTTACGGGCCCGTTTCAACGCTAACCTCGGTATCAAACAGTTGGTTCGATGGCGTTTGCTGGGATGAGAACCCAGCTGAACGTGAATGATATTGACAAGCTCGATTTTGGCAATGGATACAAGTGGACCAAGACCCTCGAGCTGTACCTGACAGCGGCGTCGCTGTTTCCCGCGGTGAAAGGCGGTGGCGCCGCGTACGCGGCAGCCATCGCGTCATCGAAGCGCGACAGGCGGGGGGGCATCAAGCTGGAGGACGAGGACAGCAAGGACTCGATGGAGGTGGCGTCAGCGCTGGAGAGGAGCGACGCGGCGGCGCGCATCCTAATCCGCCAGACCCTCTCGTCGGAGGTTCTCTCTATGATGCCGTCGCATACAGAGGACAGCGCGCCGGCGATGTGGAAGTGGTGCACGAACGTCGGCACGTACTGCAACTCTGCCAAGGCGGAGGACTACGCGCGCCAGGTGATGGAGCTTCGGCAGGCGTCGGATGAGACGGTTCACGCGTACAGCGCTCGCACGTTTGCGCTTGTTGAGCAGCTGCACAACACTGGCAAGCCGATCCCAGAGTACATGCCGCTCACAGCCTACAAGAGGGGCCTGAGGGAGGACCATGAGGGGGTGCTGATGGCTGTGAGTGCGCGCGAGGTCGCGCCATGCATGCAGGACCTCATGACCATGCTGTGCGCATGAGAGCATGTTGCTGGCCAAGAGGTCGAGGCCGCAGCCGTCTGCGTACGCGGTGGTGCATGGCAAGCCCGGCGTGCGGCTGATTTGGGACAAGAGCAGCGGCAGCGGCGGCTTCTCTGGGAACTGCTACCGGTGCGGCAAGCCTGGCCATCGCATGGCGGATTGCAGCGAGTCGGCCCCGGCGCCAGCTCAGGAGGGGAATGTGGATCAGCAGCTGGGGCCGGGGCCGGGGCCAGGCGCGTACTTATGCTGGTGAGCCTGGCGGCGCGCATGGCGGCGCGCATGGTGGCGCATGGCGGCGCGCATGGCGGTGGCGCGCTGGTGCGTGATCCAGGATGGCGGCCTGGAGCAGTCTCGGATGATGGCAGTGACATGAGCCCAGTGGGAGCTCAGAGGGGGTGTTGATGTGGGAGGGGCTTCAGTGGGAGCTCCTGTGTGCTCATGTGTGAGTGCGTGACTACAGCTGGAGTACAGCTGCAGTTGGGTCCAGGAGGAGTACTCCTGTGACGGGTCCAGGAGGAGTACTCCTGTGACGGTCAAGGAGGAGTACTCCTTTGACGAGTGAGATTGGGGCTGGAGTACAGCCAACTCGAGGAGGAGTACTCCTGCGACGAGTCGAGGAGGAATACTCCTTTGATGAGCGAGATTGGAGCTGGAGTGCAGCTGAGTCAAGGAGGAGTACTCCTGTGACGAGTCAAGGAGGAGTACTCCTTTGATGAATGAGATTGAAGCACAGTGGGGCGCCCCTATGTGTGAGGCTGGCGGCTCAGTGGGAGCTTTACTAGTCTGTTTTGATTTTCTCTGAGATCTATGGCTGAGTGGGAGTGTCAGGAACACACTGATGTGCTGTGGGCAAGCTGAAGGGACAGCCATAGTGCTGCAGAGTAGTGTGGACTGTGTGGCTCACACAGTATGAGAGTAGTGGTCTCAGGAGTATAAGACAGTGCATGTGAACACTCCTGGAACGGCGGTGAGCCCGTTCCTTACAGCATGCACGCAGCCACATTGCGCCATGATTTGGAATTTGAGGATGAACTGCGATGAACTGGAGGCAACTAGAGACGCCCGTTACTACTGCTGGTACTGCTGACTTCTCTGGCGCTGGGCTTGAGGGCAGTTTTGTAGCTTTTCACTGACGAGTGCCCGATCATCGCCGAGGTGGTGCAGGTGCTGTTTTTCGGCTGGCGTGTGGGCCGCTGCCGGTCGCCCTGATGGTTGTTGTGCTGTTCGAAAGCTTTGAAGTTTTAAGTATGAGCGCCACCATTGTTGCTCGTGACATCCGTCGACTGGTATCTCTACTGGGGCCTTTTTCAATTGAGATGAACCACTTTGCGGCAGGAGAAAAGCTCGCCACACCCGCAGATAATGCGGCTGCAATTGCTGCTGCATCCCACCACTGGTGCGGCTTCTGGGGTCTCGTGCTAGCGGTACGGATTTTGTAAGAGCGGCGATTGGCCACGTTCAAAACACGTTTGGTGCCAACACTCCACTGATCAGCTGTGGCTGCGGCTGGTTGTCTGGCTCTCCAGCTGAGGTGCAGTTCTTCGGGGTGCATGCAGATAGCCTGGCCATCTTTGCGTGCCAGCGTGCATGTGCCGTCCCTCAACTGGTGCAGCTGCTGAGGCCTGGCACTCCAGCTTGGTTGCAGCAGAGGGCAGCCACGGTGCTGCGGCACCACGCTTTGGTGAATGCCGACCTGGTCACGATCGCTGCTGCTGATGACATCCCTCGTCTGGTGCAGCTGCTGGGGGCTGGATCTCCAGTTGACGTGCAGTTCACTGCAGCTTGACACTGCAGCTTGACACTGCAGCTTGCCTCACAAATAATGCCGAGAATGCGGTCACCGTCGCTGCTGCCTGAGCGATCCCTCTACTATTCCAGCTGATGGCGCCTGCAGCACCAGATGGCGTGCGGAGCACTGCAGCAGGAGCACTGGGCGTCAACGCTGTAGACATTGACAACGCGGTCACCATCGCTGCTGCCGGTGCCATCCCTCAATTAACGCATCTGCTGGGGCCTGGTTTCCAGCCTGGCCTGGCTGAATTGAGACTCCTCAGACTCATGCAGGTTAATTAACAGCAGCTGCACAAGGAGTCTCTGGGATTGGAGTAGCTGTGAGCGCTGAGAAAGCAACCTCCATTGCTGCCCTCAAATGGTGCAGGTGATTGGGCCTGGATCTACAGTTGACGTGGCACTGAGGGCCCTTGCCAGGACTCTTGTAATTCAGTCGCCGTAGCTGCCGCCGGAGCCATCTCTACACGGGTGCAGTTTCGGGGTTTGAGTTCAAACGACGCCATAACATGAAAAGTCCACAGTTTACAGTGTATAGTACGCACGATCGGGGTGGGATTGACGGAGCTGCCGTGTGAGGCGGGCTATCAAATAACAAGGGAGGGAGGGGGGGGGAGCACCAATGTGCTCTAGGTGCTGCCAGGTGGTGACTTATATAGATGGAGTGGAATTGCTGGGCCATGAGGGTGCACAGTGGGTGCACAGCTTGCGTGCGCAACTGAGGGCACTGCTGCACCCCCTGAACTATTATGTTTAAAGAATGGCCCGCGCAGATGGTGCCGCCGACGCCGACAGCCAGGAGATCTTATTGTTGTCGCTGCTGGCACGCTGCCTCGCTTTTTTAGACACTCCTCGTGCTGTACACAACTTGTCTTGGCAGGCTCTGATCAGCCTGACGATGACGATGAGGCTGTCCCGTCGTCCGATGTCTGCCTGCGTGTGCCTGTCCAACTTTGCACCACAAGTGCTCAACGCAATTGTCGAGAACCGAGCCGTCGCCATTGCACCCCCCCCTCTCCCGCGAGCGTGTCGAGTGTCAACGCAGTCAACGCAGTCAATGCAGGCCTGGGAGAGACTTTTTGACTGCCATGCCTGCCATTGGAACCTGACCCTCCCTGGCCATTTCCTGGCCCTCCCTCTGCGCGCGGCCCCTCCCGCCGGGGGGGGCTGCCTGCGCGTGTGGGCGACACGTCGCTGCGCCGCAGCTTCGTCCTGTCCATCCCGGTGGCACGCGGCGCCAACTGGTTCCTCGCGGGCGGTGGCAGGCGGATGGATGAAGAGGAGGCGACGGCGGCGGCGGCGGAGCGGATCGCTGCAGCTGCCGAGGACGGCACCAGCCTGCCCGTCCGCCTGGCTACGGATGTCGTGCGCTTCCTCTACGGCGGCACCGGCCGGCGGGAGCCGGCTGATGGTGGCGTCGTGTCCGCGTCGCTCCTCAACGCCAAGCCTGCCGTCGGGGGCATCGGCGTGGAGCCACGCGGGGGCGGTGTGCTGCGTGTGCTCTTCACCGTGGCGTCTGACGCCGTGGCCGACACTGTCGTGCGCTGGCGCCACGAGCTGCGCCGCTGCGTGGACTCGACTGCAGTCTTCGACGTCCTCAGTGACCGCGAGGAGGCGCAGCACCAGGCGCTGTGGCCCGCTTTCCTCGCCGCCAAGGTTGCGGGGAAGCGGGCGCAGTTCCACCGCGCGCGCCTCGTCGTTGACGGCGAGCGGGTGCCTGCACCTGCTTGCTAGATGGCATTCCCTCTGGGGGTGTTTTTGAAGGGGAGGTGGCGCCACACGCGTGCGGTGGCGGGTGCGGTGTGGTCGCTGAGTAGAGTGCTGCGGCGGGTGTGCTACTAGCCCCGCTTCCGGTGGTCTGGGGGAGGGCTTTTTGGTCCCTCCATGGTTATATACCTTGGGTCCGCCCTCTGGCCATTTGAGGGTCTGGGTGTGCAGCCCGCACAGTGGTGCTGCTTGCTTGGCGCCCGCCACCAAGTGTGGATGGCGTTACCGTGGGCTACTTGTAGCTTGACCTTTTGTGGGCCTTGAGCCTTGTTTCTCTAAGTCCCACTGGAGCTTTGGAACCGTACGTGTGACCGCCAGAAGTGGATTGTAAAACTCTCATCATCTCCCTCAAGGCAGTGCAGGGGCCATAATAACTGCAGCCCGCAGTTACTGCAGCACCTTCAGGTTCCTTCAGGAGGTGATTCACAGCTTATGAGAGACTCGTAGTTCGGTGAGTTGGGCCTGGATTTATCTATTACGGCGGGCACAAGGAACAAACGAATCGGAGTATCGGGAGTTGGTCGCCTGGATTTATCTACCCTAAATTTACCCTGGTTTTGCACTGGAGGTATTGCACACCCTGGCAGGAGCCTGGTTAAAAGCAGGCTTCGCTGGCGCAGGATTTCTTCTCTGAACTAGCACGTCCCTTCAGGCTGTTTGGGTGCGGCTGTTTGGGGGGGGGCTATTGTGCATATGCAGTGCGTGGGGCTTCTCCATCGCGCTCCTCCCACGGCGCGATGTGTCATTCGGCGCTTTGGCAGGGATATGTTGCTGCCGGTGCGCCCATCGCACGCGTGGGCAACGCGCTGTGAACGCCCCCTCGCAGGAGAACCATCATGCTGCACGCCAGGAGCAATGCCGCGGCGCTGCGGTCGAGCGGGTGAGGGAGCACTGCTTGGAACCACCATCTGCATGCGCGACATCGCACCATCGCGCCACTGCCACCTCGTGCTGCATGGCGAGGTGATGTGTGGCCAACTTGCATGCATGCGTGCAGGGCACGCCACGCTCAGGCCGTGCGCGCGTTCACTGCCCGCCCGCCGCTGGGCCGCCGCCATGCGGTGGTTGTCAAGGCATGGGGCGAGCCGGTCGACTTCTCCGCTGCCAAGGTGGTGAGCAACAAGTCGCTGTTCCCAGGCATGCACCAGATCATGCTGGAGGTCGGCAAGGACGTCGCGGCCGGCTACTCCAAGCCGGGGCAGTACGTGCAGGTGGGCCGCAGTGGCAGTGGCACGGTGGTGCCGTGCCGTGCCAGCGTCGTGCCGCGAGCTGCATGGGCGCGCATGGGCTCGACATGCAGCAGCGACGCTGCAGTGGGCGCGTCGCACGCATGCTTGCACCGAGCGGCGCAGCACCGACCTAGCACACACACTCGCACGCACACACGTACGCACGCGCACACGCCCAGGCCAAGGTCGTCGCCGACGGAAAGCCCGGCTACTTCGCGATCGCGTCTGCCCCGGCCGCCGGCACTACCCTCGAGCTGCTGATCAAGACGGTGCCGGGCGCGACCGCGGGAGACCTCGCCGACCTTGGCGCGGGCGGCGCCGTGATGGTCAGCGCTGCGCAGGTAGGTGCTCGCAAACGCGTGCGTATACCCGGGGTTCAGGGTTTGGGGGTACGTTTTTTGGCGTGGGCAGGCGCAGTGATGGTCAGCCCCGTGGTCGGGTGCCAGTTGTGTTGCCAAGGCAGCCCGCCCCCCTATGTGTACGACTCTTATAAAAATAAAGACTCTGCATGTCCACACAGGTCTGCAAGGCCACACACGCACACGACACGCACAGACGCGCGCACAGACGCGCACATGCACGTGCAAACGACACGTTAAGACATACAAGCACACACTTACACACACACTCACACACACACACTCGCACACACACACACACACACACATGCACATGCACACACACACAAGCGCACACACACACACACACACACCGCCTCCCCTCGGCCCCGGCGCAGGGCAAGGGCTTCCCGATCGACCGCATCCCGGCCGACAAGGTCGACACGGTGCTGCTGGTGAGGGTTCAGGGCTTGTATGGGGTAGGGGAGAGGGTTTGATGGGTTTTGGGTTGAGGGCTGGTTTAGGGTCAGGGTCGAAACTGTGCTGCTGGTGAGGGGTAGGGCTTGTATGGGAGAGGGTGTAGGGCCAGGGGTTTATGGGTTTGGGGTTGAGGGCTGGTTTAGGGTCGACGCTGTGCTGCTGGTGCGGGGTTTGGGGCTTGGCTTGTATGGGGAGGGTGTGTAGGGCTTAGGGCTGCCCAGGGGGTAGGCCCCCTAGTGCCTAGGTCTGGCCCTAGGGTCTAGGTTTGAGGGCTGGTTTAGGGTTGGGGTCGACACTATGCTGCTGGTGAGGGTTTAGTAGTAGGGCTTGTATGGGAGAGGGTGTAGGGCCAGGGGTTGATGGGTTTTGGGTTGAGGGCTGGTTTAGGGTGAGGGCCGGCACTGTGCTGCTGGTGAGGGGTTGGGGCTTGTAAGGGAAGGGTTTAGGGCCAGGGGTTGATGGGTTTGGGGTTGAGGGCTGGTTTAGGGTGAGGGCCGACACTGTGCTGCTGGTGAGGGGTAGGGCTTGTATGGGGAGGGTTTAGGGCTAGGGGTTGATGGGTTTTGGATTGAGGGCTGGTTAAGGGTTAAGAGTAGCCTGCTTAGCTGGAAACCCCGTGTTACTGTTACTGTTAGGGTTAAGGTCAAAACTGTGCTGCTGGTGAGGGGTTAGGGCTTGAAAGGGAAGGGTTTAGGGCTAGGGTTCATGGGTAACAGAGAATCGAGGGCTGGTTAAGGGTAATTATAAACCCTATAAAAACATGGACGGTGCTTCCGGGTGGGCTGCGCTGCGCGCGCGGGCATGGGCGATGGGGGTTTAAGGCTTGTCTGGGAAGGGGTTTAAGGGTTTAGGGCTGCCCAGGGGGTTACTGGTCTACAAGGATTGAGGTTGATTGATGCCGTCCTTGGGCAGCCCTGGGGGGCGACTCAACATAGTGCAGCGTACGTAACATGGTATGCGCACACCCACAACACGCGCACACACACACACACACACAAACACAAATACACACACACACACACACACACGCTCGCACACGCACCAACACACCCACACACGCACACGCACCCACACATCCACGCACACACACAGTTTGCCACCAGGTCTGGCGTGTCCCCGATCAAGGCGGTCCTAGAGTCCAGTGTGTTCCCCTAAACCCTAGACCCTTGGGCTAAAACCCTAAACCCTCAGGCCTCAAACCCTAAGACCAACACCTAAACCCTTAATAACCTGTAACCCTAAACCGCAGTTTGCCATCGGATCTGGCGTGTCCCTCGATCAAGGCGGCCTTTCGAGTCAGGCGTGCGCGCACCCACCACACACGCACTCACACACACACACACACACACACACACGCACACACAAAAACAAATACATATACACACACACACACACGCTCGTGCACGCACCAACACACCCACGCACCCCCACTCACCCCCACACACCCACACACCCACGCACGCACGCAGTTTGCCACCGGATCTGGCGTGTCCCAGATCAAGGCCGTCCTCGAGTCCGGCATGCTCCCCTGAACCCGCCACCTAAAGCCTTAAACCCCAAACCCTGAACCCTCGACCCTAAACCGCAGTTTGCCACCGGATCTCGCAGATCACCGATCAAGGCTGCCCTCGAGTCCGTCGTGCGCGCACCCCCCCCCCCACACACACACGCGCGCGCGTGCGATTCATAACACCGCGCGCGTGTGGGGGTTTACCCTCACCCCTACCAGGTAGCCAGCCAGTTTCCCACTGAAACTGAGTTTAAGGTGTCGGTCGCTAGCGCCGACACCGGTCTTATACATCACTACTGGTGTCACACAGACTGTAATATCCATCATCATCCACACCCACGCACCCCCACTCACCCACACATCCACGCACGCACGCAGTTTGACACCGGATCTGGCGTGTCCCCGATCAAGGCCGTCCTCGAGTCCGGCGTGCTCGGCGCGCGCAACCACACACAAAACACACACACAGACACACACACACACGCACACACACACACACACACGCGCACATGCACGCACACACACACGCGCGCGCACGTGCACACGCACGCACCCACCCACACCCACGCACACTCGCACCCAAGTACACGCACACATCTTATGACTCACATCGTCTGCCACACAATTTCTGCCCCGCATTTTGCCACCGAATCTTGCGTGTCTCCGATCAAGGCTGCCCTCGAGTCCGGCGTGCTCCCCTTCTACTAAAGGCTTAAACTCCAAACCCTAAACCCTTAACCGCAGTTTGCCACCGGGTCTGGCGTGTCCCCGATCAAGGCGGCCCCTCGAGTCCGGCGTGCGCACACCCACAACAACCACACACACACACACACACAGACGCGTGCACGCGCTTCATACTACCCACGCACCCCCACTCACGCACACGTCCACGCACGCACGCAGTTTGCCACCGGATCTGGCGTCTCCCCGATCAAGGCGGTCCTCGAGTCGGGCGTGCTCGGCGCGCGCAAGCACGTGCAGCTGTTCTATGGGACGCGGACGCCCGACACCACCGCGTACGGTGACCAGGTCGAGGCGTGGACAGACATGGGCGTCAAAGTCACGCAGGTACGGGAAGTGTGGGAGGTGTGGGAGGTGTGGAGGTGTGGGCCACACACAAAGACGTTTGTGTTTGTGTCTGTGTGTGTGTTGGGGGGGGGGGGCAGCGTGGGCGCCTGCCAAGACGGCGCACGGTGACCAGGTCAAGGCGTGGACGGACATGGGCGTCAAATTACAGTCAACACGACGCTCTCTCCGGGCGTGGCGTATTGAGGGGGGCCGACCTAGCAGGCTGGCGACCTCTGTCCATCCTGTCTGTCTGGGATGAGGGGGGGGGGGGGGCGAATTGTCTCACTTTGAACTTTGCCCCCACAGATCTCACTCGATATTGGATTTGCTGATAATGGTCGAGACGTCCACGGACAGCTGGTGATGAGGCCTTTCAGGTGTTTCATTTGGTTTGACCTGACACGGCCAGGAACTCCTGCAATATGGATTTGACTACATGGAGCCAAAACAGCGTGAACCACTGTGTGTGGGGCAAATTGTCTCACTCTTAATTCTACTCCCAGCCTGTCTGTCAAACTTGTCTGTCTAGCCCTGTCTGTCTTGTCTGCCCAACTCGTTGCTATAGGTCAAGGCGCCATCATGCATGGAGGTCTAGGCCACCATGCATCCCGCCCCATACACACACACACGCGCACGCCCCCCCCTCTCCCAGGTGGACTCTAGCGACGGCAAGCAGTACATCCAATCAGAGCCGAAGGCTCAAAACGTCGGCGGCCTCTATACACACGCACACGTGCACGCACACACACGCACACACACACGCGCACCCACGCACCCACCCACCCACACACACACACACACACACACGTCCCCCCCCCTCTCCCAGGTGTACTCTAGCGACGGCAAGCCGTACATCCAGACGGAGCTCTAGGCCCAAATCGACGGCGGCACACACACACATACACATGCACACACACACACACACACACACACACACACACACACACACACACCGCTCCCCCAGGTGTACTCTAGCGACGGCAAGCAGTACATTCAGTCAGACCTCAAGGCCCAAATCAACAGCGGCCCCCCCACACACGCACACACGCGTGCGCACGCACACACACACACACACACCAGGTGCACTCTAGCAACGGCAGTACATCTACACGGAGGTGAAGGCCCAAATCGACGGCGGCACACACACACACACACACACACACACACCGCTCCCCCAGGTGTACTCTACCGACGGCAAGCAGTACATCCAGACGGAGCTCAAGGCCCAAATCGACGGCGGCCTCCTGCCAGCTGACGGCAGCAGGGTCGGAGCGCTGCTGGTCGGACACAAGGTGCGTGTGCGCGTGTGTGTGTGTGTGTGTGCCAGCAGGGTCGGAGCGCTGCTGGTCGGACACAAGGTGCGTGTGTGTGTGTGTGTGTGTGTGTGTGTGTGCCAGCGGGGTCGGAGCGCTGCTGGTCGGACACAAGGTGCGTGTGTGTATGTGTGTGTGTGTGTGTGTGTGCCAGCGGGGTCGGAGCGCTGCTCGTCGGACACAAAGTGCGTGTGTGTGTGTGTGTGTGTGTGTGAGTGAGTGAGACGTCTCCAGCCTCCACCCGCTGAAAGCACGTGTGCTCGGCACACGCGCTCAGCACGCCGCCTGTAACCCACCCCTGCCTTGCCACTCCGTCAGTGCCGTCACCATCACCACCACCACCACCACACGCGCCCACCACCACGGTGCCTTCGTCAGTGCCACCACCACCATCACCACACGCGCGCCCACCCCGCTGCTCCCCCGCCACCGCCCCCGCCACTCTGTGGGACATGTGCCTGCGTCAGTGCCACCACCACCACCATCCCCACCTCACCACACACGCGCCCACCACCACCACCACCACCGCCACCACACGCGCCCTCCCCCCCGCTGCTCCCCCACCTCCGCCCCGCCACCACGTCTCGACCAGAGCCACCACCGTCACCACACGCGCGCCCACCCCGCTGCCCCCCCCCCACACACCTCCACCGTCCCCGCCGCTCACAGGACATGTGCACCCGTCAGTGCCACCACCACGACGGTTCAACCACCACACCACACGCGCCCACCACGACCACCACCACCATCACCACCACCGCCATCACCGCCACCACACGCGCCCTCCCCCCTGCTGCTCCCCCACCACTCTCCCCGCCACCATATGCCTCCACCACCACCACACACGCCCCCCCCCCCCCCCCCGCTGCTCCCCCACCTCCGCCCCGCCACCACGTCTCAACCAGAGCCACCACCATCACCACACACGGGCCCCCCCCGCTGCCCCCACCACCACCACCACCACCACCACGACCGTCCCCGTCGCTCACAGGACATTTGCACCCTTCAGTGCCATCACCACCACCACCACCAGCACATTGCCACCACCACCACCACCATCACCACCACCACGCGCGCCCACACTGCTGATCTCCCACCACCGCCCCCGCCACTCGCAGGACATAAGCACCCGTCAGTGCCACCACCACGACGGTGCAACCATCACCACCACCACCACCACCGCACGCGCGCCCACCCTGCTGTTCCCCCACCACCGCCCCCGCCGCTCGCAGGACATGTGCACCGAGGTGACCGACTTGTTAACCGCGAGGGGCGTGCCCAAGGAGAACATCATGGGCAACTTCTGAGAAGCTCGCGTGCAGGACTTCTGAGAACTTCGCCTGCAGAACTTCCAAGAAGCGCGCCTGCAGGACTTCTGAGAACTTCGCCTGCAGAACTTCTGAGAAGCTTGCCTGCAGGACTTCTGAGAACTTCGCCCGCGTAACTTCTGAGAAGCTTGCCTGCGTGACAGGGCGGGTGGCTTGCGTCGCGTCAGTGCCCGTGGGCTGAGCTTGTATATTGCTGTGTGTGCTCGCGACGTGGGAGGCGGTGATCGTGGTGTTAATCCTAACCGAAGAGGGCGCGAGCCGAAGACGATAATCATAGGCAACTTCTGGGCGTCGCATGCGACGCGCTGCAGCTGGCCACGGGGTCTGGATGCGCTTGTCACGATGTGTGTGCACGCTTGTCTGTGCAGCGCGGTGCCTGTGTTGTAAACCATACACAGGGTCTTGTAAGGCCTTTGGCGGCGGGCGGATTTATTCTGGCAATATGCATGGCCGCGGGCGCTGGATGGGTGCCGTGGCAATTCGAAGAGGCGTGAGTCGTGTGGGAAGCTTGGGAGTGGTAGAGTTTTAGGTAGTTGCGTTTGGAATTGGGTTGCTGCTGCTGTGGCTGAAGGGGTGGGTTGTGATGGGTTGTGACGGTGAAACTGCTGCCGTGATTGACCGGGTGTGCTGTGATGGTCACAACTGCGACCTGACCTGACCTGGTCCTGGATCAGATTTGATTACAGGGGCAGACGTCCAACCACACGGACGTCTAGGGCTACTGTCTTCTTCAGTCCTGGAAGACCAGCGGGCGGTTCGACACGATCCACCTCCCAGCTGCTGCCCTGCCCCACCATAAAAACAAACCAATCGGGACGCAGCGCAGATGCAGGAGCCGTAACATTCCATATAACAGCGCACAGTTAGGAAGGTGCGTGCACAGCTTCCGCGACTGTGCACCTGCCGCACACACATACCTCATATGATATCCCAATGGGTTCCCCACACATGGAATTGCAAATCCATGGCGGGGGTACACACAGTTCCCCCACCCTCCCTCCTCTCTCCACAGCCGGGGGGTGGGGGGGTGGGGGTGGCAAAACGCCGCGTGGCAAAAGTAGTGGTCAGTGCCTCTCCAATTGATTTCGACCTAACGATTTCGACCTAGCAAATTATTACAGCCTTGACTGGTGGTCCGGGGCTGCACCCCCAGACACACCATCCAGGAACGTGTACTGAGATGTGGGTGGGACCCATGCCATGCGAGGCGTTGCATACTTTTCAAACGCGCTCACCCGCGGGCTGTGTGCGCGGGCTCATGCGTGTTTCATTTAAGCGTCGCAACCTGCGAGGGAAGATAATAAATCGGGTCCGAGGGCGGGCCAAGGATGAAGAATATCCACATATCATGCGAATGTATACATGTTTTCACCACGTTGGCGCACGCGCTAAAAGCGGGGGGAGCGGGACGGCAACTGTTACTATTACTTGGATTGGGAGAAAATCCTTCAGGGCACCAACATCTGGCGCCGGCAACAAAGCAAGAGAGTAGCATGTTGTCTTAAAGAGTGAGCTGGTTAAGGAGGCGTGGGTAAAGCGCGGGTATAGCGGCTCACAGAGTCGTGGGCATAGCGGGTATATCGGCCAAGGGGACGCCTACGGGGGGTCGAACATATACCCAGTGCCGAGGGTTGGGGGGGGCGGGGGGGGGGAACTGTTGGAAGGGCCTCTGTGAGAGGGCTAGCAGGGGGATGCGGAATGCGGCGCCGGGGAGCACAAGGCCCCGACGACCGGTCCAAAAGTCCCCGATTCTTCAGTATGTCTTCACCAAATTCTCAGTGCGTGGTGCTCGGGCGCGCTGCACGCCGAGCGACATTGGATACGCAGCCCGTTGGGCGCGTCACACACGACTGCAAAATCCATGGCCGTCAAATGAGTGCGGACGGCCCCGTTGGTGTGAAGAAAAACAAAAAAAAGGATGGCGACGCGCGCGGGGGGGGGGGGGAAAGGAGGCTCTCCCTCCCTCGCTCTCCCCCCCCCTCTCTCTCTCTCTCTCTCTCTCTCTTTCTCTCTTTCTGGTGGCCTCAATGCCCCGAGTGCAATTTATGTCTCCCAAGTGCATTTATCTCTCCCGAGTCAGAGTTTGCCCCCAAGAACATCGCGCGTGTCAAGAGTGTGGGTTGTCGGGGTCGTAAGGGCGGTGGCGGTGCTGAAGCTGTTGTCAAGACTGCTCCTGTGGCTGCTCCAGCGGGGTAGGCTGCTGCTGCTGCTGCTCCTCCCCCTGGGGTCCTGCGGGTGACAGTGCAGTTGCCGCAGTGCTGTCAAGACTGCTCCTGCTCCAGTGGAGTAGGCTGCTGTTGCAGCTGCTGCCCCCCCTCCCCCCGCTGCTGGGGGCCTGCGGGTGGCGGTGCTGCTGCTGGTGCTGGTGCTGCTGTGACGGTGCCGCTGCTGCTTCCTGCGGCTGCTGCTGATGCCCCCCTGTGGGTGACTGCCACAGTGCTGTCAAGACTGCTCCTGCTCCAGCTGGGTAGGCTGCGGCTGCTGCCCCCCTCCCCCTCTGGGGTCCTGTGTGGACGGTGCACAGCTGCTGTCAAGGCTGCTCCTGCTCCAACGGGGTAGCCGGCTGCTGCGGCTGCTGCTGCTCCAGTGGGGACTGTGGCTGCAGCTGCTGCGCCTGCGCCTGCTGCTGTGCGCCGAGCGGGGGCAGCTGCGCGGCAGCTGCTGCGGCCGCCCCCAGCCCCGCCGCCTGAAGCTGCGGCAGCAGCTGCGCAGCTGCTGCGGGGCCGAGCGGCGCGTTGCCCGGCGCCATCGCAAACGCCGCGGGCGCCTGCGCGTGGCCATGCGCGCCGAGCTGGGCCTGCAACGCCCCGGGCGCATAGCCCGGGGCGACGAGCTGCCCCAGCGCCTGCGCCTGTGCCAGCGCCTGTGCTTGCGGCGGCGCCCCCGGCTGCTGCGCCTGCGACAGCTGCATCAGCTGCTGCGCCGCGCCCTGCTGCTGCGCGTGCGCCAGCTGCCCCTGCCCTTGCTGCTGCTGTGGGGGCAGCATCTGCATGGGCTGCTGCTGCTGCTGCTGGCTGCTGCCTGCGGCTGCCTCGGCTGCCTCTGCAGCCAGGGCCTCGCGCATGGCGCCTGCGGGTGTGGGGAGCAGGTGAGGGTGGAGGGGTGAGGAGGGGAGTGGAGGAGGAGGGAGGAGGGAAGTGGAGGAAGGAGGAGGGGGTGGAGGAGGGAGGAGGGGATGGAGGAGGGGACTGGAGGTGGAGGACAGGAGGAGGGGAGGCGGAGGGGAGGGGGAGGGGGGGAGGAGGAGGAGCGGAGGGAGGGGAGGACGGGGGGAGGGGGGGGCAGAGCAGGTGGCATGCAGGGGGTGTAACTTTAATAACAATAGGTGTGTGTTAGGCGGCCATTGGCTCCAACACACAGACAAGCACCGCCAGGATAAGAGTACAGTGACCTGACAATGACCCCTGGGAAATATTTTAGTAATTACCCCCCCCCCCCCCGAGCAGCTTTGACCGCTCATACCAGGCGCAATACATAGCGGGTGTTCACGCAACGCATGCCGTTGCGCTGCTCTCGGCGGGAGCTTTCCAACGCACCCTCCACGCCCTCTCCCACCGAGTGTGGGATGGTTGTCTGGAAGATGGGGAATCCGGCCCCGAGCGGTGTACGGCTTGCGGGGGATCACTGGTACGCACACTGACACGCTCAAACGAGGCAGCTCTCTGAATCCAAGGGTGCCCGTAGAGGGGCCCCTACCGTAAACGAGGGTGCCTCTGAGGGTGCCTCTGAATCTGAGGGTGCTCTGAATCTGAGGGTGCCTCTGAGGGTGCCTCTGAATTCGAGGGTGCCTAGGGGCCCCCGCTTCACCAATCGCAGCGTTCGTCACCGCGCTCATCCTCGGGGTCGCTCGTCTGCCGGTGACTGGCGTTGGAAGGTCTTCAGGCAGCCTCCATGACAACTCTGTCGTCCATGCACCCCTGGAGGGTGGGACCTGGCCATGCATGAGGCATGGGGCGCCGGCTGAGCCCCATGCAAACGAGAGCTGGACAGCCATGCATTGCCAGGCAGGACCGTTCTAGTCAGCGCCAGTCGGCTCTGCCGGCTTGACTGGCCACACGGCCACTACTGTGACCCTGAGGAAGGTCCTCTCCTATATGCTCCTTGCCAGACATGTCTCTCAGAGACCGCTGTTTGGGGTAGTCTAGCCGGCGGGAGCGGTAGTCTATCGGCCGGGAGCCGGCGGTACTCTAGTACTTAAGTGTGCTGGAGTATCGGCGGGTGTTTCTAGTAGAAGAGTAGCCTGCTTAGCTGGACACCCCGTGTTATTGTGTAGGGGCCCCTACTGTAGACTGTGATCTATGAACATAAAGACACGCTCGGCGCACCCTGCGCCTCACCCTAGCTAGAGCGACGAGGGACTCCGTGAAGGGGGGAAGGGGGGCACAGCAGGGGGCATGCACGGGGTGCCGCCCTCACCGAGTGGTGTGTGCGGCTGCAGAGCGGTCTGGCTGTATACGGGCTACGGTCCGGCTGTACATGGGCTAAACGAAATCACTCATGTGGGGGTTTACCCTCACCCCTACCAGGTAGCCAGCCAGTTTCCCACTGAAACTGATTTTAATATGTCGGGCGCTGGCGCCGACACAGGTCTTGTACATCATAAATTTACTGGTGTCACACAAGACTGTAATATCCATCATCATGAACTCGGGTAAGAGGGGGGGGGGGTGAGTGGGAGCACAGCTGGGACTATCCTGGAAAATGGCAGTGGAAACAAAATCGCTGCTGTTACCCTCGAGCGCGATGAGGAACTCCGAGAGGGCTGCGTCGCTGATCTCGTCTGAAAGGAGGGTGAAGCGCCCAACCTGCATGCGGGGTGCGTGTGCGTGTGTGTGTGCGTGCGCGTGTGGGGTGCTTGGTGGACGATTTTAGAGCATTTCGGACGCCTGCCATGGCGTGCGTGTGTGCGTGCATGCGAGGAAATCTGCCACGGGCCACGATGCTGATCTCGTCTGAAAGGAGGGAGAATCGCCTAACCTGCATGCAGGGTGCGTGTGCGTGTGTGTGTGTGTGCGCGTGTGGGGTGCTTGGTGGACGATTTTAGAGCATGTCGGACGCCTGCCATGGCGTGCGTGTGTGCGAGGAAATCTGCCACGGGCCACAATGCTGATCTTGTCTGAAAGGAGGGTGAATCGCCCAACCTGCGTGCGGGTGCGTGTGCGTGTGTGTGTGCGTGCGCGTGTGGGGTGCTTGGTGGACGATTGTAGAGCATTTCGGACGCCTGCCATGGCGTGCGTGTGTGCGTGCATGCGGTGAAATCTGCCGCGGGGCACGATGCTGATCTCGTCTGAGAGGAGGGTGAATAGCACGACCTGCGCGTGCGCGCGCGCGCGTGTGTGTGTGTGTGTGTGTGTGTGTGTGTGTGCGCTGTTCGACACGGCATTTGCCAATGGAGGATTGTCCAGCACTCGTTTTGCTGTGTTCACGCAGGTCTGCCTACCCCTCAGGCAGGCTGTCGCGCGCACGGCCTCGCGGGCTCTCGCAGGAGAGCCCCCTAGACCTCCTAAGCCTAGGCCCTCAGTTTATCAACTCGAAATTCGCCAATGGAGGCATTTACACACTTTTCCCGCAAGAAATCGCCTCCATCCCTGGGTTGAGATTGAGGAGTCAGCCGTAAGAGATCCTGAGCGGAACCACTAGTGCGCACCTGCTCCAGCGTGAGCCCGTCCACCAGGCTGCGCGTGTGCAGCGACAGCGGGTAGTTTGTCACCGCGCTGGGCCCCTGTGCCTTGTAGATGAGCAGGTCGGCGGCGGCGGCCGCCATGCCCGCGGTGCGGAAGCGGCGCGAGTAGTACATCTTGCCGCGCGACCACAGCTGCGAATAGAGAGGATGGAGAGATAAGAGAGAGAGAGAGAGAGAGAGAGAGAGGGAGGGAGAGAGGGAGAGGGGGGGGGGGGTTCAGGCAGCAGTGCATTTTGCGCGTGAAAGGGGGGGGGGGAGGCAGGCAAACAGGGCGCGGCGCGAGTTGGACATCTTGCCGCGAGACCACAGCTGCGCGCAATGATTGTGTGCGTGAAAATAATGGGGCAGTGATAAGGGGGTGGGGGGGGGCTGCGCATTGCGTGCGTGAAGAGGAGATGAGGCGGCGGCCGCCATGCCCGCGGTCCGGAACCGGCGCGAGTAGGGCATCTTGCTGCGCAACCACAGCTGCGCACGTGAAGAGAGGGGGGCAGTGAGGGGAGGAGAGAGGGCGGGGGGGAGGGGGGGGGGGGGGGGGGGCGACTGCGCGTTGCGTGCGTGCACAGGAGATAGGGCGGCGGCAGCCATGTTCGCGGTGCGGAACCGGCGCGAGTAGTACATCTTGTCGCGCGACCACAGCTGCGAGTTGAGAGGAGAGGGAGATAAGAGAGAGATAGAGATGAGAGATGAAGAGAGAGAGATAGAAAGAGAGAGAGGGGGTCAAGGCAGCGGTGCACTGTGCGCGTGGGCAGAGGCAGGCAGGCAGGAAAACCCAACTTAAAACAAACTCAACCCTGCTACGCCCTGCACTGCAACGCACCTGCGCCTTCCACCGCCCGTCGCTCCCACACGTGATGTGGCAGCGAGTGAGTGGGGCATGCATGGGACAGCAGAGCCACGTGCAGCGCCCCAACCCCTCCCCGACCCCCCACAAACACTAAACCACAACACGCCTGCGACTTCCACCGCCCGTCGCTCCCACACATGAGTAGGGTTGGCCCGACCCGTATCTACGTATATATACGTAGATACCGTATATATACGACGTACATACGTATATACGTATACATCTTTCCAGATGTATACGGGTCGGGCCAACCCTACACATGAGTGGGGGTGCGGCGAGTGAGTAGGCGGCCTCCTCGGGCATGCAAAGTACTTTCTGATGAGTGGGACAGCAGACACGCGGCAGCGCCCTCACCCCTCCCTGACCCCTCCCCAACCCCTCCCAAAACCCTACACCGCAACGTACCTGTGCCTTCCACCGCCCGTCGCTGCCATACGTGCTCTGGTGCAGCGAGCCGCGCTCGGCATGCGGCAGCAGGCACGCAGCGCGCCCTCAACCCTCCTCGCCCCTCCTCAACCCTGAACCACCACCCCTACACCGCAACACACCTGCGCCTTCCACCGCCCGTCGCTGCCATACGTGCTCTGGTGCAGCGAGCCGCGCTCGGCATGCGGCAGCAGGCACGCAGCGCGCCCTCAACCCTCCTCGCGCCTCCTCAACCCTGAACCACCACCCCTACACCGCAACACACCTGCGCCTTCCACCGCCCGTCGCTGCCATACGTGATGTGGTGCAGCGAGCCGCGCTCTGCGTGCGGCGCCGCGACGCGCCCGGGGCGGCGCTTCCTGAAGTCAAACTGCCCGCCGGAGGCGAGGCCGCTGAACTGGCCGCCGCCCGTGCTCGTGACGCCTGGAAGGGGGTGGGGGGAAGGTAAGAAGAGGTCGGAGGTGAGGAAGGGGCGAGGTGGGTTGCTTGTTTGCGCGCATAGGGATGGGAAGGTGAGCGTGGGCAGGTGGGAAGGTGAGCGTGGGCGGGTGGGCAGGTGGGTCCCGGGAGTCAAACTGCCCAAACCCTTAACCCCCCAAGCGCCCACCTGGCGGCCTGCCTGGCTGGACCCCACGCTCGCGTTCAACAGGCCCGCGCCGCTGCCCCAAATGTTTGAACCCAAACCTGTGTCCGAGCCCAAATCATCCACCCTAACTCCAAAACCCCAGCCCCCAAATCACCCTACAGCCTACAGCCTACAGCCTGACGCCTAAAGCCTTAACCCCCCAAACGCCCACCTGACGGGCCTGCCTGGCTGGACCCCACGATCGCGTTCGACGGGCCCGCTCCGCTGCCGCTGCCGCCCGAGTCGGCCATCCCCCCGGCGAGGCCGCCCTGGCTGTGGTGCGCCTGGTTGTGGGTGTGGCCGTGGCTGAGCTGCTGGTAGCTGGCGTGGTTGAGGGCGGCCCCCCACAGCGGATCGGGCGCATGCAGAGACGACGGCGGCGAGCCCTGTGCGTGTGTGAGTGTGTGCGTGTGTGTGGGGGGGGGGGGGCCCACAGCGGATCGGGCGCCTGCAGCGACGACGGCGGCGAGCCCTGTGCGTGTGTGCGCGTTCGTACGTGCGTATGTGCGCGTGTGTGTGTGTGTGGTGGTTGATTGTACAGTCCGTCGGACGCCTTTGATGGCGCATTAAACCCATGTGTGCGTGTGTGTGTGTGTGTGTGTGTGCGTGCGTGTGTGTGTGTGTGTGTGTGTGTGTGTGTGTGTGTGTGTGTGTGTGTGTGTGTGTGTGGCTGGCTCCCCACAGCGGCTCGGACGCATGCAGCGACGAAGGTGGTGCGCCCTGTGGTGTGAGGGCAGGGGGGGTGGGGGAGGGCAGGAGCGGCACGCACACACACACGACGGCAGGGGGGTCACGCCACACGATCGCGCGATCACATACAAGCACACGCACACACACGCACGCACGCACTCACACACACACACACCTGCGGCAGGGACGCCAGCAGCTGTTGCATCTGGTATCGGTCCCGCTACTGCCTACCACACACACACACACACACACCTGCGGCAGCGACGCCAGCAGCTCCTGCATCTGCTGCAGCTGGTGCATGTCGAGGCCGAACGCCTGCATCTGGTTGATTGCAATGTCGCCCGCGATCCCAGTCAAGCCTGGCATGCCTGGTAGGCCAGTCGGGATGCCAGGCAGCGCGGACACGAGGCCCGCGAGCCCCGCGTGCTGCGGCCCGCCGAGCGCGGCGAGGAGCTGCGTCGCCTGCTGCGCGGTCTGGCCGGCGAGGGAGAGGAGGCCGGCAGTTGCAGCCTGCGTGGAAGAGTGGGGGGGGGGGAGAGTGAGGAGAGAGGAAAGAGGAAAGAGGACATAGTGGGGGAGGAGTGAGGAGGGGGTGCAACTCCTGCCGCGCGGCCAGCAGCTGCGTCGCCTGCTGCACGGTCTGACCGGCGAGGGAGAGGAGGCCGGCAGTTGCAGCCTGCGTGGAAGAGTGGGGGGGGGAAAGAGTGAGGAGAGAGGAAAGAGGAAAGAGGACATAGTGGGGGAGGAGTGAGGAGGGGGTGCAACTCCTGCCGCGCGGCCAGCAGCTGCGTCGCCTGTTGCGCGGTCTGACCGGCGAGGGAGAGGAGGCCGGCAGTTGCAGCCTGCGTGGAAGAGTGGGGGGGGAAGAGTGATGACAGGGTGGGGAAAGAGTGGGGGAGGAGTGAGTAGGGGGTGCAACTCCTGCCGCGCGGCCAGCAGCTGCGTCGCCTGCTGCGCGGTCTGGCCGGCGAGGGAGAGGAGGCCGGCAGTTGCAGCCTGCGTGGAAGAGTGGGGGGGAAGAGTGATGACAGGGTGGGGAAAGAGTGGGGGAGGAGTGAGGAGGGGGTGCAACTCCTGCCGCGCGGCCAGCAGCTGCGTCGCCTGCTGCACGGTCTGGCGTGCGAGGGAGAGGGGCCTGGCTGTTGCGGCCTACAAGCGCACAGGAGTTGGCGGAGCGAGGGAAGAGTGAGGGAGTGCGGGAAGAGGGGGGGAAGAGTGAGGGAGGAGTGAGGGGCAGCGGCGAGGAGCTGCGTGGCCTGCTGCGTGGTCTGGCGTGCGAGGGAGAGGAGGCCGGCTGTTGCGGCCTGGGTGGAAGAGTGAGGGGGAAGAGTGAGGGAAGGGTGGGGAAAGAGTGGGGGGGGAGTAAGGGGGGGGGGCAACTCCTGCCGAGCGTGGCGAGGAGCTGCGCCGCCTGCTGCACGTCTGGTCTGGCGTGCGAGGGAGTGGAGGCCGGCTGTTACGGCCTGCAAGCACACAGGATTTGGCGGAGCGAGGGGGGGGGGTTGAGGGAAGAGTGGGGGAAGTGTGAAGGAGGAGTGAGGGGGTGCTGCCTACACGCGCGCAGGAGTTGGGTGCGTGGGGTGAGGGATTGCGGAAAGAGTCGGGGAGGAGAGAGGGACGATGCCTGCGAGCCCCGCGTGCTGCGGCCCGCCGAGCGCAGCGAGTAGCTGCGTCGCCTGCTGCGCAGTCTGGCGTGCGAGGGAGAGGAGCCCGGCGGTTGCAGCGTGCGAGAGTGAGGTAAGAGTCGTGAGTGAGGGAAGTGTGGGAAATGTGTGAGAACAGAGTGATTGATGGTCGCAGCGAGGACCTGCGTTGCCGGCTGCGCCGTCTATCCAGCGAGGAGGAGAGGTACGACGGTTGCAGCCTGGCGGTTGCATCGACGAGTCCAACAGCCCCCCCCTCCCCCCCCGGGCCCCTGGTTGCGTCAAGTGTGATGGTGCCATGCATGTGTGATGATGCAATACGAGGTGCAGCAGGTGCCGGTGCCGGTGCAGCAGGTGCAGCAGGCGCGGCCTGGCGTCCACCACTTGCGCGGTGTGGTGCCTGTGTGAGGTGTGGCCTTCACACCTGCATCGACGAGTCCACCAGCACACACACACACCCAGCGCTTGGTTGCGTGAAGTGTGATGGTGCCATGCATGTGTGATGCAATCCGAGGTGCAGGTGCAACAGGTCTAGCAGGCGCAGCGTGATCCACCATTTGCGCGGTGCGGTGCCTGTGCGGGGTGTGGACTTCACACCTGCATCGACGAGTCCACCAGCCCCGCGCCCGCCACTTGGTTGCCCCCGTCGTCGCTGCCGCCATCGGGCGACACTCCGCCCTGCTGCTGCTTCTGACGCTTGCGCCGCTGCTGGGCAGTCTCGGGCCGCTGCGTGTGTGTGTGTGTGTGTGTGCATGTGTGCGTGCCTGTGTGCGTGCGTCTGTGTGTGTACTGGGGCGCCGAGCGTGCAGGGGCGACACTCTGCCCTGCTGCTGCTTCTGACGCTTGCGCCGCTGCTGGGCAGTCTTGGGCCGCTACGCGTGTGTGTGTGTGTGTGTGTGTGTCTGCGTGTGTGCGTCTGTGTGTGTACTGGTTACCCGCTAATCGAAAGACATCCCAGTGCACAGGGCCAGACTTCGTAACAATTGCCGGGGTGTAATGCTGTTAGTAGTACAGGCATTGCCGGTGCATGCGGACGGCCTCATGTAACGCTTGGTTGGTTGGTTGGTTGGTTGGTTGGTTGTGTACTGGGGCGCCGGGCGCACATATATGGTGAGGATGTAGGGGCTTGGTTTGTGGTGTAGGCTTTAAGCTGTGTAGGCTTTAAGCTGTGTGTGTGTGTGCGTGTGCACGTGTGGTGGGGGCTTGGTTTGTGGTGTAGGCTTTAAGCTCTGTGTGTGTGTGTGCGTGTGTGTGTGCGTGTGCTGTGTGTTGGGTGTATGTGTTAGGTGTGTGTGTATGTGCGCGTGCGTGTGTGTGTGCGCACGTGTGCGCGTGCGTGTGAGTGTGTGTGTGTGTGTGTGTGTGCGTGTGTGTTTGTGTGTTTGTGTGTGTGCTGTGTGTGTGTGCGCGCGCGCGTGTGTGTGTGTGTGTGTGTGTGTGTGTGTGTGTGTGTGAGCATGCACGTGTGTGGGGGGGGGGCGTGTGAGGGCCACATTCACAGTTTAGGTCAAGGCTTGGGTCACAGTTGGTCACAATTTTCATTGGTGGTGGATGTATCCTGTAGCGGCGTTTGAGCTCACACGCGCCACAGAGGTGGACGAGGCGCACGGGCGCCCCCCTGACCTGGCTGAGACGGAGGCGTGTGTGCGAGCGTTGCGCTCGGCCGTCGCTCCGGGCGGTGACCAGCTGGACGCCATGCTGTTGCGGTGCCCACCTGCCATCGCATGGCTCCACCGGGTCATCATCGCCGTATGGCGGTCGGGGAGAGCCCCGAGGGAATGGAAAACTGCTATTATCACACCGTTATATAAGGGGAAGGGTCCATGTGACTCCCCTGATAGCTACCGCGGTATAAGCCTTCTCTATTGCCGGGAAAGTGTACGCTGCCATACCTCTGCACCGCGTCTCCACGCAGGTTGATGGTCAGTTGCATGAGGCTCAGTGTGGTTTCAGAAAAAGCAGAGGCACTGTTGATGCGATTTTTACTCTGCGCTCGCTGAGCGCGGCACATGCCGAGTACAAACAATGCATGGCTGTTGCATTTGTCGACTATTCTAAAGCTTACGATTGCATAAACCGTGCGGCACTGTGGAGAGTCCTTAGATTATGTAGTGTTCATCCGCACATTATTGATTTGTTGGAGGATCTACACACCAACACCGCAGCTGCCGTGCGGCTGGCTGGGAAAATCGGGCACGAATTCCCCGTGTCGTCTGGTGTGCGACAGGGGTGCGTCATTGCTCCTGTGTTGTTCAATGTTTTTTATTGACCACATAGTGAAACAGGCGCTAGACATGATGCCAGAGGGGGCTGGCGTGTCAGTCGTGACCCGAGCCGGCGGCTCTGTGTTGTCGTCGTCGGTTGAGCGCATAGTAATGCTAATGTATGCCGACGATTTATGTTTGTTCTCGCATGACCCAGCTCAGTTGGCGCTTATGCTGAAATTCCTTGACAAAGTGTCCTCTAGCTTTGGCATGCAAATCAACGCCGCCAAGACAGAAGTGATGATTTCGCCAGCAGATTTTGACGCGGATCTGCCCACGTTTGCGCTGACTGGTGGTGAAGTGAAGACCGTCTCTGCATTAAAGTATCTAGGGAGTTGGATAACCCAGAGTGGTGGTGTGGAAAAGGAGATCGGTGTGCGTGTCGGTCGCGCGCTGGGCGTGGGCCCCGTACAGTATGTGATGAACGCACCTGCAGGCACGGCAGCTCCTGGCACCCCGCCTCGCGTGCCAGCGCCCACGCGCGCTCGACGTCGCCCTCAGGGAGAATCTCGAGGGCGACCAGGCCCGCGATTTCGGTCTGGACCTGTGTGTGTGCGTGTGTGTGTGAGTGTGTGTGTGTGTGTGGCAGGTGTGAGTGGGGCGTGGCACGCGTCACAGTGGGTGGCAGGGGGCGTGTGTTGCTTGGGGGTGTCGCCCGTTGAGGGGAATCTCGAGTGCGACCAAGCCCACGATCTCGGTCTGGACCTGTGTGCGCGTGAATGTTTGTGTCTGTGTGTGTGTGTGTGTAAGAGAGAGAGAGAGAGAGAGGAACAGATTGGACGTAGCACGCATGACAGGGTGCTGCAAGTCGCCCTCAGGGAGCATCTCGAGTGCGACGAGGCCTGCGATATCGGTCTGGACCTGCGTGCGCGTGGGTGTTTGTGTTTGTGTGTGCGTGTGTGTGTGTGTGCGTGTGTGTGCTGTGTGCGTGCGTGTGTGTGTGCGTGCGTGTGTGTGTGCGTGTGTGTGTGTGTGCGTGTGTGTGTGTGTGCGTGTGTGCTGTGGGCGCCCCAGAGTGGGGCGCCGCGCCCGCGCAGTCATCGCCGCCGCCTACGTCGACCCCCCTTCACCCATGCCGCCGCCGATTCTCGCCGCCTCTCCTCCTCCGTACGCCCCCTGTCGTCGGGCTGCCGATTCAGCAGCCAGTCGACGCATGCATCCAGAAACTCAGTCCATCCGCACTCTCTCGCACGCCCTCCACATGGCAAAAACACGTGACGCCCTACCGCACAGATTTCCCTCCCCCCGCAGCTCTGCAGCTTCAGACAACGGAGCCCAGGTACCTCAGTGCCATCACCTCGACCGCCATGCGGCCCGAGCCAGCGCTCAACTTGAGTTACCGAGTTCCTCCAGCCGCAACCGTCCCGCCCACCGCCCACTGCCCAGTCGTTCATTCGACCCCACGCCCCACCTCAAGAGACCCACCGCTTATCCCACTGCCGCCCCGTCGACCTCCATACACCCACACGCTCGTCACATGGAGTTGCCCCTCCCCATGCGCCCCATGCGCGCACATGCACCCCATGCACCCCCCCCCCCATGCTACCAGCGCCTATGTATGCGCCATGTGGCCGGGCCACAGTGTGGCTCCCTCCTCTCTCCCCTCTCCTCCCTCCCATCTCCTGTCTTCCACCCCTCCATCCCCGCTGCACCCCACCCCATCTTGTGCCCCTCGCCCCTCCCTAACCCTCCCCTGCGCCTCCCCCTCTCCCTCCGACTACCCTCCCGCTGCCTCCCTCCCACTGCCTCCCACTTGCACGACTACCGCTGTTCGGACACGACTACGCTCTATGCCGGCGGCGCCATCACCTTCTTCCGGCTCACGCCGGCAACTTTTGCGCCCACTCTAGTCACGTTCTACGCCCTCCGCAAACATCCATCTCTTCAACTTCACACGCGACATCCCCGAGCGCCCCGAGTTCGCCGAGCGAGTCACCACCGAGTGGATCATCTTGGCATGATTTCCACAACTGTGGAAGTCCTTCTGCCGACACCTAGTTTAAACTCAGTCGAGGCGGATTGACGAACACAGCCGTCAATGACCGCCACTGCCCCTTTTCCCCCACTGCTTTACGAATGAGGTTGTTCACCCTCTTGCTGGCGCATGGTTGGTCTCCCGCTTTCAAACGGAATCTCCTCAATTGATGACTAGAAACAGCCTATCTAGGTCTGCCGTGCAGAGTTCTCTGTAACGATATCTCTCTCTCTCTGTGTGTGTGTGTGTGTGGCAGGTGTGAGTGGGGCGTGGCGCGCAGCACAGTAGGTGGCAGGGGGCGTGTTGCTTGGGGGTGTCGCCCCTTGGGGGGAATCTCGAGTGCGACGAGGCCAGCGATCTCGGTCTGGACCTGCGTGCGTGTGTGTTTGTGTGCCTGTGTTTGAGAGGGATGGAGAGAGAGAGAGAGAGAGAGAGAGATGGGACGTGGCGTGTAAGACAGGGTGCTTCAAGTTGCCCTCGGGCAGCATCTCGAGTGCTGGACCGATCTCGGTCTGGACCTGTGCGCGTGGGCGTTTGTGTGTCCGTGTGAGAGAGAGAGAGAGAGAGAGAGAGAGGGGAAGAGAAGAGAGGGAGAGAGGAGAAGAGAAGAGGGAGAGAGGGAGGGAGGAAGAGGAACAGATGGGACGTGGCGCGCGTTACAGGGTGCTGCAAGTCGCCCTCGGGCAGCATCTCAAGTGCTGGATAGATTTCGGTCTGCACCTGTGTGCGCATGGGCGTTGATGTAAGTGTGTGCGAGAGAGGGAGTTAGTAGTACAGGCATTGCTGGTCGTGCGGGCACTTCCGGCGCACGCCGCTCGCGCTCGTGTGACGCTACATCCATGATGGATGGATGGATGTGTGGGAGAGACAGATGTGGCACAGTGCTTCGTTCCTTATTCTGCTCCTTCTCCTTCTCTTTTCCTTTCTCGACGAGGGTTACCACACACACCCCCCACACACACAAAGCCGCCGAAGGTCGGACCCACAAACCCCAACTCGTACCTGGATCGTGGTGTAGCAGCTCGCTGGCTCCCTAGCTCAGGATTCCTACGAGAGGGTCCTTAAATGTCCTATCTCGTTCTTTAATTAGCTGTATCTCTCTCTGCCCTTCTCTCTATCATCCACATAGCAAGGGACCCACTCCCAAAGCCGAAACCCGCACCTGGAGCGTGGTGTAGCAGCTTGCTGGCACTGACGTCTGTGCCCCGCTGCCGCAGTGCCCGATGCAGATCTGCAGGGTTTGGGGTGTGGGGTTGGGGTTGAGGGCTGGGGTTGAGGGTTGGGGGTTTAGGGTGTCTGGCGTCACACAGACTGCAACAGGTGTTATGTGCAGGGTTGAGGGTCAGTGTTTATGCGAGGGTCAAGCCCCTAAAACGGGTTCAAAACATGTTTGTTTGAATATTCAAACACGCACCAGGTCGTACGTCGCCTGCGCCTCCTCCTGGCTGTCCGCCACCCCCCCTCGTGCTGCACCCATGCCACCCCCTCTCCCCCTCCATCCGTTCAAAAAAATGAGCCACAATCGGTTTCAAATGTCGGCTTCAAAACCAGCTTTTTAATTGTATAATATTCAAACACGCACCAGGTCGTACGTCGCCTGGGCCTCCTCCTGGCTGTCCGCGACGCCCACGTGCTGCAGCCGCTCGCACAGCTCCGCGCCGATGTGGAACCTGCCGGTGGGCATCGGGTTGATGCCCGCCTTGAGGTGCTTCACCGGGCGCCCGAGTGGCTTCTTGACCTTGGGGGGAGGGGGGGGGGAGGAGGGTGATTGGGAGGGGGAGCAGAGAGGTGATTAGGGTTGATGCCCGCCTTCAGGTGCTGCACCGGGCGCCCGAGCGGCTTCTTGACCAAGGGGGGTGGAGGGGGGGGGGGGGGGGTGATTGGGATGATTTCCTGTAGACAGCTGGACACAGTCAGGCACCGGGCTGATGCCCGCCTTATGGTGCCTCACGGGGCGCCCGGCCGGCTTCTTGACCTGTGGAGGGGGTAAGGAATGGTGATTGGGATGGTTTCATGATTCCCTTTTCAGAGAGGTGGTTGCGATGCTATTGGGATGATTTCCTGTAAACAGCCGGACACAGCCAGACCTTTCGGTCAAGTGGCTGCGGACAAATAAAAGGAAATCCTGAAAAGGGGACCACAGAGGGCAGGGGGGGGGGGGGGGGGGGAGGCATCGGTGCCTCCTCTCCAAGCGTGCGTCCGAATACACGGGCGGAGGCGCGGCACGCACGCGTCGAATTTAAATTCCTTCTCAAATTCAATTTCCTTCCAAACTTCACACTGACTTCACATGCAGCTGCTAGTCCTCAACACCATTTACAAGCTGTACGGATTACGTCGCCACCTTCACTAGCAAGATCACGACCTTCGTTACGAGCTTTAGTACAAGCCTCAAGAGCAACACGGTTAGTTCAGCACCTGGAGCGTTACCCCAGGGTGGCCTAAAGTACCACCACCGACGTGGACACGCACGCGCGCATATGCACGCACGCATACGCACACACGTACACGCACACACGCACACACGCACGCACACATGTGCACGCACGCACGCGCACACACACACACACACACACACATGCACGCGCGCAAGTACACATGCACACGCACACGCACACGCACACGCACACGCACACGCACACGCACACGCACACGCACACGCACACGCACACGCACACGCACACGCACACGCACACGCACAAACACACACGCACGCGCAAGTACACATGCGCACGCACGCACACGCACAAGCAGGCGTGCACGCACACACGTGATGATGGCTACTACAGTCGTGTGTGGCGCACAGGAACACTGCCGCAGCACGCCCCCCCCCCCCCCCCCCCCCCCCCGCCCCGTGATGCCTGCCTTTGCGTGCGGGCCCGCCTTGCTCGTGTTGTGTGGGGGCACCCCCTAGGGCAAAAAAATATGCGCACCGTGACGCCTGCCTTTGCCCGCGCCGCGCGCGGGCCCGCCTTGCTCGTGAATGTGTGGGCAAACCCTAGGGCAGACCCTCGACCCCAAACCCTCTCCCCCCCTCCCCATGCGCACCGTGACGCCTACCTTTGCCCACGCCGCGCGCGGGCCCGCCTTGCTGTTACAGTCGTGTGGTTCTTATGATCGGGTGTAACGAATATTGTCGGATGATGCATAGCACTGCTGTAGCACACACACACACACACACACACACACACACACACGCGCCACCCCCCATGCACGCACAGTGACGCCTGACTTTGCCCACACCGCGCGTGGGCCCGCCTTGCTCGTGTGTGTGCTTGTGTGTGTGGGCAAGCCCTACGGCAAACCCTGACCCCCAAACCCTCTCCCCCCCTCTCCCCCCCCCGCACCGTGACGCCTGCCTTTGCCCACGCCGCACGCGGGCCCGCCTTGCTCGTGCCCATCTTCTTGTTGACCTCCGCCATGAACGACGCCCGGAAGTTGCTGTTGCCCGGGATGCCCGCCGACGACGCGCCGGGCGGGCCGCTGGCGCCGTACGCCGCGGCGGCCGCCGCCATCGACGCGTCCGACGGGGACGCGGGCTCGCTCGCGTACTCGGCGTGCGCGGCGTGGTGGGCGCCAGGCCCCGCGCCCCCCGGCTCCAGCTCGGGCAGGTGCAGCATGCTGAGCGGGAGGCCGGTGCCGGGCGCTGGCGGGGCGAGCGATGCTGCAGCGGCCGCGTCCGCGGCTGCGTCTGCCGCGCCCTCGAGCTTCGTGCCCATGAGCGGGCTGGACCACGGCGGTGGCAGCGGCAGCAGCGGCAGCGGCGCGTGTCCGTTCGCCTGTCCGTGCCCGTGTCCGTGCCCGTGCTGCGGCAGCTGCGCCTGCGCGCTCGGTGCGCGCGCCTGCGGGCCAGCGTCCGCGTGGTGCACGCCGCAGCCCGCGCCGCTGTGCACGCCCAGCTCCTGCCCCAGGCGCGCCATGTTGTCGAGGACTTTCTGCGGCAGGGTGTCCAGCCTCGCGCCAGACGCAATCGCCACCTGGCCCGCAGCAGCCACGGCGGCAGGCCCGATGAGGTGGGGGTACAGGTGCGCAAGGCGTGCAACCGCGGCGACGCAGTCACAGGCAGCGTACAGCGAAGCTGGCCCGTTGGTTATGCATGGAGGGGGGCACAGGCCGAGGGCTGCCAGGTCGTGCGCAGCCGCCGCCTCGACGCATGTTGCGAACACGCCGACGCACAGCAGGTGCCCAGATGCCGAGTTGGGTATGAGAGGGTCCATGAGAAGGAGCTGTGTGGGTGGGTGGGTGGGTGCATGTGTGTGTGTGTGTGCCCTTGTTGTCACCCATGTGACCATGCAGTGTGACATGCAGCATCACCCAACTCGTCCTCGCGGGGCAGCAGGCGTGCATGCATGCGTGTCTGCGAGCGTGGCATGTCCAGCACTCGCCTGTGCAGAGAAGTTCGTGCCCATGGGCGACGCATGGTGATGCACGACAACGCCCGTGAGGTGGGTCTCCGCGCCTGCCTGTCCTCTCCCCAGCATTCCTGGTTCCGCGTGCCGAGGGAGAGGGGCAGGTGACGATGCGTCGAATGGCGCACCAAACGTGCCAGGACGGCGAGCATGAGGTAAACCAGATGCTGCCGCCTGCCCTCCGTCCTGTGGCGCGAAATCATCGCCTTCCACGCGGCCCACGTCCGACATGGCTGTTGCGCAGCCCCCGGGGGGCCAAAGCCCTGCTGAGATCGAATACTACGACTACGATCAACCCTTCTTCTTCTGAAGAAGAAGGACCCTAGGACCCCGTGTCAAGAAGGGGTCCAGCACTCAGCAAATGGTCAATAGCGGAGCGGCAAGGCGGCGGCGGATAGACTGGATAAACGGCGTAATCCTCACACCCTGGCTCACACCCCCCTCAGTATATGACAATTGCCCTATATAATCGCCCTGTCGTGGGTGATGGAGCCGCGCAAATGTTGATGCCAGCTCTTCAGTACGGGGCCTCTGTGGGGCCTCTGTGGGCCCTCAACTGCTGTACTACACCACACCACACTGTGACAGCTACACACTACACTACACCCAGTAGGGTCCACGCGAATGGAGAGCGAGGACACAAGTGTTCAGAGATTTGATGATTAGTTGCTTGATTAGTTGCTGATTAGTTGTCCGGGGGGCGGCCCCACACGCACAAAAATCCCAATTCGCACTTCGGTTCGCCATCCCACGCCACCGCAGGAACTGAAACTGGGGTGGCCTCTCTAATCAAGGATATTTTATTTTTCGTGCCAGAGCCGCGGCGGGGGGAGTCCCGAGCGAGATTCCACCCCAAATTCGCTCATCAACAAGACAAGACAAGATGATGATGATGATGATGAGAGTTTTACAATCCACTTCTGGCGGTCACACGTACGGTTCCAAAGCTCCAGTGGGACTTAGAGAATCAAGGCTCAAGGCCCACAAAAGGTCAAGCTACAAGTAGCCCACGGTAACGCCATCCACACTTGGTGGCGGGCGCCAAGCAAGCAGCACCACTGTGCAGGCTGCACACCCAGCCCCTTAAATGGCCAGAGGGCGGACCCACGGTATAAAACCATGAAGGGACCAAACAGCCCTCCCGCAGACCACCGGAAGCGGGGCTAGTAGCACACCCGCCGCAGCACTGTACTCAGCGACCACACCGCACCCGCCACCGCACGCGTGTGGCGCCACCTCCCCTTCAAAAACACCCCCAGAGGGAATGCCATCTAGCAAGCAGGTGCAGGCACCCGCTCGCCGTCAACGACGAGGCGCGCGCGGTGGAACTGCGCCCGCTTCCCCGCAGCCTTGGCGGCGAGGAAAGCGGGCCACAGCGCCCGGTGCTGCGCCTCCTCGCGGTCACTGAGGACGTCGAAGACAGCAGCCGACGGGTCCACGTCGCGCAGGTTGCGGCGGGAGCGCACGACGGTGTCGGCCACAGCGTCAGACGCCCACGGTAAAGAGCACACGTAGCACGCCGCCCCGGCGCAGCTCCACACCAACGCCCCCGACGGCAGGCTTGGCGTTGAGGAACGACGCGGACACGACCCCGCCACCAGCCGGCCTATCCCGGCCAGAGACGTCGTGCACAAAGCGCACGAGATTCATAGCCAGGCAGACGGGCAGGCTGACGCCGTCCGCGGCGGCTGCAGCAACCTGCACAGCCGCCGCCGCCACCGCCGCCTCCTCGGGAACAAGAGGGTTTTACAATCACAGGCCGGCGGTCACAATCAGTTCCAAAGTTCCAGCAGGATCAGACAGCAGGCACAAGGCCCACCAAAAAGGTCAAGCTACAAAAGTAGCCCACAGTAGCGCCACCCACACTAAGTGGTGGGCGCCAAGCAAGCAGCACCGCAAGCCAGGCACCACACTCAGCCCTGAAGCAGCCAGAGGCAGACCCCACTGGGCCTGGGCCAGGTATGACCGGCTGTAAAGCCAGGACCATGAAGGGACCAAGAAGGCCCACCCCCAACCACCCGATAGCGGCCAAACAATGCACCCGCCACCGCGCGCGTGTGGCGCCACCTCCCCTTCAAACAAACCGCCAGAGGGGATGCAACTTAGCAAGCAGGTGCAGCCACCCGCTCGCCGTCAACCACGAGGCGCGCACGGTGGAACTGCGCCCGCTTGCCCGCAGCCTTGGCGGCGACGAAAGCGGGCCACAGCGCCTGGTGCTGCGCCTCCTCGCGGTCACTCAGGACGTCGAAGACCGCAGCCGACGAGTCCACGTAGAAGCTCAGGCAGCAGCGGTTGCGCACGACCACATCGGCCACGGCGTCAGACGCCACGGTGAAGAGCACACGCAGCACACCGCCCGCGCACGGCTCCACACCAATGCCCCGACGGCAAGCTTGGCGTTGAGGAACGACGCGGACACGACGCCGACGCCAGCCGGCGTGTCCACCGAGCCGCGGATTTCGTGCAGGAAGCGCACGACATCCGTAGCCAGGCAGACAAACAAGAGGGTTGTAACAGGCCGGCGGTCACAATCAGTCCCAGAGTTCCAGCAGGATCAATCAAAGCAGGAGCCCTGCCAAAAGTATAACCGGCTGTAAAGCCAGGACCATGAAGGGACTAAGAAGGCCCACCCCCAACCAACGCAAAAAGGCCTAAGCACCGCACCATGGCCAGCCGCAACACTCTACTCAGCGGCCACACCACACCCGCCACCACGCGTGTGTGGCGCCACCTCCCTCACACACACACACTGGGGTCTAGGATGTCTGCACGCGCCGTCCACCACTCCAATAAAGGGGTGGGTCGGGCCCACCACAGCCGCCC
The DNA here is from genome assembly GCA_016618255.1 of Chlamydomonas sp. UWO 241. Lineage (NCBI taxonomy): Eukaryota > Viridiplantae > Chlorophyta > Chlorophyceae > Chlamydomonadales > Chlamydomonadaceae > Chlamydomonas > Chlamydomonas priscui. Next base: position 102,124 of record VFSX01000519.1, read on the forward strand.
ACCCGCGCGGCACCACGCCACCCTCAGCGAAGGAGGCCAGCGCATCCCACATCTCCGTCGTCGCCAGCTCCCCCGCGCGTGTGGCCGCCGCCTCACGACCAAGTGGCAGCACACCATCACGCGGGCGCGTGATGCGCCACAGGTGGTGGCGGCAGCGCTCCATTGACCGCTTTCACCACGATCGTGGCTCGCGAGCGCAGACACCACCGCCCACACACCAGGCAGCACCCCAGCAGGGGGCTGCAACAGCCACACCTGGCAGCATGTGCCGACCGGAGTAGGGGCAGGGAGGGCAGCAGCGATCGCCACCACCACTGCTTCCGCCACCGGGCACAGCTGTGGGCCCTGCAGGGCCACCACCCCAGAAGCAGTGCGCACGCCACGCTGTCGCCGGCGGCCCGTCCTCCTCACGGCACGGGCACTCGGGCACGCCCAGCGCAGCCTGCTTGTGGAAATCACTCACCCACAGCCGCCAGATGGGCTCCTTGCGGGCATTGAGGAGCGGCATCTGCCACAGTGCCGGCACCGCCGCCTCCAGGCCGCGCAGTCCTGCGCAAACCTGCGCGTCGGTCGCAGGGGGGCCCCCGTGCAGACCGTGGTCCAGCGCCAAAGCAGCCTCCACCGTGGCCGCCCGCCGCACCCGCCGCTCGTCCACCACCGCCCGCAGCTGAAGTGCCACCGCCAGCTTGCACATCAGCTTCCCCACCACGCCTGGGCCATGCGCAAACCCCACCCAATGAGGCTCATCCGCGGCGCCGCGCCCCCCCCCCCAGCTGCAGGCAGGGGAGCAGGCTAGGCAGTTGTGGAGTGCAGGCCAGGCCGCGCACGCTGCCAGCCAGCCGTCGTGATGACACTTGGCAGCTGCCAGCCGACCAGCCGTAGAATCTCCACAACGGCCGCGCACTCGCCTGCTCTGGGGAGGGGGCAGACCTGGTGGATCGGCCTGAGCGCAGTGAGGGCAGCACCACCAGCCGCCGCCTGGACCCAGGCAGAGGGCAGCGCTGCAAACACGACCGCCACTGCGGTGTGGAGGGGGTCGCGCGTGCGCCGCACACACAGCAGGTCCGGCTCACCCCAAGTCACTGACGGCGGCACATCCGGGAAGAGGGCATGGCAGTTTTTACATGTTCGCGCCTGGAGGACCCCGGGGCGTGAGTTAAGGCCTAGACTACACATCTAGGGGAGCTCTACTAGTAGAGCCCGCAAGGCCACGCAGTGCGCCAGCCTACCAGATGAGGGCATGGCACAGGACCCTTTTTCAGGCACGTCGTAGGCGCCGCACGCCAGCGCCGCGCGAAGCTGCCCCAGCACGAGCGGCGCGCGCACCAGAGCCGCGGCCGCGTACGCCACCAGACACGCGTGGTCGACCGTGCGTGTTGCGCACCACGTCAACAGCAGTGAGCCACGCCCACAGCGCTGGAGGAGGGGGGTTTTGGCGCAAGTCAGGGAGCGCGCTGCGCACGCAAGCGAGGCCCTCCGCACGCCAGCGGGTAGCATCGCCCCCGCTGAAAAGCACGTGTACAGCCATCTCACCAGGGGGCTCCCGCCACTCAACCGTCCGCTGCGTGTCCGGCAGCTCCAGCTGGAGGAGGGGATTTTCCCAGAGCGGCGCCTCCGCCCCCCACAGCTCAGCTGTTTGCACGCGCCCCAGGATGCGCGCCACCGGCCCCAGGGCCTGCCCCCCATCGAACAAGCGCCTCAGCGGCCCAGCCAGCAGCCACACGCACACACAGGTTCTCGCACTCACCAATGGTAGCTAGCCTCGTTAAGCAGCTCCCTCAATCCCGCGCCCCGAGGGTGCGTACTGTAAACTGTAAACTGTAAACTCGCACTCACCAATGAGGCCGCTTGGCAGGGTGCCTTGCCCAGGCAGACTCATCAGCGCCAGCATGCCCTACGCATACCAGCCCCCCACCATCGTCATTGCCAACCTGTCTGACGTGACCATGACACGGCCAAAAAATATCAAAGTCACCGCGATAGCTGCCAGACCGGGGGAATCCGCTTCAAGGCTCCAAATTCGCGCTCATCAGCGCCAGCAACCTCAGCGCATGCCAGCCCCGCGACTGCTTGCAGTTGCTTTGCTTACATCGATGTGATGATATCATGGCATCACGGGAACTTATATAACTTGAGGCTGGCAATGCCACGCAGGGCCCTGTTGGCAATTTGCATGCCCCCGGTCGACCAGCGTGGACAAAGTTTGCCAACTTAAAACGTTGCAATATTGCACTCTGGCTGGTACTTCAGGGGTCACACCGAGCAACGCAAATGGACACGCACACATGCACATGCGTGCAATCATCACCGGGCAGCCCCCCACTGGCTCCCAACCCGTGGCGCGCCACCCCCCTGAGCCCCAAGCTGCCAAGACATAGATCTCGCAAGAGCGGTGCGCCTCAAACAGCCACACACGTGCACGTGGCGTGCCCCCTTGCTCGAAACGTCTAGGCCTCCCTCATGCTCAGGTTTTTTTTTACAGTTTTTACATGTACGCGCCCGGAGGACCCCGGGGCGTGATTTAAGGCCTAGACTACACATCTAGGGGAGCTCTACTAGTAGAGCCCGCAAGGCCACGCAGCGCGCCAGCCCACTAGCTCATTGTCACGGTGCCTACGAGGCCCTGCTGTTGGCCCGGTCGTCGGGGGTGCGAGCGGCAGCAGCAGCAGTGGCAACAGCAGCGGCAGCAGCGGCAGCGGCGGCGACGGCGCCTGAGGAGGTGCGGTGCAGCCCGGCGCCCTGCCCGGCCGCAGCCCTCGCCGCCGCAGCGGCGGCCGCGCTCTGCGCGAGCACGTCCGCAGGCAGCGTCCGCGTCGCGCCGCCGCCAGCGGCGCTGCCGCGTGACGCGTCGCTTCCCGCGTCGGTCCCCCGGTTGCTGTCTGACGACGCGCGGCGCGATTGCGGCTTCGCGGTGGACCCGACGCCGCCCGCCCCCGCCCCTGCGGTGGGAGCCTCGGCGAGAGACTCGATGCGCAGACCGGCGCCGCCGCGCAGCCACGCCACGAGGCCGCCGCCGCTGCCGCGCGACCCCGCAGACGCCGCTGCGTGCACGCCCCCCGGCGGGAGCGGCGGCAGCCCCCCGGCGGCGGCGGAGGAGCCCCGTACCCCTTCGGCGCCGTCCGCGCTCGCTACGCGGACGGTGCTACGGCCAGACGCGCCCGCATGCAACCACGACGCCGACGTCGCGCGGCCGCCGCCCCCCTCGCCCGCGCCGCCGCCGACGTCGGCTGCCCCCGTCGCCGTCCCGGACGCTGCACGCTCCGGGCGGTGCCCGGAGGCGGAGCCAGCCGAGGTGGAGCGGGGGGCGCGCGCGGAGGAGCGGTCGCCGCCGTTGGCGCTGCCGGCGTTTCCGTCGATTCCCGTCGTCGCGGTGTATCCGGCGGTCCAGAGCCGTCGCACCGACTCGCTGAGGGTGCTTGCGGCGCCCGATACGGAGGACGACACCCTGCTTGCCTGTGTGTGTGTGTGTGTGTGTTGGGCGGAGGGGGGGTGCTTCCGCGTGCTCACGCGTGCGTGCGAGCGTGTGCGCAAGTGTGTGCATGTGGTGGTTGAGGCCACCACGCAGGAAACTGCCGAGCAGGTCCCTCCCCACACCGCCGCGTGCGTGTGTACTTGCATGCATGCGTTGTGTTCGGGGGGGGGGGATAGTTGACGGGGCGCGTGTTTGTGTGTGTGTGTGTGTGCGTGCATGTGTGTGCGTGCATGACGAGTCGCCTATCGCACCACCCCACCCCACCCCACGTGTGTGTGTGTGTGTGTATGTGTGTGTGTGTGTGTGCGTGCATGTGTGTGCGTGCATGTGTGTGCGTGCATGTGTGTGCAGGGGGTGGGGTGGTGCGATGGGCGATTCGTCGTGTGCGCGCGTGCATGCTTGGGGTGTGTGCGTGTGTGTGTGTGGGGGGGGGGCGTGATGCGACGGTCCACAGGGTGCGTGCGTGCGTGCTTGGGGTGAGTGGGAGTGTGTGTGTCGGGGTGTGGGGGGGCGTGATGCGATGGTCCACAGGGTGCGTGCGTGCGTGCATGCTTGGGGTGAGTGGGGGTGGGGGTGGGGGGTTAGGGTTCAGCGTTGATTCAGGGTTTCACACTCATCAGATAGGGTTCAGCGTTTTGGTTTGGGTTGAGCGTTTAGTTGGGGGTTTTGCGCTGACCAGTCGGGGGTTCAGGGTTTTGGTTACGTGGTTTAGTGCTTCGGTTTGGGGCTCACCAGTTGGGATTCAGCGTTTTGGTTTCGTAGTTGAGCGCTCTGGTTTCGCGCTCACCTGCTGGGGTTAAGCGTTTTTGGCTTCGTGGTTTAGCGCTTTGGTTTCGCGCTCACCAGTTGGGGTTCAGTGTTTTGGTGTCGTGGTTTAGCGCTTCGGTGTCAAGGTCACTAGTTATGGTTTAGCGCTTTGGTTTCGCGCTCACCACGTGGGGTTCAGCGTTTTGGTGTCGTGGTTTAGCGCTTCGGTGTCGAGGTCACTAGTTATGGTTCAGCGCTTTGGTTTCGTGGTTTAGCGCTTCGATTTCGCGCTCACCAGGTGGGGTTCAGCGTTTTGGTTTCGTGGTTTAGCGCTTTGGTTTCGCGCTCACCAGGTGGGGTTCAGCGTTATGGTGTTGTGGTTTAGCGCTTCGGTGTCGAGGTCACTAGTTATGGTTCAGCGCTTTGGTTTCGTGGTTTAGTGCTTCGGTTTTGCGCTCACCAGGTGGGGTTCAGCGTTTTGGTTCCGTGGTTTAGCGCGTTGGCTTCGGTTGGAGCCCCCTTGAAAGGGTCCAGCATTTTGGTTTCGTGGTCGAGCGCTTTGGTCAAACAGACGAAAACTTCAACAGGGTCCAGCGCTCACTCAGGGCTCCTGTAGCAACGGAGTATATAAGGAACTAGTTGTATCGGTGACCCTCTGACAGGACAAGTATATATCTACACAGCACTCACCAGCTCGACCGCGTCGTTGGTGAATGCGATGGTGGCGTCGGCTCCCTGGGCAAGCCGGTTGAGCCAGGCTGCGCGGGGGCGGTGTGTGTGTGTGTGTGTTGTGTGTGTGTGTTATGAGTGTGTGTGTGTGGTGGGGGGGGGTGAATGCGATGGTGGCATCGGCGCCCTGGGCGAGCCGGTTGAGCCAGGCTGCGCGGGGGCGGTGTGTGTGTGTGTGTGTTGTGTTATGAGTGTGTGTGTGTGTGGGAGGTGAATGTGATGGTGGCGTCGGCCCTGGGCGAGCCGTTTGAGCCAGGCTGTGCGGGGGCGGTGTGTGCGTGTGTGTGTGTGTTATGAGTGTGTGTGTGGGGGGGAGGTGAATGTGATGGTGGCGTCGGCCCTGGGCGAGCCGGTTGAGCCAGGCTGTGCGGGGGCGGTGTGTGTGTGTGTGTGTGTGTGTGTGTGTGTGTGTGTGTTGTGTTATGAGTGTGTGTGTGTGTGCCATCGCATGTGTGTGTGCCATCGCATGGCTCCACCGGGTCATCATCGCCGTATGGCGGTCGGGGAGAGCCCCGAGGGAATGGAAAACTGCTATTATCACACCGTTATATAAGGGGAAGGGTCCATGTGACTCCCCTGGTAGCTACCGCGGTATAAGCCTTCTCTATTGCCGGGAAAGTGTACGCTGCCATACTTCTGCACCGCGTCTCCACGCAGGTTGATGGTCAGTTGCATGAGGCTCAGTGTGGTTTCAGAAAAAGCAGAGGCACTGTTGATGCGATTTTTACTCTGCGCTCGCTGAGCGCGGCACATGCCGAGTACAAAAAATGCATGGCTGTGGCATTTGTCGACTATTCTAAAGCTTACGATTGCATAAACCGTGCGGCACTGTGGAGATTCCTTAGATTATGTAGTGTTCATCCGCACATAATTGATCTGTTGGAGGATCTGTTGGAGGATCTTCACACCAACACAGCAGCTGCCGTGCGGCTGGCTGGGAAAATCGGGCACGAATTCCCCATGTCGTCTGGTGTGCGACACGGGTGCGTCATTGCTCCTGTGTTGTTCAATGTTTTTATTGACCACATAGTGAAAAAGGCGCTAGACATGATGCCAGAGGGGGCTGGCGTGTCAGTCGTGCCCCGAGCCGGCGGCTCTGTGTTGTCGTCGTCGGTTGAGCGCATAGTAATGCTGATGTATGCCGACGATTTATGTTTGTTCTCGCACGAACAAGCTCAATTGGCGCTTATGCTGAAAATCCTTGACAAAATGTCCTCTAGCTTTGGCATGCAAATCAACGCCGCCAAGACAGAAGTGATGATTTTGCCAGCAGATTTTGACGCGGATCTGCCCACGTTTGCGCTGACTGGTGGTGAAGTGAAGACCGTCTCTGCATTTAAGTATCTAGGGAGTTGGGTAACCCAGAGTGGTGGTGTGGAGAAGGAGATCGGTGTGCGTGTCGGTCGCGCGCTGGGCGTGTTTTCGTCGTTTGATAAGATTTGGGCCAGCAAAGAAGATGCAAGTGCAGTCTAAGATGCGGGTTTACAACACTTTCGTGCTGCCCCAATTTCTGTGCGGCTGCGAAACATGGGCCCCTACTAAAACACAACTGAATCGATTGGAGGTTGCCCACTCTAACTGCCTTCGTCGCATTCTGGGTGTGCGACTGGTCGACCGGCACAGATTAACTTATATTCGGCAGGCGTGCGACACTGAGCCAATTGAGAGCCGTGTGGCAAAGCGATCAATGCAGTGGCTAGGCCATGTGATGCACATGCCGGCTTCTCGTCTTCCTCATACAACTTTTGACTGCACAATGGATGTGGCTCGGCAGCAAGGCCGGCCTCCAGCCTCCTCCCGACACTATTTTCTTAAGCTACTGATTCAGCAGCTAGGCGAAAACTAGTGGCACTCGTTCTGATTGGAAGACTTTTTCGGACACGGCGTTTGAGCGTGCTCAGGATAGGGTCGGTGGAGAGCCGTGGTGTACGGTCCGGCTGCCCCTCAGGCGCCGGCCCCTCCACCACGGCGGCCAAGTAGATTGGCAAGCGCCACTTGACCCCTATCCCCTAGAAGCAGTTAGGACCTATTTTGGAGGCGTCGCACAATAGCTCTCCTTTTTGCTCCGGGACTACACGTTGGCAGGCAGCCGGCTGGTGGCTACCGCCCCTCACAAGTAATTGTTAGGGCCAGAACTGGACTTGGGTCTAGGCGGTGGTACTAGGACTAGAGGTAGTCTTTGCTGGAAAGCCGATGTAACTGTAACTGTAACTGTGTGTGTGGGAGGTGAATTTGATGGTGGCGTCGGCCCTGGGAGAGCCGGTTGAGCCAGGCTGTGCGGGGGCGGTGTGTGTGTGTGTGTGTGTATGTGTGTGTGTGTGTGTGTATGCGTGTGTGTGTGTGTGTTGTGTTATGAGTGTGTGTGTGTGTGGGAGGTGAATGTGATGGTGGCGTCGGCCCTGGGAGAGCCGGTTGAGCCAGGCTGTGCGGAGGCGGTGTGTGTGTAGGGGGGGGGGAGGTGTGTGTTGTGTTATGAGTGTGTGTGTGTGTGTGAGGTGAATTTGATGGTGGCGTCGGCCCTGGGCGAGCCGGTTGAGCCAGGCTGCGCGGGGGCGGTGTGTGCGTGTGTGTGTGTGTGTGTGTGTGTGTTGTGTTATGAGTGTGTGTGTGTGTGGGAGGTGAATTTGATGGTGGCGTCGGCCCTGGGCGAGCCGGTTGAGCCAGGCTGCGCGGGGGCGGTGTGTTTGTGTGTGTGTGTGTGTGCGTGTGTGTGTGTGTGTGTGTGTTGTGTTATGAGTGTGTGTGTGTGGAAGGTGAATGTGATGGTGGCGTCGGCCCTGGGAGAGCCGGTTGAGCCAGGCTGTGCGGAGGCGGTGTGTGTGTGTGGGGGGGGGAGGTGTGTGTTGTGTTATGAGTGTGTGTGTGTGTGGGAGGTGAATTTCATGGTGGCGTCGGCTCCCTGGGCGAGCCGGTTGAGCCAGGCTGCGTGGGGGCTGTGTGTGTGTGTGTGTGTGTGTATGTGTGTGTGTGTGTTGTGTTATGAGTGTGTGTGTGTGTGTGGGAGGTGAATGTGATGGTGGCGTCGGCCCTGGGCGAGCGGGTTGAGCCAGGCTGTGCAGGGACGGTGTGTTTGTGTGTGTGTGTGTGTGTGTGTGTTATGATTGTGTGTGTCAAGGGGTTGAATGTGATGGTGGCGTCGGCGCCTTGGGCGAGCCGGTTGAGCCAGGCTGTGCACGGGCGGTGTGTTTGTGTGTGTGTGTGTGTGTTATGATTGTGTGTGCGTGTGTGGGGTGAATGTGATGGTGGCGTCGGTGCCTTGGGCGGGCCGGTTGAGCCAGGCTGTGCCAGGGGGGGAGGGGGGAGGAGGGGAATGTGGGGAGGGGTTAGGGTGAGTGAGAGGCGGGGCGGGGGGGGAGGGTGTGGGGGGGGGGGGGGCAGTGAATGCAATCATCGGTCGGTCGGTCAGTCGGTCGGTCCACACATCTGTGACTGTAACAGTAACAGTAACAGTAACACGGGGTTTCCAGCTAAGCAGGCTACTCAACTACAAGAGACACCCGCCGATACTCCAGCACACTTAAGTTCTAGAGTACCGCCGGCTCCCGGCCGATGGACTACCGCTCCCGCCGGCTAGACTACCCCAAACAGCGGTCTCTGAGAGACATGTTTGGCAAGGAGCATATAGGAGCGGACCTTCTTCAGGGTGACAGTAGTGGCCTTGTGGCCAGTCAAGCCGTCAGAGCCGACTGGCGCTGACTGGAACGGTCCCTGCCTGGCAGTGCATGGCTGTCCAGCTCTCTGTGACTGTATATGCATTAAACACGCATACAAATACACACTCAGTCACACGCACAGCGTCTGGTTCGATTGGTTGGAGTGAGCGAGAGGATTCAGAGGCATCGTAACGTTGCAAGTTGCACGTTCACACACACACACACTCACACACACAAGACTGTAAAATCGACCACTCACACACTCACACACTCACACAAACAACTGTAAAATCGACCACTCACACACTCACACAAACAAGACTGTAAAATCGACCACTCACACACACGTTTGGCGGGCCCTTGCACTGCAGCTCCGTGGCGATCGCCTCACAAAAAGTGTCAGCAGCTGCTACACACACACACACACGCACACACACACACACACACACAGGCACGCACCCGGCGGGCTCTTGCACTGCAGCTCCGTGGCGATTGCCTAGAAAAGTGGCAGCAGCTGCTACACACACACACACACACTGGCAGCTGCTATACACGCACGCACGCACACACACACACACACACACACACACACACACACACTTGGCGGGCCCTTGCACTGTAGATCCGTGGCGATCGCCTCACAAAAAGTGCCAGCAGCTGCTACACACACACACACACACACAGGCGCACACACAGGCACGCACCCGGCGGGTCTTTGCACCGCAGCTCCCGAGCGAACGCTTCACAAAAGTGGCAGCAGTTTCGCTGGAGCACGTCGTAGGATGAGCCCGGCCACTCATCTTTGAGGCGCAATATAGCAGCCTTAATCTGCACGCGCGTGTGTGTGTGTGTATGTGTGTGTGTGTGCAGCATGTCGTAGTATGCACGCGGCCACTCATTTTTCAGGCGCAAGATGACAGCCTTGATCTGCACGCGCACACGTTTTTGTGTGTGAGTGTGTGCGCGTGTGTGTGTGTGTGTGAGTGTGTGTGTGTGTGCAGCATGCCGTAGAAAGCGCCCGGCCACTCATCTTTTGGGCGCACGATGGCGGCCTTGATCTGAGCCTGCGTGTCCGGGGAGGGGGACGGAGTGTATGTGTGTATGTGGGTGTGGGTGTGTCAGAGTGTGTGTGTGTGTATGTGTCAGTGTGTGTGTGTGTGCCAGAGAAATAGTGTGTGTGTGTGTCTGTGTCTGTGTGTCAGAGAAAGAGTGTGTGTGTGTGTGTCAGAGTGTGTGTGTGTGTCCGAGAGAGAGAGTGTGTGTGTGTTTGCGTATGTGTGTGTCAGAGAGAGAGTGTGTGTGTGTGTAGGTGTGTGTGTGCCAGAGAGAGAGAGAGAGAGTGTGTGTGTGTGAGTGTGTGTGTGTGTGTATGTGCAGCATGCCGGACAACGCCCAACCCTAAAATCAAACCTAAAGTATGGCGCTGAACCCTTCTGATGACGACGGATTTTATAACCCTAACCCCCCAACCTTGAGCCCTTGTCACAAGCACGCATGCGCAAGCACACATGTGCAACACACACACACACACACACACACACACACACCTCCTGCCTTCTCAGGCACATAGTTCCTGCTGAAAGGTAAGCATGCACACACACACACACACACACACGCACGCACACACACACACACACACCTCCTGTTTTTCAATCGCGTAGTCCCAAGCACACACACACACACACACACATGCACGCACACATTCTCACACACTCACACACCTCCTGATTTGTAAATCACATAGGCCCAAGCAAGCACACACACGCACACACACATGCACCACACACACACACACACACACTTACACACACACGCACCTCCTGCTTCGGCAAGCACGTAGTCCCAAGCACGCACGCCCCCCCCCCCCTCCACACACCCCACACACACCTCCTGCTTTGTCAAGAACGTAGTCCCGAGGTCAACCGTTTCTCGAAACTGGTACTGAGGGTTCTGTGGGTGGCAGGGCACGGGGCGTATGGTTGTGGTGTTTGGCGGGGCATGTGGCAGATCAGGCAGCGTGTGTGTGGGTGTCAGGGGGTGAGTGTGTGTGTGTGTGTGAGTGAGTCAGTTAGAGGTCAACGGTCTCTTGAAACTGGTACTGAGGGTGCTGCGTGTTGCATGGCATGGATGGAGCATGTGTGTGTGTCAGAGTGTCAGGGGGTGCTTGTGTGTGCGTGTGTATGTGTATATATGTGAGTGAGAGGTCAACAATTTCTCAAAACTGGTACTGAGGGTTCTGTGGGTGGCAGGGCACGGGGCGCACGTGTGTGGTGTGTGTGGGGGGACGTGAGTGTGCACGTGTGTGTGGCAGGGTGTGTGTGTGGGGGGGCATGCTTGTGTGTGTGCGTGTGTGTGTGTGTGAGTGAGAGGTCGACAGTTTATAGAAACTGGTACTGAGGGACCACTGAGGGTTCTGTGGGTAGCAGGGCACGGGGCGTGCACGTGTGTGTCAGGGTGTGTGTTTTGTGTGTGTGTGTGTGTGTGTGGTGTTGATGCCACCATCCAACCAACAACCAACCCTGGCCAGACCCTGGCCAGGGTGCCAGGCATACAGGTTGAGCATAAGCAAGCAACCAACCACCAACCAACCAACCAACAACCAACCAACCAATCGGCTGGCATAGGTACACGCCAGCTGAGATCCTGTGGGAGCGTAGCCAAAGGACCAACCAAACAACCAACCAACCAACAACCACCCGACCACCCACCAACAACCACCCACCCACCCACCAACAACCACCCACCCACCCACCAATCGGCTGGCATGGGTACACGCCAGATCCCGCGGGAGCGCAGCCAAAGGACCAACCAACCAGCCAACCAACCAACCACCAACCAACCAACCAACCAACAACCAGCCAACCAACTACCCACCAACAACCCACCAACAACCCACCAACAACCAACCACCAACCAACCACCAATCGGCTGGCATGGGTGCACGCCAGATCCCGCGGGAGCGCAGCCAAAGGACCACCCACCCACAAACCAACCAACCAACCAACAACCAGCCAACCAACCAACAACAACCAACCACCACCCATCAACCAACCAATCGGCTGGCATGGGTTCACGCCAGATCCCGCGGGAGCGTAGCCAAAGGACCAACCAACCAACCAACAACCAACAACCAATAACCAACCAAACAACCAAACAACCAGCCAGCCAACCTACCTGGCCAGGCTCGCATGGGTACACGCCAGATCCAGTGGGCGCGTAGCCAAAGGACCTAACCAACCAACCAACCAGCAACCAGCCAGCCAACCAACCAACCAAACAGAACCAACCACCAACCAACCAACCAATCGGCCGGCCGGCCACACGCCAGATCCCGTGGGCGCGTAGCCAAAGGACCAACCAGCCAACCAACCAACCAACCAACAGCCAACTAATCAACAATTAACCAACCAACCAACAACCAACCATCCAACCAACAACCAACCAACCAACCAACAACCAACCAACAACCACCAGCCAACCAACCAATCGGCTCGCATGGGTACACGCCAGATCCAGTGGGCGCGTAGCCGTACGACCAACCAACCAACCAACCAACCAACAGCCAACCAACCAACCAACCAACCAACCAACAACCAACCAACCAACCAACCAACAACCAACCAACCAACCAACAACCAACCAACCAACCAACCACCAGCCAACCAACCAACCCACCAACCAGCCAACCAACCTACCAGCCAGCCAGCCTACCTGGCCAGGCTCGCATGGATACATGCCAGATCCAGTGGGCGCGTAGCCATACGACCACTCGTGATTGAGCACGGCGACGCCTACCAGGTGTGTGCGTGTGTGTGTGTGTGTGTGTAGTGTGTGCGTATGTATTTGTGGAGGCAGCCTGTGTTCACACGCCCCTGCAAGGACGCCTGCAGGGTGTGCGTGTGTTCGTGTGTGTGTGTGCAGTGTGTGTGCAGTGTGTAGTATGCGTGTGTGGAGGCACCCTGTGTTCACACGCCCCTGCAAGGGTGCCTGCAGGGTGTGTGTGTGTGTGTGCGTATGCGTGTGTGGAGGCAGCCTGTGTTCACACGCCCCTGCAAGGACGCCTGCAGGGTGTGCGTGTGTTCGTGTGTGTGTGTGCAGTGTGTGTGCAGTGTGTAGTATGCGTGTGTGGAGGCACCCTGTGTTCACACGCCCCTGCAAGGGTGCCTGCAGGGTGTGTGTGTGTGTGTGTGTGCGTATGTGTGTGTGGAGGCAGCCTGTGTTCACACGCCCCTGCAAGGACGCCTGCAGGGTGTGCGTGTGTTCGTGTGTGTGTGCAGTGTGTGTGCAGTGTGTAGTATGCGTGTGTGGAGGCACCCTGTGTTCACACGCCCCTGCAAGGGTGCCTGCAGGGTGTGTGTGTGTGTGCGTATGCGTGTGTGGAGGCAGCCTGTGTTCACACGCCCCTGCAAGGACGCCTGCAGGGTGTGCGTGTGTTCGTGTGTGTGTGTGCAGTGTGTGTGCAGTGTGTAGTATGCGTGTGTGGAGGCCCCTGTGTTTCAACAGCCCCTGCAAGGGTGCCTGCAGGGTGTGTGTGTGTGTGTGCGTATGTGTGTGTGGAGGCAGCCTGTGTTCACACGCCCCTGCAAGGACGCCTGCAGGGTGTGCGTGTGTTCGTGTGTGTGTGCAGTGTGTGTGCAGTGTGTAGTATGCGTGTGTGGAGGCACCCTGTGTTCACACGCCCCTGCAAGGGTGCCTGCAGGGTGTGTGTGTGTGTGCGTATGCGTGTGTGGAGGCAGCCTGTGTTCACACGCCCCTGCAAGGACGCCTGCAGGGTGTGCGTGTGTTCGTGTGTGTGTGCAGTGTGTGTGCAGTGTGTAGTATGCGTGTGTGGAGGCACCCTGTGTTCACACGCCCCTGCAAGGGTGCCTGCAGGGTGTGTGTGTGTGTGTGTGTGTGTGCGTATGTGTGTGTGGAGGCAGCCTGTGTTCACACGCCCCTGCAAGGACGCCTGCAGGGTGTGCGTGTGTTCGTGTGTGTGTGTGCAGTGTGTGTGCAGTGTGTAGTATGCGTGTGTGGAGGCACCCTGTGTTCACACGCCCCTGCAAGGGTGCCTGCAGGGTGTGTGTGTGTGTGTGTGCGTATGCGTGTGTGGAGGCAGCCTGTGTTCACACGCCCCTGCAAGGACGCCTGCAGGGTGTGCGTGTTCGTGTGTGTGTGTGCAGTGTGTGTGCAGTGTGTAGTATGCGTGTGTGGAGGCACCCTGTGTTCACACGCCCCTGCAAGGGTGCCTGCAGGGTGTGTGTGTGTGTGCGTATGCGTGTGTGGAGGCAGCCTGTGTTCACACGCCC
>VFSX01000550.1:2500-12500 GCA_016618255.1 Chlamydomonas sp. UWO 241
ACACACATGCACGCCCACACAAACGCATGCACACACACACACACACACACACACACACACACACACACACACACACACACACATACGCGCACACACATTCACACACACACACACACTCACACTCACATGCACACATGTCTGCCCGCTGCTGATCTCCATGCAGACGCTCGAAAACATCCGCGCGCTCGTTGCGGCTTCTCTCGGCACACGTACACACACACACACACACGCACATGCACACACACACACACACACGCACACACACACACATATCTTCATGCAGATGCTCGATAACGTCCGCGAGCTCGGCGCGGCATCCCTCGGCGGAACCGGCGGAACCGGCGTCGCAGGCACGGGCGGAGGCCCCTCCGATTCGCTCGCACACGTGCAGCACCGTGTTGGCTCGGGCGTCATGCGCTCTAAGGCGGTCGCGCTGCGCGAGCGCTGCACCGCGATGCTCGGGTGCGTAGACGAGTGCGCGCAGAGCATGTGCCAAGGTAGACTTCCTATACGACGTGAATATGGGCTCCACTTGCCCAGATAAGCAAGGGCTTGTGATAGATAGGATCCGAAGGCGGCCGCGATGCGCAAGCGCCGTCCCGCGACGCTCTGGTGACGCAGAAGTCGTGGATGGGGTGGTGATGGGGAGTGCAGTCAGGGGACGCACCCTACTGGCGTATATGCACGCACACACGCACACACGCACACACGCACGCACACACATGCACACACACACTCGAGCAGGTACCACTTTGGCGACGTGTATGCGTTCCTCCGGCGCGCGCGCGCGCGGTCGCCGCCGACGCCCGAGGCCGAGGTGCAGCGCCGCCTGCTGCAGCTTGTCGGCAACAACGAGGAGCTCATGCACGGCTGCTTCCTCGTCGACCAGCTCGTGTTCCAGGAGTCGATGTGGACGGGGTCAGCGCCGCAGCCGGGCGCCGCGTGACAGCTGAGGGGCAGCTCGTTGGCAAACACGTAGAGAAGCGCATGCACAGCTGCTGTGTGCCGTCGGCATGCACGTGCTCCAGGAACAATGCCGGTGGAAGGGGTCGGCGCCGCGGACAGTTGCCGCGTGGCTCGGCTGTCCAAAAAAACGTCCCATCTGTACAGGAAGCGGGCGTCTGGTCCGGCCGCCGGAATGGTGGGATGCTACACAATACATCGGGCGTTCAAATGTCGTCGCTCTGGTGGTGCCATAGGCCGTGCTCGTCAACCTGCGCAAGAGCGGGCCGCGCTTTAGCATTGGTACAGATAACTCTCTTTTGACGCAGAGCACAGAGAGTCTCAACCGCTGAACAATATAAGAAGCATTGATTTTCGGTGTAAACCTGTGATATGGACGCGGGTGACGTGCCAAGCACGCAGGTCAAAGTGTGTGCTGCCCGTGCTCCCCGTGCTCCCCATGGGACCTGCCAGTGGAGCGCGCCGTGTGGGCAACACAGGACGAGGCCTCCCTGTAGAGAGCTGGTGGCAGGTTATGATGTGAGTGGATCTGATGCAAGTGCGCCTGCCTCCCAGACTTTTGAGGAATCGTCCCTGCTGTAGGCAGTTCTGCGGGCAGTGGTGTCCACAGCGGTGACACTCACGTGCACACTGGTGAGGCGGTGAGGGTCTGTACAGCAGTGGTGTCCTTAAGAAAACATGTCGTGTTCTGTTTGCGCCCGAAGCATTGTGGGGAACATGCCGAATCGCCCCAGCAGGCGACGAATTTTCGGAAAAGTGTGAAAATGCAAAATTTCTTACTTTCAGAGCGAAATTCCCGCGATTCGCCGGCGCAGTTTCACCCAAAATTCACCGGATTGCCCCCGCAGCCCCCGCTGCGGGGGCGCTAAGGATATCGCTGCTGCACAGGCGTCCCTCTTGCGGCTCTCTACACATTGCACTGCTCTGCAGGGTGGCCTTTGGTTTTTTTTTCTCCGTGTTCCGTATCCAGAATACGGAACACGGAAAACGATCAGAAAACGATACGGAATACGGAGTACGAAAAAAGTACGAAACCAAACCCCCACACTCCCCAACTTTCGGTACAATCGTCCGTTTTGAAGAATTTCGAGTGGAATCGACATCAGCTTGACGAGAGGAGTTCAGAACCGCACTCACATGTACAATCCGTCTTGGTTTGCGCGTAGAAATCCGATGGTAAAGTTTTGACTTTTGGGGGGGGAGTGTAGCTCGGCATGCCTCTAGATATTCCTGTTGTGAGTTCGTTGGGGTTAAAGGTGGGGATGATGATTTTTTGTGTGTGTTGTTAGGTTTCGTAGGGCCACACCCCACGGGACTAGACGACGATGGTCAAGGAATAGGATGATGTGGCAGTTCAACTCCGACCGCGCGCACGGCGACCTTGGCCCTTGACCAGTTCTCAGGTAAACAGGGTGGGGCTACAAGTGCAGGACTAGTGGTGGTAGTGTGGTGCACGCGTGTTGACACCACGGTGATGATGC
The DNA here is from genome assembly GCA_016618255.1 of Chlamydomonas sp. UWO 241. Taxonomy (NCBI): domain Eukaryota; kingdom Viridiplantae; phylum Chlorophyta; class Chlorophyceae; order Chlamydomonadales; family Chlamydomonadaceae; genus Chlamydomonas; species Chlamydomonas priscui. The sequence continues at coordinate 4,945 of VFSX01000550.1, forward strand.
ACGTGCTCACGCACGTGTGTAGCGCCTCAACTGCAGCACCGCATTCTCCACCGTATTCCCCCACCGTATTCCCGCATTTGAAACCCGTATTCCGTATCGTATCGTACTCCGTATTCGTTTCCGTATCGTGCCACCCTGCTACTCTGCACCGCCGATCAGCTCAGATTTCTCCTCCTCAGTTTTGCTGCCCCCTGTCACTTGGATTTCCAGTCCTGTGATGTATGTACGGAGCGGCTGCGGGTGCTACGGGCCCCCACTCTCTGCCGGGTGCGCTCGCCACTCTCCCTGAGAGCGCGGCTACTGGTGTCATTATGCCAGAATGCATGAAGGCATGTGAAGGCATTCATGACGCCCCAGTCATTCGTGACGCCCTCAGGCACATGGACACAGGGCATGGACACAGGTAACCCAATTGACTCACAGCCCATTTGCAAATGGGCTGTGCAGTCCGGGTACGACCCCTGGTCCAGATCACGTGAGTCGCGGCTCTCACTAATCATTCCGTCATACCAGCTCCTCGCGTGTGTCCCCCTGCCATCCCGTCGTGTCCCTGGGTCTAGAAACAATCTTTGTGCAAGTTTCTGCTGGGAGTGGGATGCCCTCACCCCAGAGCACGCTTGGTCGTGCTTTGTGATCCTGCGAGTCGCGCGCACACGCCACACGACCGGTCGCCTGCCCTCTCGCGCCACTGCCCCTTCCTCCCCACCCACCTCCGCCCCTGGTTGGCATCACCCCCAGGCCTGCCTCACAGATCACCATGTATGAAGGACCAGCGAAAAAATACTGCATGATGGGTGTGAATGGCCACACCTTGATGGGTGTGAATGGCCACACCTCCAACTCCAACCCCAACCTCCTCACAACCAACAGATTGCATCCGATCTGCCCAACCCAACAAATTCCCTGTGTCGATATTCCCCTCCCCGAAGCCGCCATTGTCTCGGACTGCCGACGCGGAACAGTGTGTCTCACGCCACGCGCGCTGCAGTGAGGCGGCCTCCCTCCTGCATTTGAGTGACCTCGCCTTGGCGCAGGCCTCCGCGGTGGCCATCGGGCGGTGCTTTTTTGGGTGAGTGTCGGAATTCATGCGCCTGGGGTTGCTCTGGGCACGACAGAGCTGGTTCAGAGCCGGTCCAGAGCTGGTCCAGGAGCCCTTGGTCCAGATCTGGTCCAGGGGTCCAGAGCGTGGGCACCTGGCTGCCAAGACATGCATGTGACCTGCGCGCATGATGCTCCGCCGCTCTGCCCCGCCCATGATTTGAACCAACCCTGTAGCCTACGCCAATGGGCGTAGGCTGCCACACACGGGGGCCTGGCTGCCACGGCAATACATGCATGCAACCCGCGCGCGCGGACGTGCGGACAGGCAGTGGCGCCACGTCATGCCACGCCATGGAGCACTGCCCCCGTGCACGCGCCCCAACTGTGCGCCCCGTGGCTGACCGCCCCTCTTCCACCTCCCCGCACGCAAGCGCCACCTCGCCGCACACAATGGCACCCAGCCAGCGGGATCTGAGGGATGCTCGGGGCTTGCCAGGGGGTGCGCCAGGGAGCGTGCCAGGGGGCGAGGCACCTGCTGTTGCGGGCGCGGCGGGTGCTAGCGTGGCGGCTGACGAGGCGCCGGCTGCTGGGCAGGCGGGCGCGCTCACGGCGCGTTCCAGGGTGCAGTGCCGGGCATGCTCCGAATCGATGCCGCTAAGCAAGCTGGCACTGCATGTCCTTGATTGCCACATCATCAGCGACCCGCAGGTTCTGTCGTCAGATGTGAAGTCCGACACGTGCGGGTGGTGCGGTGACGCACGTGTGCCACTTCGCTGGTCGCGGGCAGGGGGGAAGGCTGGACTCAAGGTGCAGTCAAACTGCTCGCTCGCGCACAAGGGCCTGTGAATGGCTGCCGCAACAAAGCCGCGAGCAGACGTGTTCACCAACTTCCCAATCAAGTGCCAGTCGTGCGACACGATTGTGTGGCGCCACCTCTTCCTCGCTCACATCAAGAGCCAGCACGGGGAGCCCACTTCTGCGGACATGGAGCACGCAATCAGCATTGACCAGTGGAAGAACTCGCGCAAGCGCGCAGGCCAGGCCATCGACGCAATTGAGGACGAGCTGGAGGCCATCCGGAAACCCATCAGCGAGAGCGGGGGCATCGACGGCGGGCTCATAAACATGTTTTACTCGAAGCTCATGTGAGGGGCTCAAGAGCTGGCTGGAGCTGGCTGGAGTCCCGAGGGGAGGGGGAAGAGTCCCGACGGGAGGGGGCTTCAGCGCTGACGAGCTGTCAGGGGTTGCGCTTGTGGGCACACGACGCTGCTCTGAAATCAAACCATACCAAGCCAAAAGTGCAGAGGGAATGCTGTTTTTGAGACTGAACGGGATGGAAGAATCCCGAGAGGAGGGGGCTTGGAGCGCTGGCGGGCTGTCAGGGGTTGCACGTGTGGGCACAAGCTACTGTTATGAAATGAAACCATACCAAGCCAAACATACATGTAGAGGGGATTCTGTTTTTGAGACTGAAGGGAGCGCACTTTTAAGAATGAGGGTGGGCACAAGCTACTTTTTCGAAATGAATCCAACTGAAGTCGAACATTCTGAGCGGTGGTTGTGGGGCTGATCCTTAACATCAATGCCTCATGGGGGCACCCACACAGAGGGAAGGGAGGGAGATGGCGTGTGGTGGTGGTGGTCATGCGGGGGACGAGCGCCCTCAAAATTATAAGCAAGAGTCGCCCAAAACAGCGTTGATGACACAATTGAGAGACTGTTCGGGGCGACCGTTGTAGATGGAAAACTTGCAAGCCCCAACCTCTGTCGACCAAGCAGCCTCGCACAGCTCGAGCACGACGATGACACGCAGCATACAACCTTGCGTCACCACGCTCTCTCTCACGAGTCCACATGCTGGACCTTGGATGTGAATGTCGACCCCTCGGCGCGCGCCTTTAAGCGCTCCCCAGTCCAATGCATGTTGAATAATGAACATAAGCATTGTAACATATAAGGATCCGCGCCGAGGTCAGGGAGTTATGGTCGTTTGAGTTTTGTGTTGCAAGTAAAAGGCGTTTTTTGATGCGTACCCACTCCGGGTTCGAGCCCTGGTCCAGACCAGTCCAGTCGGGTCAAGACGGGTCCAGGCTGGTCCAGGCTGGTCCAGACGGGTCCAGACGGGTCCAGACTGGTCCAGGGACTGAGCAGTGCCACCAAGCTGGGCTAGGCTGGGCTAAGACTGAGCTGCAGTTGTGGCTGTGCACATAAATAGTGAAGGAACTAGTAGAGAAAGAAGCCGGTGTTATACAAGTGCAAGGTCCAAGGTGTGGACAAAGTGTGAACGCTGCAAGGGGACACCTCAAAACAGGCGCCACACACAGGAGGGGGGGTGGTGGTAATCTAAGGCACTTTGTGTTGACTCTGTGCGCACGCACTCAAAAAGGCGCGATACTAAGCGTTTGTTTCAACGGAGCCACGAAAGGGGTGTACGGGGTGCCCCCCGCCCCCGTCCCAGTGGGGCGGCTGCTCGACTTCCACTGAGGGGGGGGGCACGTGCGCGCACACGTGGACACACAAGCGTACCAAGCCACAATTGTGGCTGCGACACGCACACACCGCGTGCGGACGGGTGGCCCGGCCTCCACTCAGGGGGCCCCCGGGGAGGGGGGAGCACACACGCGCGCCCACAGCAAGCGCACGCACGGGAACATACTAGCCACTGTGTTACAGTTACAGTTACATGGCATTCCAGCTAAGACAACACTAGTCCTAGTGCCACCGACCTGTGAAGGACGATAGCCACCAGCCGGTTACCTGCCGTCTAGACCACCGCTCCCGCCGGCTAGTTTAGACCCAAACAAGTCCCTGAGGGACATGTCTGGCAAGGAGCGTATAGGAAAGGACCGTCCTCCTCCTGGCCTTTGAGGCCAACCACGCCGGCTGTGCCGACTGGCGGCGCTGAAGCAGAAAAGTCCCCGCCTGGCATGGTGCATGGTTGTCCAACTCCATGCATGGGGCTCTGCCTGCGCCCCATGCGTCATGCATGGCCAGGTCCCACCCTCCAGGGGGGCCTGGGCAAAACAGAGGCAGTCATGGCAGGCTGCCTGAAGACCAATGCCGACGCCAGTCACCGGCAGACGAGTGCCCCCGAGGGTGAGCGCGGTGACAAACGCTGCGATGGTGAAGCGGATAAACTCTGTTGTTGCCTCGGCGGTCACCACCGCTGAAGCCCTGATGGTAGCTCGCCCCCACGAGCAGCCATCTTGACCGATGTCCAGCATGCATTGACGGGCGCCAGCTCCTCCGCTCGTCGATCAACTCGTCGAGATCGGTGCCGCATGGCGTCCTGCATGGGAGGAGGATAAGGGCCGTCTCCCAGCACGGGCGCGGCAGCGCCGCGGCCACTCGCCAAGCCATGGCAGCGCCGGGCAAGCCGCTCCTGTAGTTTCCACCGAGGGACAGTCTAGCAGGAGCCAGGCCAGTCGTATTTTATCCCGCTCGTCAGCGGCACGGAGATCCTAGTCACCAGCAGCGCCGCATTGCTGGGTCCAGGGCTCGGCGACGAGAACGCGCCTCCGTTAATCGAGCCCCTCATCACACTCATAAAAAAAGAAACCCACCTTGGGATCGAGGCACATGTTTGTCTGGTTGATGCGCAGCAGCAGGCCATCCCAGTCCAGCAACCATGCACCCTAAAAACCCAACACCTGAAACCCCACACCTGTAAATGCTTGACCCTGAAACTGGGTCAAATGCAAGTACTACTGTAGTAAATTATATGTTTAAAGCTTTGGCAAGGTGGGGTGGCCTGGGTTGCTGTAGGGAGGGCGAGATTGTCTTCGTCGTCGTCGTTTGCATAACACAACGGGAGCGCCTAGACCCTGAGTAAAAACACAAGACCCAAAAAGCTACAGCCAGCCAGGCGAGTCGAGAGGCGAGGCGAGGCGAGGCGAGGCGAGGCGAGCGGAGAGTGTCTGCCAGACGCTGGTGCAGTGTCTGGTGTGGGGTGTTAACACTGATTGCCAGGGTCACAAGTTCAGCCGTTCACCGCACATGTCCTTAATCATGCCGATGCCCCGCGGCGAGGGCGAGGCTCGCGGCATGGGCTGATCATGAGGTGACGGTGGCTTTTCCGCGGGGCGTGCAGTCGCCGTCCAGGCTGCCCAGCGCCATGATCCAACATGCCACGTGATCGAAGGTCTTTGGAATGACCACCAATACAACATGCATTGCCATCCGGAGGGCACCTGAGACGTATGGCTCATGCGTTGACGTTACGGGCCCAGTCGCCTCCCAGGCTGTGACATGCCCCACGGTCATCCGCGATGCCGGATGATGGGCGTCGCCATCCTAAGGGCTCGGCAGGAGGTGGGGCGCGCGCGCGGTGCTGCCTGCATGGCGTGACTCCTGATCCACCTGCATCGCGCTAACGTCCACTTACGGCGCGTGGGGTGGCCCACCAAACCATGCACGCGGTTGTGGGCATGGGCTTAGCTGCAGGTATGGGGCGAGGGGCTGGACTGCCGGGGGGGGGGGGGGGGGGGCTGCCGAATGGCGCATGCGTCCGCATGGGCGCTGTCTGCATGGCGCAGCATGTAACGTGCATGCGCTCCCACCCCTCCCCTCGCAGATCCCCAACCCCTGGTCACGCACGCCCAAGCAGCTGCCAACACTCTCAAGGTGCGCTGATGAGTTCATGCGCGCATGCGTGACGTGCCGCGCACACCATGCGGGCGTGTGTGTGTGCAACGTGCATGCGGTTCCCCTCCCCACGCGAGTCACCCTTGCCCATGCACAACAACCGACGTCTGCCATGCTGCCAGCCGTGGGGTTTCGCGCATGCATGCACCGCGCGCCACCCCGCCCATGCTCACATCGCGCCACAACTAACGCCCGACATGCTGCCTGCCTGATGCAGGTACAACCTGTGGGCTGCTACAGCTGGCGCTTTCCAGCGACCCAAGTTACCAAGTACCTCACCGTCTTCCCAACTGGCACCTGCATGTTGAGCTCCTTGGCGTGTTGGGCTCCTTGGCGTGTTGGGTCCACCAGCTCAATCGTATATTAGCTTTGTTAGATGATGACCAGGTTACCTTGGTCAATTTACCTTGGCTTGTTTGCATTCATTGTAAAAGTGGATCATTGCACTGTCCCAGGACTCCCCAGCTGGTGCCTGGACCGGGTCCAGCGGGTCCAGGCCAGTCCAGACCGGGTCCAGACTGAGCTACTTATGGACCAGCTCTGGACTAGCTCTGGACCACCTGGACCAGCTCTGGACCAGGGGCTGCAGGACCAGCCTGGACCGGCTCTGGACCAGGGGTCGTGCCCGGAGTGACCGCAGCACAATACCTTGGGCCCTCAGTGGATGTTGACCCCGCGGCGCTCGCCTATCAGCGCTCCCCAGTCCACAGGCCAGACCTTCGCCCCTCAGTGGATGTGGATCCCCTCGGTGCTCCTGGTCTGCTGCTGGTCAAGTAAGTAAGTAAGTAAGTAAGTGCGAGTGAGATCAGAACACATTACAGGGTGGCAAGATCAGAACACATCACTGGGTGCCAGGCAACCAGGCATTGCAAGGAAACGGGTAGCGTAACAGTGGCTGCATGCATTCAAGTCAAGTGACCATCATGGCTTGTGATGAGGTAAACCGGATCAAACACAATCTGGTGTACTGCAACCCAATGGAGGTTATTTTATTCATTGCCACTCCATACATACACTGTGCTGTGCCTTCCTGTGTGCGCGTGTGTGCGTGTGTGCATGCGTGTGTGTGTGTGTGTGTTTTGTGAACACAAATGCATTTCAATATGAAGGGGGGCTTGACAGGGGCGTTCCAGCACTCAGCCGCGAATAGCAGAGGACCATCAGAGCCCTACTCAGCACAGAGTCCAACGCTATTAGTAAACAATATCGCTGGGCAGGCACTGGGCACGAACCGTATATCCGTATGTAAGACCTCGCTGCAGTGAATGCGCCTATCTCAGCGCAGTCACATCGTTTCAAACAAACGCGGGTGGCTGCACCTGCTTGCTAAGTGCATCCCCTCTGGGGATGTGTTTAAAGGCGAGGTGGCGCCACGCGCGCGCGGTGGCGGGTGCAGTGTGGTCGCTGAGTAAAGTGTTGCGGCGGGTGCCGTGTTTGGCCGCTTTCGGGTGGTTGGGGGTGGGCCTTCTTGGTCCCTTCATGGTCCTGGCTTTACAGCCGATTATACCTGGGGTCTGCCTCTGGCTGATTCAGGGCTGAGTGTGGTGCCTGGCTTGCGGTGCTGCTTGCTTGGCGCCCATTACCTAGTGTGGGTGGCGCTACTGTGGGCTACTTTTGTAGCTTGACCTTTTTGGTGGGCCTTGTGCCTGCTGTCTGATCCTGCTGGAACTTTGGAACTGATTGTGACCGCCGGCCTGTGATTGTAAAACCCTCTTCTTAAACGTCGCAGTGATTAGGGTTTGATGGGACGGCGGCCCCACACATGCACATGAGAAAGAATGCGCTCTCGAGACACCGGCACCGCTCAGCTATCCAGCACGCTCAGTGCGCCACGCCCATCCCCCTTGCTCTGGCCCATGACAGCCAAGGGT
>VFSX01000550.1:17500-22500 GCA_016618255.1 Chlamydomonas sp. UWO 241
AGGTCAAGGCAGGTGCAGCGCGATGATGCAGTCTAACCAGTCGAAGCCCCGCCACAGGAAGCTACAAGAACTCCCTCAGCTTCAGCTACAAGTGGATGTAATACAGGTCTTGCAAGCCCCAGATTGAGAGAGGATCACCGAGGCGCTCTTGACGCAGCCGCGCAGCACAGACCGCACGCCAGTTCCGGCGCAGTCCGAGACCATGAGGCTACGCATGAGGCTAAGCATGCAAGCATATGCTTTATACGCACACACACACACACACACACAAAAAAGCATAGGCCGTGCTACCCCTACCTGAGACAGCGTCACAGACGCGCTCTCAATGTGCCTGCCCAGGGCAAACCGCACGCTGGTTCCGGCGCAGCTGCAGCCCGACACCATGAGGCTACGCATGAGGATGAGTATCTAAGCATGCAAGCATGAGCAAATGTAAGCAACAAACACACGGGCCGTGCTGCCCCTACCTGAGACAGGGTCACCGAGGCGCTCTCAATGTAGCCGCCCAACGCGGACCGCGCGCCGGTTCCAGCGCAGCCCGAGACCATCGGGCTGAGCACGTCGACCTCCGCGTCGAACTGCACCTTGCGGTAGCCCGACGTGCTTGAGTTGACACTGCGTATGTGTGCCGTGGGCAGGGTCGTGGGTGGCGTGGGTGGCGTTTGTGCCCTACCACATTCCCAACGCCTGAGGCGGCTCCTCAGACGGCGCATTCACTTGTGCGGATCAGGCGGCACCTCAGGCGCACCGACCGCCTCAGACGTCGCCTGAGGCGTACCCCTGCTCGCCTCAGGCGCCGCTTACGGCGTCAACCCGACCGCCTCAGGCGCAACCAAGGCCGCCTCAGGCACCCACCACCGCCTGAGGCTCACCCCTGACCGCCTTAGTTGTTTTGACCGCATCCACTTGCGCGCATCAGACAATGGGGCTGTGGTAGGGGTGGCGTGGACAGGGTCGTGGGTGGCGTGGACGGGGTCGTGGGCGGCGTGGGTGGCTTCGAAACTGCGAGTGTGTCATGGGCAGGGTCGTGGGTGGCGTGGGTGGCGTGGGCAGGGTCGTGGGTTGCGTGGGCAGGGTCGTGGGTGGCGTGGGCAGGGTCGTGGGTGGCGTGGACAGGGCCCTAAACCCTTGCGCCCGCCCACCTGCATGAGTGGTGTCCAGGTTGAGGAGGTCGCCCCTGGATGCACCCAAATCCCTGAAACCTGAACCCTGAAACCTAAACCCTTTACCCTAAAACCCTTTACCCTAAAACCCTCAGCCCTAAACCCCTACACCCCCAAACCACTGCGCCCGCCCACTTTCATGAATACGACATCGTAGTGTCCAGGTTGAGGAGGTCGCCCCCCGGGGGCACCCTTAACCCTGAAACCTAAAACCTAAGCCCTAAAACCTGAAATTATAAACCTTTAACCCCAAACCCTGAACCCTTGCGCCCGCCCACCTGCATGAGTACGACGACATTGTGGTGTCCCGGTTGAGGAGTTCGCCCCCGGGAGAACCCTAAACCTGACACCTAATCCCTAACCCCCCCGAAAACTAAACCCTTAAACCCCCTTAAACCCTTGCGCCCGCCCACCTGCATGTGGTCGATTTTACAGTCTTGTTGGACGCCTTTAATGGTATTAGACTGTGCTTGCGCACTCAATCCCTGAGGCAGGCAGATACTATCACCGGCACTAGTCCACTCAGTGGCTACACATTGACTGTGTCCATCCTACTAGCTCTAGTACATCTGGTCGCGCCATGCGTCTCAGTTCGGGCTGCCAGCCTGGCCACCCTCCTCCTCCTCCGTTCATCATGTGGCGCACGCCCGACATGCCGCCAGCCGCCATGCATGGCGCTTGCGCTGCGAGGGCGCTTGCTGCCAGTGCACCTCCGTCGTCATGTGTCTCATGCAAATAAGATTCGCCCTGCATGGAGACCCTCCAAGCAGGTCACTGAAGTGCCCCGCGATTCGTGCCGTAGCTGCAGTCCGTAGGCCGATGCCGTCGCCGCAGCCGATGTTAGTAGCCGTGGCCGATGCAGATGCAGATGCCCAGAGGGCGGACGTGTAGCCTATGCGATGTGAGTGCAGATGCAGGATGTCCCTAGCCGTAGCCGAAGTCTTAGCCGATGTCAATCAATAGCCGATGCCCATAGCCGGTGCCCTGGCTGTAGCGTAGCTGCAGCCTCTGCCCGGTGCCGGTGCCCGTGGCTGCATGAGGGTACCGACGATGGCGGCGCCGACTCCTGCCAGCAGCCCGCCCTCCGTCCCCGCATGCCTCGCAGTTGCCTGCCGTATGACGCCGTGCCTCAAACAGCCACTAGCACTCTGGATCAGGGCAAATCGGCGACACAGCCGATTTTCCAAAACCCAGAGTCGCTCACGCTGCAGCAGCACCCTGTCAGTCGAGTTGGTCTGCCATTGGCGACGTCGGGGCGGGAGCCCCCGACGATTTTGACACCACTTGAAGTTTTTTTTGTGTGTGTGTGTGCATGATTAAGCCGTTATTGTGGTGTCTAGGCTGAGGAGGTCGCCCTCGGGAACACCCTAAACCCTGAACCCTCAACCCTCAACCCTAAAACCCCAAACCCTTAACCTTAAACCCCAACCCCTCAACCCTTGCGCCCGCCCACCTGCATGAGTACGACGTGATCGTGGTGTCCAGGTGGAGGAGCTCGCCCTTGGGTGCACCCTATACCCTGAATCCTCACCCTAAAAGCCTAAAACCCTTTACCCTAAACCCTATATCCCTTTAACCTTGCGCCCGCCCACCTGCATAGGTACAACGTGATCGTGGTGCCAAGGTTGAGCAGGTCGCCCCTGGGGGCACCCTTAACCCTGACACCTAAAACCTAAACCCTGACACCGAAACCCTAAACCCTCAACCATAAAACCCTAAACCCCTAAACCCCTGAACCCTAGCGCCCACCCACCTGAATGAGCACGATGTGATCGTGGTGCCCAGCTTGAGGAGGTCGCCCCCGAGGGCACCCTAAACCCTAAACCCCCTAAACACTAAACCTTTAAAGCCCTTGCGCCCGCCCACCTGCATGAGTATGACGTTGTCGCGGTGTCCAGGTTGAGTAGGTAGCCCCCGAGGGCTCCCTAAAACCCTGAACCCTAAAACCTGAACCCTAACCCCCGAACCACTCAACCCTCAACCCTTTACCCTTGGCCCCGCCCACCTGCAAGAGTACGACGTGATCGTGGTATCCAGGTTGAGGAGGTCACCCCCGGGGCACGTCGCAAGGCGGGGCGAGGGCGGGGGGAAGGACATGTGCTGCGAGAAGTTGCAGCTTGCGTCGGCGGCGGCGCTTGGGTGCATGACCTAGGGAGGGTGTTGTGATGATGATGGATGTAACAGTCTGTGTGGCACCAGTGATGATGTACGGAGGGGTGGCACCAGTAATGATATATCAAGGCGTGTATGCCCTAGGATGGGTGTTGTAATGATGATGATGATGATGATGATGGATGTTACAGTGTGTGTGGCACCAGTCATGATGTACAGAGGTGTGTATGCCCTAGGGAGAGTGTTGTAATGATGATGATGATGATGGATGTTACAGTGTGTGTGGCACCAGTCATGATGTACGGAGGTGTGCATGACCTAGGGAGGGTGTTGTAATGATGATGATGATGGATGTTACAGTGTGTGTGGCACCAGTTATGATGTACGGAGGTGTGCATGACCTAGGGAGGGTGTTGTGATGATGATGATGGTGGATGTTGCAGTCTGTGTGGCACCAGTCATGATGTACGGAGGTGTGCATGACCTAGGGAGGGTGTTGTGATGATGATGATGATGGATGTTGCAGTCTGTGTGGCACCAGTAATGATGTACGGAGGTGTGCATGACCTAGGGAGGGTGTTGTGATGATGATGATGATGGATGTTGCAGTCTGTGTGGCACCAGTAATGATGTACGGAGGTGTGCATGACCTAGGGAGGGTGTTGTGATGATGATGATGATGGATGTTACAGTCTGTGTGGCACCAGTAATGATGTACGGAGGTGTGCATGACCTAGGGAGGGTGTTGTGATGATGATGATGATGAATGTTGCAGTCTGTGTGGCACCAGTGATGACGTACGGAGGTGTGCATGACCTAGGGAGGGTGTTGTGATGATGATGATGATGGATGGTACAGTCTGTGTGGCACCAGTGATGATGTACGGAGGTGTGCATGACCTAGGGAGGGTGTTGTGATGATGATGATGATGGATGTTACAGTCTGTGTGGCACCAGTCATGATGTACGGAGGTGTGCATGACCTAGGGAGGGTGTTGTGATGATGATGATGATGGATGTTGCAGTCTGTGTGGCACCAGTAATGATGTACGGAGGTGTGCATGACCTAGGGAGGGTGTTGTGATGATGATGATGATGGATGTTACAGTCTGTGTGGCACCAGTGATGATGTACGGAGGTGTGCATGACCTAGGGAAGGTGTTGTGATGATGATGATGATGGATGTTACAGTCTGTGTGGCACCAGTCATAATGTACAAGACCCGCGTCGGCGCCAGCGCCCGCCTCCCTCACTCAGCTTCAGGCTGAAAATCGCTGGCTACCTGGTAGGGGTGAAGGTTACCCCCCCACATGTGCGCACACACTGGGTCTAGATGTATCTATGGTGTGCGCACGCACTGGGTCTATGTATCTGTGTCTATGGTGTGCGCACGCACTGGGTCTATGTATCTATGGTGTGCGCACGCAATGGGTCTAGATGTATCTATTGCATGCATGTGGGTTCTGAGGGCAAATTGGGGCTCCTCTTGATGACAGGAATCCACTTCGCCAACTCTCGTGTCGAAGAGATGTCAGAATACAAAGTTAAATAAAAAAAACTGGGAAAGTGTACAGCGCATCCTTACCCAGCAGTCTGGCGAGGCCGCGGCCATGCGCGTCTCCAGATTTGACTTCGTGCCTGCACCCCAGGAAGTGTAGCAGGCCGCATCTCAAAAGGTGATGACCGTGGGTGGGGCGAAGGGGGGGACAGCGGGGGGGAAGGGAGG
>VFSX01000550.1:27500-45000 GCA_016618255.1 Chlamydomonas sp. UWO 241
CCCGAGGGCGACGCAGGCGGAGTCGGCCGCTGGGCCGGCAAAGCCGGCGATGCCTCGTCAGCGCTGCCACCGCCACGGAGCGCCGGCGCGGCCTTGGCGGCGTCCGCAAGGCGCGCGCGCGAGGACCTCGGCGACGCCGGCGCGCCGCCGCCGCCACTGGTGGCGCTGCCCCCCGACGGGGACACGCCTGTGGGGCTGCCGGGGCGCGGCGCCCAGCTGCGCAGCGCCGACGTGATGCCGGTGGTGGCACCCTGAGCCGACGCCGACGCGGCGCGCTGCGCGAGCGCGGACATGCCGTCGTTGCCGCCGCCGCCGCCGCCGTTGTACACGGCCTCGTCGAGGCTGGCGAGCGGGACGAGCGGCTGCCACGCGGTGCCGCCGCTGGCGCGCGGCGAGCGCTGTAGGCCGCCACCACCGATGCCGCCGCCGGCACCAGCGGCAGCGGCGGCACCAGCAGCGCCCCACGCGACAGAGGGCGGTGCGGGGCCGGCGGGGGGCGCCCGCGGCGCGCCCCCCCACGCGACAGCGGGCGGCACGGGGGTGCTGAAGCGAGCGGTGGGCGTGCCGGCGCCGCCCGCACCACCCGCAGCAGCAGCACCACCGACCCCGCCTCCCCACGAGGCAGACATCGACGCGCGCGCCGCGGCGCTCCTCGGACCTGGTGAGGGGCGCATGGGGGCAGTCAGGCTGTGTCGCGTGCACGTGCGCCCTGGCCCGTCTGCTGCTTTGTCTGCCGCTGCTGCTGCTGCTGCTTGTTGGGGTGGGGGGTGGTGGGGTCTGATGGGTGGTGTTGCCCGCTGGTCATAAAGTCCTCGACCGCCCACATTTCGTTTGCCGCCCCACCCCTCCCCACCCACCATGGGCCGCCCCGCCGCTGCGCGATGCCTGCGCGTGAAGCTGCGCCCCTAGGCGACCAGTGGAGGCTGCCGTTGACGGCCCGGCGCCGTTACCGCTTCCGTGGTCTCTCCCTGTTGTTGGCGGCACCAGCGCGCTGACGGCGCTGCCCGCCCACGGAGAGCTCCTGCGAGGAGATAAAGATAGTGTGTGTGTGTGTGTGTGCGTGAGAGAGAGAGAGAGAGAGAGAGAGAGAGAGAGAGAGAGAGAGGGGGAGAGAGAATGTGTGTCACTGTGTGTGTCTGTGTGTGTGTGTGTGTGTGTGCGTGGGCAGCAAGCGCCCGCCTCAAGACTACCTGCAGGCAGGCAGTCACTAAGCTGGGCGCCTCCCCGCGCCTCCCCGCGCCTTGCCTCCCCACCACAATCCCAACGCCTGAGGCGCGCAAGTTAAGGCTGCCGTAACGCCTGAGGCGGTTGGAGGTACGCCTCAGGCGGTGGTGAGCGCCCAAGGCGGTCAGGTTGACGCCCAAGGCGGAGCCTGAGGTGACCAGGGCTGCGCCTCAGGCAGCGCCTTGCGCAGTCGGGGCGCCCGAGGCACCGCCTGGGGCGCTGCCTGATCCGCGCAAGTGAAGGCGCCGCCTGAGGCGATGGGAATGCGCTAGGGCCTGCCAAGTGTAGGGCCTGCCACGCACCCAGGGGACCCCACGGCCGGGGGTCTGAGCACGGGAATCGGCGAAAGCAAGTGAAGGCGCAAGTGAAGGCGCAAGTGGAGGCGCCGCCTGAGGCGATAGGAATAATGCGGTAGGGCCTGCCACCCACCCAGGGGACCCCGTGGCCGGGGGTCTGGGCACAGGCGGGCACGGCGAGAGCAAATGAAGGCGCAAGTGAAGGCGATGGAAATTATTCGGTAGGGCCTACCCACCCAGGGGACCCCGCGGCCGGGGGTCTGGGCACGGGCTTTGGCAAGAGTGGCGCGAGAGTCGGCGCCGCCGTCGGGGACAGCATGTGCTGGCGGCCGGCGCCGCCCTCCTGCTCGCCCTCGGCCTCTGCGTCCATGACCACCACGTCGCCATGCCGCCTGGGCGTGCGCACGTATGTGTGGGTTTGGGGTTGTGTTGCCAGAGAGAGCTTGTGTCCCATGCCCCCATGACTCATGACGCGCTCTAAGGCGCGCAAACACAGTGCGGCCGCCGGCGCGCTCATCGCCCGCGCGGCCACCACCACAGAATCACCGGTGAGCAGCGGCTCCCCCGGCTCAGACTCCCCGCCACGCCACCGCGCGTGCGTGGATGCGACACAGACACAGCTTTCGGCGCTCCACGGGGCGCGGGGGCCAGCCACAAACGCGGAGGCTGCGCAACACCTGCATGGCGACGCCAGCAACCACATCTCGGCCTCGGCCGACACCACAGACGCCCTCCGCGGCCTCAGCGCGGGGCAGGCAGACATCAGACGCCTGGTAGGGGGGCTGCTGGACAGGGAGGCGAGGGCGCGCGCCAAGCCACAGAATGCGCCGACGCAGGTGGGCGCGTCACAGGTTGCCGACGCCGGCCACAGCGGTGCCCTTGCGGGGGTGCTCGCTGTGGTGCAAGCGCAGGCGCAACAGATTGGGTCCCTGGTGGATGTGGTGAGCCTCCTGGTGAGCCGCGTCCCTGGGGCGCCCATGCAGAGCCCGCCCGCGCGCGGCCGGCCATGCGGCCCACAGTGCGGCGCCCCGCGCTGCGCCTGCTGCCGAGGCTGCTCAGCCTGCCCGGCCCGCTGCTGCTGCCGCCCCTGTGGCGTCGGCCGGGGGGGGCCGGCGACGGAGCGGCCTGCGTCGGGCGCCACGCGTGCCGCATCTGCGCGCGGCCCCTCGCGCCGGGGGGGGCTGCCTGCGTGTGTGGGCGACACGTCGCTGCGCCGCAGCTTCGTGCTGTCCATCCCGGTGGCACGCGGCGCCAACTTGTTCCTCGCGGGCGGTGGCAGGCGGATGGATGAAGAGGAGGCGACGGCGGCGGCGGCGAAGCGGATCGCTGCAGCTGCCGAGGACGGCACCAGCCTGCCCGTCCGCCTGGCTACGGATGTCGTGCGCTTTCTCTACGGCGGCACCGGCCGGCGGGAGCCGGCTGAAAGTGGCGTCGTGTCCGCGTCGCTTCTCAACGCCAAGCCTGCCGTCGGGGGCATCGGCGTGGAGCCACGCGGGGGCGGTGTGCTGCGTGTGCTCTTCACCGTGGCGTCTGACGCCGTGGCCGACACTGTCGTGCGCTGGCGCCACGAGCTGCGCCGCTGCGTGGACTCGACTGCAGTCTTCGACGTCCTCAGTGACCGCGAGGAGGCGCAGCACCAGGCGCTGTGGCCCGCTTTCCTCGCCGCCAAGGTTGCGGGGAAGCGGGCGCAGTTCCACCGCGCGCACCTCGTCGTTGACGGCGAGCGGGTGCCTGCACCTGCTTGCTAGATGGCATTCCCTCTGGGGGTGTTTTTGAAGGGGAGGTGGCGCCACACGCGTGCGGTGGCGGGTGCGGTGTGGTCGCTGAGTAGAGTGCTGCGGCGGGTGTGCTACTAGCCCCGCTTCCGGTGGTCTGGGGGAGGGCTTTTTGGTCCCTTCATGGTTTTATACCTTGGGTCCGCCCTCTGGCCATTTGAGGGGCTGGGTGTGCAGCCTGCACAGTGGTGCTGCTTGCTTGGCGCCCGCCACCAAGTGTGGATGGCGTTACCGTGGGCTACTTGTAGCTTGACCTTTTGTGGGCCTTGAGCCTTGTTTCTCTAATTCCCACTGGAGCTTTGGAACCGTACGTGTGACCGCCAGAAGTGGATTGTAAAACTCTCATCGTTGTGTGTGGGTGTGTCTGTGTGCGTGTGTGGGCCCGAGCGGGTAGAGCGCAGATCACACCCACGCACACAGCTGGGTGCGCCATCAGGAGTGGCCCATGCCACGTGTGCTAAAGGACAGGTTCACTGACACTAATGAGTAAATCATGTGTGTGCTCAGGCGGCCTGTGGTGTTCAAGTTGTCTCCTGAGTACTGCGCAACAACTCTGTGGGCAACTCTCCATGCAACTCAACCTATCTTATCTGTGCACTCACCCGCTCCTGCTGATCCCCTCCCCCCTGGACTCCGGTGAAGGTCGGCGCAGAGGGGGCGGCCGAGCGGGCTTTGTTCGCTGCTGCCCCTCTGTGGGGCTGCGCAGTTGCAACTCCTCGTCTGACATCGCTCTGAACGGGGAGCACGATCACACAGGCACGCACGTTTCAACATGCTGTGGGAAGGACGCCTGCGTGCAGCCTCGGAGGCCCTGCGCCCCTCGAGACAGGTCGTAGCCAGCTTTATCTCACATACACCGCATACAACGAGCCGAGCTTCAGTCTACTACTCGTGCAGGCAGTAGTAAACGGGTTATTTGGCGCCGTACACGTGTCGTGTCCACACTCCACACTCCAAACTCCCAATGTCATCACCTGTTCCCCCGCCGCTCGCTACCTTCGTCATGACTCTCTCTCCACTGTCCGCGCTGCAGTCTCTGCTCGCGCACCAGCGCGTGGCACTGATAGACGGCGCGGTGGGTACCGAGCTGGAGAGGAGGGGCGTCAGCATCACTGGATCCAAGCTCTGGTCTGCGCAGCTCCTGATCACCAACCCGACCATTATTTCAAACATCCATAAGGAATACTACGCGGCCGGCGCGGACATTGTCTGCACCACGACGTGCGTGCGCTGCATGGGGGAATTGCATGGGCGCGAGGATGCATGGCGGTGCATGCGGACACACCACACGCGTGGCTCCCTGCCCTGCAGGTACCAGGCCAGCGTGGAGGGATTCCTGGATGCGGGTGTGTCTCGCGCCGACTGCGGCGCACTGTTCGTGAAGGCCGTGGAGCTGGCGGACGCAGCGCGGTGCGCGTTCTGGGAGGAGCACACCCATGCAGCAGCAGCAGACCCCAGCAGCGTCAGCACCCAGCCTCGCCACCGTCCGCTGGTTGCCTACTCATGCGGCGCATACGGCGCGAGCTTGGCAGATGGGTCGGAGTACAGCGGAGCGTACGCTGACATGGTCACCGAGGAGCAGTGAGTGTGTGTGTGTAGGGGTCGGCAAATAACATCGCCGGCCCGAGAAATAACGTTAATGTTATGTTATGTCATAACAAAATAACAAAATAACATAACATTTGCATGTTATCTCACTGAAATCCTTTCTCCTTTTCCCTGAGACTGGTACGGTAATTCGCCGTGATGTCAGGGAGCGTGCTGCCGGTGTCCAATATTTATTCTGATTCTTTTCTGGAGTTTTGGACCAAATCCAGTTACATGACGCGCAGAACGCGTAAACGCGCGGCGTCAGTACCCTCTCCTACGCTCCTTCTACCCCCCCCCCTCTGCATGTTGCTCCTCCTCCCCTCCCTCTGCATGTTGCTCCTCCTCCTCCCTCCTCCTTTGCGTCCGAGTCCACCGCCTCGCCCTCCGAGTCCACCACCTCAGGTAGCTTGCAAGGGCACTTGCGGTTGGGGAGCGCACGCCCCGCGCCGCTGCCCCCCCCTGCCGCCGTGACCCCTGCGCCGCTGCGCCTGGCCCCCGTGTCCCCCCGCGCCGCTGCCGCCAGTCGCCGCCGCAGCCTCAGCCGCAGCCTTTGTGGGGTGGCCCCACGGCCGCCCTGCCGCGCGTGCCCCTGCCGCCGACGTCCCCGGGGGGGGGGGGGGGGGGGCGTTGAGGCCAGCGTCCGTCAGCCCCTCCCACTCGCCGCGGTGCTGAGCGGGGTCAGGCACGATGTGCGGGTAATGCCGCCGCACCTTGAAGTCATATCAGTCCCTGTGCTGATGCTCGACACCTTGATGTGCGCTGTCTGTGGGCGCCCGCCCAGTGTCGCAACCTCCTCCACTAGTGCACCATATATTCCTCCTCCTCTCACTGCTCCCCTTCCTCCTCTGCACCCAACTCCCCCGCTTCCTCCTTCCTACTACAAGCTAGCGACATGGTGCCGAGGCTGCTCGGGGAGTTCATCGTGGGGTATTCCCTCCGCAAGACCAACTGCACACCAGAATGTGTAGAGCTAAACGAAAAAGACAACCTGGTGCCATTGTGCTCCTCTTTTCAAGGGCTTTCCAGAGTGCTCAACCTCGTTGAAATCCATTGAATCTATGTTTTTTCTTTTTCAGTGAAATTATCCGAATAACATGTCCTTAGCCGCTCATAACGTTATTTGTTATGTTATTTGTTATTTGTTATCATAAAAAATGACATGTTATGCCGACCCTTATGTGTGTGTGTGTGTTTGTGTGTGTATGTGCGTGTGTGTGTGTGTGTGTGTGTGTGTGTGTGAGAGTGTGAATGTGCACAGCGGTGCGTACGCTGACACGATCACCGAGGAGCAGTGAGTGTCAGTGACTGTGTGTGTGTGTGTGTGTGTGTGTATGTGTGTGCGTGTGTGTGCGTGTGTGTGTGATCTTGCGCACGTGCATGCACAGCATGCGTGTGCACGTGCATGCAAAGCATGCGTGTGCATTTGCACGCGCGATGCGTGGGCCTCGCGCCGTCGCCCGCGCCGGACCAACACAAACTGCCGACCAATGTTAACACAAACTGCCGACCCAACAGAAACCAGCCCGTAATCACCTTTCTGTAGTGCTCGGGCGGGCTGATGATGGATATTACATTCTGTGTGACACCAGTGATGATGTGTGAGACCTGTGCCGGCGCTAACGACGGACACCTGGACTGAACGTGGCTGGCTGGTAGGGGTGAGGGTTACCCCCCCACAGATGCGCGCACGCACTGGGGCAGACAAGGCTGAACTTGGAGAAGTTGAATGCGCCTGTCAGTTGCCACGAACACGGCTGTGAAATCATCACCAGCTCTACCAAAGTCCCAACGTCTGATCCGCGCCATGGAATGCGGTCATAACGTCTGAGACGGTCCGGGGTGCGCCTCAGGCGGTGGTGGGCGCTTGAGGCGGTTTGGATAACGCCTGGGGCAAAGCCTGAGGCGATCAGGGGTGCGCCTCAGGCGGCGCCTCAGGCGGTCGGAGCGCCGGAGGCGCCGCCTGATCCGCGCCATGGAATGGGAAGCCTGAGGCGCCGCCTCAAGCGTTGTGAATGAGGTAGAGCAGCCGCCTCGTCATGAAACAGGCCGCCCAAAAGATCAAAGAAGCACGTACTAGCCGGGTACTACAGCAACAGCAGCAACAGCACCCATAATCATTGTCATCATCACCCACCGCAGGCTGATGGCGTTCCACACGTCGCAGCTCGACCCGGCCATTCGGCTGTATTCCGGTTGTACTTTGACCTAAAACACAGATCAACCCATCCAGTGGATTGTTAGTCTGCCAATCCTGCCAGACAGGGCTCGTCTGGAGCTTTCAAGTGATGTATATAAGGGCTTATATAACGGCTTATATATGAGGGCAAACGATCAAACAGGTCGGCTGTCAACTCAGTAACAGTAACAGTAACACGGGGTTTCCAGCTAAGCAGGCTACTCTTCTACTAGAGACTACCGCCGATACTCCAGCACACTTAAGTACTAGAGTACCGCCGGCTCCCGGCCGATAGACTACCGCTCCCGCCGGCTAGACTACCCCAAACAGCGGTCTCTGAGAGACATGTCTGGCAAGGAGCATATAGGAGAGGACCTTCCTCAGGGTCACAGTAGTGGCCTTGTGGCCAGTCAAGCCGGCAGAGCCGACTGGCGCTGACTGGAACGGTCCTTGCCTGACAGTGCACGGCTGTCCAGCTCTCGTTTGCATGGGGCTCAGCCGGCGCCCTATGCCTCATGCATGGCCAGGTCCCACCCTCCAGGGGTGCATGGACGACAGAGTTGTCATGGAGGCTGCCTGAAGACCTTCCAACGCCAGTCACCGGCAGACGAGCAACCCCGAGGATGAGCGCGGTGACGAACGCTGCGATTGGTGAAGCGGATTTACTCTGTGTTGCCTCGGCGGTCGCCACCGCTGAAGCCGTGATGGTAGCCCGCCTCCACGGGCAGCCATCTTGACCAATGTCCAGCATGCATTGACGGGCGCCAGCTCCTCCGCTCGTCGATCAACTCGTCGAGATCGGTGCCGCATGGCGTCCTGCATGGGGGGAGGATAAGGGCCGTCTCCCAGCACGGGCCGCGGCAGCGCCGCGGCTACCCGCCAAGCCATGGCAGCGCCGGGCAAGCCGCTCCTGAAGTGTTCCACCGAGGGGCAGTCTAGCAGGAGTCGGGCCAGTCGTATTTTACCCCGCTCGTCAGCGGCACGGAGATCCTCGTCACCAGCAGCGCCGCATTGCTGGGTCCAGGGCTCGGCGACGAGAACGCGCCTCCGTTAATCGCAACTCGTCAACTCTCTGTCAACTCGGTCAAAGCAAAACCCGGCTGTGGAAAACACAACTAAAAGTCTTGAGGACAAATCACCAACCGCAGGCTGATGGCGTTCCACAAGGCGCGGCTCGACCCAGTCAGGGGCCACCCCGCGGTCGACATGATTGCGTTTGAGACGATCCCGTGCCTGTGAGTTATTTGCGCTGTGTTGTGCGTGCTGAGAGAGAAAGAGACACTGTGACCCCCAGGGGAGAGTCCCCTTCCTGCTACATCACCGTGTTGAAGGAATGCCGTGCATGTGAGTGTGTGAGAGAGAGGGAGAGAGAGAGAGAGAGAAAGAGAGAGACTGAGATTCCCAGGGAAGAGTCCCTCCCCCCGGCCCCCTGCGACACCACCATGTTAGAGGAATGCCGTGCATGTAATTGTGTATGAGAAAGAAGGCAGCGCCCCAGGGGAAAGATTCCCTCCCCCCCCCCCCCCCCGCCCCCCCCCCCACACAAACACTCGCGCCCCTACGGTTTCCACGCGTGGGTCTCCCTCTCCCTCCAATGCCGAGACAGCGCGACAGCGACGGCGCGCATACGCACGCAGACACACACACTCACACACACAAACGCACACACACACACACACACACAAGCACGCAGCAAGGAGGTGCTTGCCATCGTGCGCCTCCTAGACATCGAGGACTACGTGCGTGCCCGCGTGGGTCTCCCAACAATGCCGAGACAGCGCGAGAATGGCGCGCACACACACACACACACACACACACACTCCCCATTACACAGCAAGGAGGTCCGTGCGATCGTGCGACTCCTAGACATCGAGGACTACGGCGTCCCCGCGATGGTCTCCCTCCAATGCCGAGACAGCGCGACAACGGCGCGGGGAGAGGACGTGGCCACCGAGCTGGTGCCGGTGCTTGCGGGGTGCCGCGCGGTCGCGGCGTTCGGGTTCAACTGTGTCGCGCCGGAGCGTGTACCTGCGCTGCTGACCGCCGCCCGCGGGGCGCTGGAAGCGACAGCGGTGGCAGCAGGGGCAGGTGTGTGTGTGCGTGTGTGTGTGTGTGTGTGTGTGTGTGTGTGTGTGTGTGGTCTGTGTTGCACCGGAGCGGGTGTCAACGCTGCTGGCTGCTGCGCGCGGGGCACTGGAGGCGGCAGCAGCGGCAGCAGGGGCAGGTGCGTGTGTGGGCGTGTGTGTGTTTGTGTGTGTGTGCGTGTTTGTGTGTGTGTGTGTGTGTGTGTGCGTGTGTGTCAACTACGTCGCACCGGAGTGTGTGCCAGCGCTGCTGGCTGCTGCCCGCGGGGCGCTGGAGGCAGCGGCAGCGGCAGCAGGGGCAGGTGTGTGCGTGTGTGTGTGCCTGTGTGTGTGCGCGTGTTTGTGCGTGTGTGCGTGCGTTTGCGTGTGCATGTGTGTGTGTGTTAACTGTGTTGCGCCAAGGCGGGTGCCGGCGCTGCTGGATGCTGCCCGTGGGGCGCTGGAGGCGGCGGCGGTGGCAGCAGGTGCGTGTGTGTGTGTGTGTGTGTGTGTGTGTGTGTCGCGCCTGAGCGTGTGCTGACGCGGCTGGCTGCTGCCCGTGGGGCGCTGGAGGCGACGGCAGCGGCAGCAGGGGCAGGTGTGTGTGTGAGATTGTGTGTGTGTGTGTGTCACGCTGGAGGGTGTGCCGGCGCGGCTGACCGCTGCCCGTGGGGCGCTGGAGGCGGCGGCGGTGGAAGCATGGGCAGGTGTGTGTGTGTGCGTGTGTGTGTGCGTGTGTGTGTGCGTGTGTGTGTGTGTGTGTGTCAATTGCGTCGCGCTGGAGCGTGTGCCGGCAGCAGCGGCAGCAGGGACAGGTGTGTGTGTGTGTGTGTGTGTGTGTGTCAACTGCATCGCACCGGAGCGGGTGCCGGCGCTGCTGACCGCAGCCCGTGGGGCGCTGGAGGCGGCAGCAGCGACAGCAGGGGCAGGTGCGTGCACGTGTGTGTGTGTGTGTGTGTGCGTGTCAACTGCGTCGCACCGGAGCAGGTGCCGGCGCTGCTGGCTGCTGCCCGCGGGGCGCTTGAGGCGGCAGCAGCAGCAGCAGGGACAGGTGTGTGTGTGTGTGTGTGTGTGTGTCAACTGCGTCGCACCGGAGCGGGTGCCGGCGCTGCTGACCGCTGCCCGTGTGGCGCTGGAGGCGGCAGCAGCGGCAACAGGGACAGGTGTTTGTGTGTGTGTCAACTGCGTCGCACCGGAGCGGGTGCCGGCGCTGCTGACCACTGCCCGTGGGGCGCTGGAGGCGGCAGCAGCGACAGCAGGGGCAGGTGCGTGCACGTGTGTGTGTGTGTGTGTGTGTGCGTGTCAACTGCATCGCACCGGAGCGGGTGCCGGCGCTGCTGGCTGCTGCTCGCGGGGCGCTTGAGGCGGCAGCAGCGGCAGCAGGGGCAGGTGTGTGTGTGTGTGTGTGTGTGTGTGTGTGTGTGTCAACTGTGTCGCACCGGAACGAGTGTCGGCGCTGCTGACCGCTGTCTGCGGGGCGCTACTGCAGGCGGCAGCAGCGGCAGCAGGGGCAGGTGCGTGTGTGCGATTGTGCGTGTGTGTGTGTGTGTGTGTGTGTGTGTGTGTGTGTGTGCGCGCGCTTGCGTGCTATTCAACTGCGGCACGCCGCAGTGTCGCGCCGCTTTCTATGACAGCGACGATCACGTCAAAGATGCCTGGATCCGCGTCACGTCTTCATTGTCTGACAGGTTTTACATGTAAGCGCCCGGAGGATCCCGGGGCGTGATTTAAGGCCTAGACCACACGTCTAGGGGGACTCTACTAGGAGAGCCCACAAGGTGCAGCAAGGCATTGTCGAGGCTCTACACAGCCATTTGACTATATTCCGGCTGTACTTTGACCTTACACACAGCTCAGCCCATGCAGCGGATTGTTAGTCTAATAAGCCCTCCAGACAGAGCACGTCAACAGCTCTCAAACGACCCTTGTGTGAGGACATACCGTCAACGGGAAGTTAGCGGTCAACGCGGTCAAAGCGAAATCCGGCTGTGGAGTAGTTGATGATGATGGATTTTACATTCGTGTGTGACGCACCTACGCACCTAGTTCATTTAAAATCCTGAAAGGAAGTCACTGGACACATGACACAACGGGAGCGCCTAAAGCCCGAGTATAACACAAGGCCCAGGTTATAGTAGCCAGCGGGGCGCATCTCACTCGACACCGTCCCTTGTTGTGATGAACCGCAAAGAAATGCACACGGTTCTGGGAGCCTTATGGAAGTGTGACTGGATCCGCGTCACAAGAACGCCATCACGCCAGAAGCGGTACGCATCACCGAAGCCCACACCTGCCCCCTCAGCACATGCAGGTGTTGTCGTCCACCCCCACCTCGTGCTGCTGTGCTACCTCAACAGCAGCTAGGGCTGCGACACACACACGCACACACACACACACGCACACACACGTACACACACACACACACTTCCCCCTCCGCACATGCAGGTGTTCTCGGCCACCCGTCCCCCCCCGTGTGGCTCTGATACCCCAACAGCAGCTAGAGCTGCAACACACACACACACACACACACACGTCCCCCTCCATACATGCAGGTGCTGGTGACCACCCTGCTCCTTTGCTGCTCTGCTACCCCAACAGGTGTGCCCCCACACTGGGTGTGTGTGTGCATGCATGCATGCGTGTGTGTGTGTGTTTTGTGTGTGTGCTGCTCTGCTACCCCAACAGGTGCATCCTCCACTGCATGTGTGTGTGTGTGTGTGTGTGTGTGCGTGTGCGTGGGTGCGTGCGTGTGTGCATGCATGCGTGTGTGTGTGTGTGTGTGTGTGTGCTCCGCTACCCCAACAAGTACGACCCCGCACAACGTGTGTGTGTCTGAGCTGTGTGTGTGTGTGTGTGTGTGTGCATGTGCGTGTTTGTCGGGTGGCACAACCAGTGCAACCGGCTGGCCCAGTTGGTTGTGGCGAACCCAACAGTTGCGTCCGCCCACTGCATGAAAATCGCGTAGCCAGCCCCGTTGATACGTGGCCTACATGTGTGCTGCTGAAGCTGCCTGTTTGCTGCACCCTCGGACCGCCTCTCTCACTCTCTCTCTCTTTCTCTCTCTATCTCTCTCTGTCCATCCTTCTCTTGTCTCTCTCTCGCGCGCGTGTTCCTCTCTCTCTCTATCTCTCTCACTCTATCTCTCTCACTCTCTCTTTCTCTCTCTTGTCCCTCTCTCTCTGTCCCTTTCTATCCCTCTCTCTCTCTCTCTCTCTCTGTCCATCTCTCTCTCTGTGACTCTCGCTCTGCCTCTGCCTCTGTGTCTGTGCCTTTCTCTCTCGAGGCGCCTGCGTGCTCATGCTCAAATCTGAAACCTCCCCCTTTTTCTACTCGAACAGCGAAGTTTGCATTTTCGCCAACTCCTCAACCCCCACACCCAAACAGTGGCGAGGGCTGTGACACCCCCCTCAAGTGCTGGACCGAGGACCAAACCTAAACCCTCCTCCTTTTCTCTACTCGCAAAGCAAAACAGCAAACAGCAAAGTCTGCCTGTGTGCCAACTTCTCAACCCTCACACCCGAACAGTGGCGAGGGCTGGGACACCTCCCTCAAGTGCTGGACCGAGGCGCAGGCCACGCCGGGGCTGCTGGGTGCGGGGCTGCAGGGCGCGTCGGGGCCCGAGACGTTTGCTACTCAGGCCGAGGGCTGGGTGGCAGCGGGCGCGCGGCTCGTCGGAGGTGGGTGTCTTTACATGTACCGCAGCACTGCGACACTCGTCGCTTTTTGCCTTGCCGATTAATTAATTCCGAGAAAGCGCCGGCAAGGTCGACTTCTAAAAAAGATGCCGAAAGTTGAAAAATGCCTCTAGCCCGTGACGTGCGCGTCCCCGCATGGAGTGACGAGCTGGCGCATTTGCTGCTGCCTGCATATGGCGCTGCGATAATACAACTCATGACAACTCATGCCCGGCATATCACTGACGACATTCCCAATTACTCCTGCAGGGTGCTGCCGCACGACGCCGGCGCACATCGCAGAGCTGCGGAGGCGGCTGCTGGGGTAGAGGGGCGCGTGTGCGGGCGCTGCCGAGGGCTGGGTGGCAGCTGGCTGGCGCGCGGGGCGTCGAGGAGGGTGCTGCTGCACGACGCCGGCGCACTCACGGGGCTGCGGAGGCGGCTGCTGGGGTAGAGGGGCGCATGTGCGGGCGCTGCCGGCAGCTGGCTGGCGCGCGGGGCGTCGAGGAGGGTGTTGCCGCACGACGCCGGCGCACATCGCAGAGCTGCGGAGGCGGCTGCTGGGGTAGAGGGGCGCGTGTGCGGGCGCTGCCGAGGGCTGGGTGGCAGCTGGCTGGCGCGCGGGGCGTCGAGGAGGGTGCTGCTGCACGACGCCGGCGCACTCGCGGGGCTGCGGAGGCGGCTGCTGGGGTAGAGGGGCGCATGTGCGGGCGCTGCCGGCAGCTGGCTGGCGCGCGGGGCGTCAAGGAGGGTGTTGCCGCACGACGCCGGCGCACATCGCAGAGCTGCGGAGGCGGCTGCTGGGGTAGAGGGGCGCGTGTGCGGGCGCTGCCGAGGGCTGGGTGGCAGCTGGCTGGCGCGCGGGGCGTCGAGGAGGGTGCTGCTGCACGACGCCGGCGCACTCACGGGGCTGCGGAGGCGGCTGCTGGGGTAGAGGGGCGCATGTGCGGGCGCTGCCGGCAGCTGGCTGGCGCGCGGGGCGTCAAGGAGGGTGTTGCCGCACGACGCCGGCGCACATCGCAGAGCTGCGGAGGCGGCTGCTGGGGTAGAGGGGCGCGTGTGCGGGCGCTGCCGAGGGCTGGGTGGCAGCTGGCTGGCGCGCGGGGCGTCGAGGAGGGTGCTGCTGCACGACGCCGGCGCACTCGCGGGGCTGCGGAGGCGGCTGCTGGGGTAGAGGGGCGCATGTGCGGGCGCTGCCGGCAGCTGGCTGGCGCGCGGGGCGTCGAGGAGGGTGTTGCCGCACGACGCCGGCGCACATCGCAGAGCTGCGGAGGCGGCTGCTGGGGTAGAGGGGCGCGTGTGCGGGCGCTGCCGAGGGCTGGGTGGCAGCTGGCTGGCGCGCGGGGCGTCGAGGAGGGTGCTGCTGCACGACGCCGGCGCACTCGCGGGGCTGCGGAGGCGGCTGCTGGGGTAGAGGGGCGCATGTGCGGGCGCTGCCGGCAGCTGGCTGGCGCGCGGGGCGTCGAGGAGGGTGTTGCCGCACGACGCCGGCGCACATCGCAGAGCTGCGGAGGCGGCTGCTGGGGTAGAGGGGCGCGTGTGCGGGCGCTGCCGAGGGCTGGGTGGCAGCTGGCTGGCGCGCGGGGCGTCGAGGAGGGTGCTGCTGCACGACGCCGGCGCACTCGCGGGGCTGCGGAGGCGGCTGCTGGGGTAGAGGGGCGCATGTGCGGGCGCTGCCGGCAGCTGGCTGGCGCGCGGGGCGTCGAGGAGGGGGTTGCCGCACGACGCCGGCGCACATCGCAGAGCTGCGGAGGCGGCTGCTGGGGTAGAGGGGCGCGTGTGCGGGCGCTGCCGAGGGCTGGGTGGCAGCTGGCTGGCGCGCGGGGCGTCGAGGAGGGTGCTGCTGCACGACGCCGGCGCACTCACGGGGCTGCGGAGGCGGCTGCTGGGGTAGAGGGGCGCATGTGCGGGCGCTGCCGGCAGCTGGCTGGCGCGCGGGGCGTCGAGGAGGGTGTTGCCGCACGACGCCGGCGCACATCGCAGAGCTGCGGAGGCGGCTGCTGGGGTAGAGGGGCGCGTGTGCGGGCGCTGCCGAGGGCTGGGTGGCAGCTGGCTGGCGCGCGGGGCGTCGAGGAGGGTGCTGCTGCACGACGCCGGCGCACTCACGGGGCTGCGGAGGCGGCTGCTGGGGTAGAGGGGCGCATGTGCGGGCGCTGCCGGCAGCTGGCTGGCGCGCGGGGCGTCAAGGAGGGTGTTGCCGCACGACGCCGGCGCACATCGCAGAGCTGCGGAGGCGGCTGCTGGGGTAGAGGGGCGCGTGTGCGGGCGCTGCCGAGGGCTGGGTGGCAGCTGGCTGGCGCGCGGGGCGTCGAGGAGGGTGCTGCTGCACGACGCCGGCGCATTTGCGGGGCTGCGGAGGCGGCTGCTGGGGTAGAGGGGCGTGCGCATGTGCGGGCCCGTCTGCGGCCGCTTGAGGGAGCTCCCTCGAAGGACAGTGGCGTGAGGCTGCCGGCAGCAGCTGCATTGCCTGCATCGGCACCTCCTCCTGCCCCCCGCCTGAATGTGGGCAGTTTCATGATGGTTGCCGTAACAAGCCTGTTGCCTGTGGACTGAGGGGCGCTCAAAGGCGAGCGCCTGAGGGGAAGCAAGTGGCCTCAGGGGAGCAGCAGCGAGAGCGAGAGCGAAACCACGTGTGTGCGCGAGAAAGAGATACACATTTTGGTTTTACATGTATCCACTGTTTACCCGGGGCTACGTAAGACGGACTTGCGCCCACCTTCGCGTGGCTTCCGCCGGAAGAGTGACGCGGAAATACCGGGCGCTAGGGGGCCGTGCAGCCCCCGCGGCGGGGCGTAGGGGTAGTGAAGCATGGCACGCACGCGATGTGCGACAGCGGCGGGCAGGGGGGGGCCCCAGGCGGCCGAGAAGGGAGGAGTGACCCGAGTGGGTGACAGCTGCCGCCCATCATGGCACGGTGGGACGGCTGGGTGGCTCCCGTCCGCCCATCAGCCCATCCCACACCTTACAACGACACGAGCTTCCCATTCGTTGCCAAACTCGCTATCCAAACATGGCGGAGGCTCCATCCCCTGACATCCTCGCACGTCGCCGGGCTCTGCTGGCCGCTGCCACAGAAGCCAGTGCCGCCCACATACACACTGGCTGCTGCTGCCCAGGGGAGTTTTCTTATCCGTCTGCTCAAATCAAATCACCCACAGCTGCTGCTGCTGCCCGAAGATGCAATGCCTCACTGAGCCTGGCACCTTTCGCAGCCCCCCAGCTGCACACGCTGGAGGCGGCAGGGCGATGCGCGCGTGCGTGCATGGCGGGCCCATGCGCCCCCCATTCACGCATGCGACATATGCATGCATGGATGCCAGGCGGCTGGGGCATGGAGTACGCTGCACACGACAGCATGTGGGAGCGTGCCCCCCACTCAGTACACGCACGTACGGCGCGCACCCCCCCCCCACACAAAAGACACGCAAGAACACGCACACATGCACACACACGCAACACACGCCGCACGACACACACGCTCGCTCACGCACACACATGCACACACACAGTTACACACACGCACGATGCACACGCACTGAATACACGCACGCAAGCCGCACACACAAACACACACACATGAACATGCACGACACGCAAGCACACTCTCTCTTACACACATACACACAGACCCACACACGGGCGCACGCACAAAACGACGCATGCCGCACACACACGCATGCACACATCACACGCCTCGCGCCGCACGAGCACACGTGCACGCACTCATCGCACGCCGCACACACGCACGCACGCACAGGCAAACGCATGAATACTGTCAGCAACAAGCTGTTGCTGTCGACGCACACACACACGCACACACACACGCACAAAACGCCGCATACCGCACACACGCATGCACACAACACACGCCGCACGCCGCACGAGCACACGTGCACGCTCTCACCCCACGCCGCACACACGCACGCGCAAACGCATGAAGACTGTCGGCAACAAGGTGGCGCTGTCGACGCACACACACACACACACACACGCAGGCACACATGTACACGCACGCACGACGCACACAGACCAACTGGAAACGGAACGCCAGCCTACACATAACCAACAACACCCTAGCCCCCGGGGCATCCTCGTTGCTCGTAAACAAACGCTCCTGCACTGCACCCTCCGGGTCAGCACACTGCGCGCCACCCTCGCAACATTCACGTTTGGCCTTCATCAGAGTCCACACCTACGTGTATGCAAAACAGCACTGCTCTGCGCCACCTCGGTCAATGCGCCCCAAAGGCACAATGCGTGCCACCCTTTCAACCTGTGGCTCATTCAAGTCCGCGCAATCGCCACGCCTAGGACGGCCTCGTTAAGGAGCTACGGCACACGCGCCAGTCGAAGCCGCTCGCGAATGATGCGTGACACCACAGGGCTGTTGCACGGCGCAGGCACATGTGCGCCATGCTCGAGCAGCAAGCAGATGCACTCGTCACGCACGTCGTCCGGCCGGTCGTTTTGAAACATCTCCCCAGCTGGGGAGATGTTTCAAAATCACGCCTGATCATAACGGTCCGGGATGCGCCTCAGGCGGTGGTGGGCGCCTGAGGCGGTCGGTGTGGCGCCTGAGGTGTTTTGGATAACGTGGGTGCGCCTCAGGCGGCGCCTCAGGCTGTCAGAGCGCCTGAGGCGCCGCCTGATCCGCGCCATGGAATTGGGACGCCTCAGGCGCTGCCTCAGGTGTTGTGAATGT
>VFSX01000550.1:55000-107930 GCA_016618255.1 Chlamydomonas sp. UWO 241
ACGCCTGAGGCGGCGCCTGAGGCGTCCCATTCCATGGCGCGGATCAGGCGGCGCCTCAGGCGCTCCGACCGCCTGAGGCGCCGCCTGAGGCACACCCATGATCGCCTCAGGCGTCGCCTTAGGCGTTAGCCAGACCACCTCAGGCGCCACACCGACCGCCTCAGGCGCCCACCACCGCCTGAGGCGCACCCCGGACCGTCTCAGACGTTATGACCGCATTCCATGGCGCGGATGAGACTTAGGGATTTTGGTAGGGCTAACTCTCTCCCTCTCTCTGGGTGTATCTCTGTCTCTCCGCATCATGCCCTTCTCCCCCCCCCTTGTTCCCTCACAGGTGTGCCGCAAGCCGACGAGGGCCCAGACGACGCACCAGCACCGCACATGCTTTCCCACGCCCCATGCCGCCCCCCCCCCCCTAACACACACACACACACACACACACACACACATGCGCGTGGTGTGCCTCAACTCTAAATCCGGAACCATAAACCCTACACACCTGCACACACACACACACATACACACACACACACATAGACACACACGCACCCCCCCCACGCAAACACCCACAGGTGTGTCGCAAGCCGATCGACGAGGGCCCTGACGACGCGCGCCGCCCGGGTGGGTGCGCTCAGCTGTGATTTCCTCTTGATGGTTGAATAAATAAAGAAATGCAGCCACTTCACTCGAATTCTGGCTGTGTCCGGCTGTGTACAGCCGAAAAGGAAACCACTGGCCCGCAGTGTATTTGTCTTTTCCTTCAGGATGTTGAATTGATGTTTCAAAGCCGATCAACGCGCGGCCCCCGGGTGAGTCTCTGGTCCGCCCCGGTGATTTCCTTTCGAGGAGGTTTGATTTTTTCCCCGTTATTTTCTGTTGAGGAGGTTCAAGTCAATTGGGTGTGGACACCCAATCGACTTTGACCTCCTCAACAGAAAATAACCAGGGCGGACCACAGACTCGGCCTCCGGGTGCGTTGAATTGTTTGTTTTCACACCCAACTGACTGGATTCCGGTTGTACAGCCGAAAAGAGAACCACTAGCCCGCAGCTGATTTGTTTCCCAGGATTTTGAAAATAAAATTTCCAAGCCAGTGAACGAGGGCCCAGACGATGCGTGGCCCCCGGGTGAGTGCGCTTAGCAGTGATTTCCTTCTCAAGATTTTTAATTCTTTGCATGTGGCCATAAACCTGGTGTTACAGGGTTTACATATACGCACCCGGAGGACCCCTGGGCGTCGGTTATGGCCTGGACTAGATGGCAATAGGGGGGCTCTACTAGGAGGCCTGCAGGGCCGCGCAAGCGCCAGCACACCACTGCCTTTCGACTGAGATTCTGGCTGTGTCTGGCTGTGCACCGCCGAAAAGTAAACCACTGGCCCTTCTTCCAGCACTTCTGCCCCACATTCTTGTTGCTTGTGTGTGCACACAGGCCCTACCACAGCCCCATCGTCTGATCCGCGCAAGTGAATTTGGTCACAACGTCTTGAGACGGTCGGGGGTGCGCCTCCGGCGGTGGTGGGCGCCTAACGCGGTCGGGGTGGCGGCTGCGGCGGTCGGGGTGGCGGCTAAGGCGGCGCCTGCGGCGATCAGGGGTGCGGTTGAGGTGGCACCTCAGGCGGTCGGCGCGCTTTGGGCGCCGCCTGATCCGCGCAAGTAAATGCGCCGCCTGAGGCGCCGCCTCAGGCTTGGGGAATGTGGTAGGGAGGCGCGGGCCCGCCGTGCATTGCACCACAGACATCGCGTGGCTGTTATGCTTTGTTTTCGATTTGGACCATGTGACCGTGTAACCGTCAACCATGTGAGTGTGATTATGACTGACTTGGCAGCTTGTGTGTGCGCACGCAGGCTCGCCCCCGCCGTGCAGCGACGGAACCACCGGCGCCGTTTTCTAGTTTTTTTCAACTGGTGGCATATAGACACGACTTGGACTGACCCGGTAGCATATGTGTGCATGCGTCCATGCATGCGTGTGTGTGCATGCAGGCCCGCGCCCGCCGTGCAGCGACAGAACCACCGACACCGATAAGTTTACTTTGTATTTTACCGTACAGGGCCTGTGCCTCCGCGAGTAAGTATTGTTTTGGACGCCCCCGCGACGTTGTGCGCGAAGCTATAAATCAATTTCTGGAGGCCCTGCGAAGAGAAAACTGGTTTCCTGGACCAGGGCTCGAACCAACGACCTCAGCTGTTACCATAATGCGTGCATGCGCGAACATGTTTTGTGTGTTTCAGATGGCCCCGCGGACAGAAACAAATCATCCCCCCCCCCCCGGGAACGTCAAAACAAATAATTATTTGACCCCCCCCACGGAGGCACAGGCCCTGTACGGTATGACACATAATTTGACTTGGGCTGACCCAGCGGCTTGTGTGTGCATGTGTGCGTGCGCCCATGCGTGTGTGTGTGTGTGTGTGTGTGCATGCAGGCTCGCGCCCTCCATGCAGCGACGGAACCACCGAGACCGACGATGTGGAGGCAGACGCAGAATCCGACGGGGTGTTCACAAACGCGTACGGCGAACGGTGTGTGTGTGTGTGTGTGTGTGTGTGGAGGCTGACGCTGAATCGGACGGGGTCTTCACAAACGCATACGGCGGACTGTGCGTGTGTGGCCGATGTTACAGCCCGTCGGACGCTGTTGGTGTGTTTTTGGCTGTGTGTGTGTGTGTGTGTGTGTGGTGTGTGTGTGTGTGTGTGTGTGAATTTGCGCGCGTGTGCGGAAGCGGAAGCAGAAACGAACGGGGGTTTCGCCAACGCGTATGGCGGACGGTGCGTGCGTGGCCGATTTTACAGCCCATCGAATGCCGCGTCCGCTTCCGTACACACACGCACGCACACACACACACACACACACACACACCACAGCTACCGCGGCTACCGCGCCGCGCGCCACCGCACGCGCGGCTACACCGCACGCTGACGCCGCCCCCACACCTCATCTCAACACACACACACACACACAAACACAAAAACACACACCACGCAGCTACCGCGGCTACCGCGACGCACGCTACCGCACGCGCGGCTACACCGCACGCTGACGCCGCCCCCACACCTCATCTCAACACACACGCACACACACACACGCACACACACACACGCACACACACACACACACACACACACCACGCAGCTACCGCGGCTGCCGCGACGCACGCTACCGCACGCGCGGCTACACCGCACGCTGACGCCGCCCCCACACCTCATCTCAACACACACGCACACACACACACGCACACACACACACACACACACACACACACACACACCACAGCTACCGCGGCTTCTGCGATGCGCGCTACCGCACGCGCGGCTACATCGCCGCAGACGCCACCCCCACACCTCATATCAACACACACCACGCAGCTACCGCGGCTACCGCGACGCACGCTACCGCACGCGCGGCTACACCGCCGCCGACGCAGCGCGCGACGACATGCTCTACCGCATGGGGCGCATGCGGCGCCGCTACCCCATGCACATCACTGGTGCGTGCCTCTCTCTGGCTTGAAGTAGGGGTTTAGGGTTTAGGGTTTAGGGCTGCGTGGTTTACCCTAGACCCTTGGCCCTTCCCAGGCTAGCATGTACCAAAAGTGCAAGTTTTGATGCCAAACCCCCCCAAAACAAGTTTTAACGGGTCGTGCGTCGCCCACGGTGCACGGAAGCACTTAGGTAGGGCTTGTGGGTTCATGGGCCTTGTGAAGGTCGTGTGTGTGGGGTGTGGGGGAGTGGGGGAGTGGGTGTGAGGGGGAGGAGTCACGGGGGCTGCTGTGCCGCATGGGGCGCATGCGGCGCCGCTACCCCATGCACATCACGGTTGGGTGGGGTGGTGGGAATGGACACCCCACACTTTCACACGCCACACATCCAACTTCAATGATTCCCCCCTTTTCTGGCTCGCGCAGACCTGAGATGCTGCTGGAAGCGCAAGAAGCGAACGCGCTCCCTCCACACCACATACCTTGCACACCAACACCATACCCCTTTTACACGTATCCACATCCACACCCCACGCCCCACACTCCACGCAGACGCGAAGCTGCTCGGTTGGACCCGCGACATTGCGGGCGGGTACAGTATTGAGTCCACACCTCAAACCCCTCCACACACTCCACGCGTATGACGTCCCTTTTCCAGACTCGTGACATCCCTTTTCTCACGCAGACGCGATGCTGCTCGGGTGAGACCGCGACGTCGCCGGCGCGCAAACACGCCCCACACCTTCTACACCTTCCACACCTTTCCACACCTCTCCTCATAACCTCCACACGACTCCTCGCGTCCACACCCCGCGCAGACGCGACGCTG
Source organism: Chlamydomonas sp. UWO 241 (assembly GCA_016618255.1). Taxonomy (NCBI): domain Eukaryota; kingdom Viridiplantae; phylum Chlorophyta; class Chlorophyceae; order Chlamydomonadales; family Chlamydomonadaceae; genus Chlamydomonas; species Chlamydomonas priscui. The sequence continues at coordinate 59,311 of VFSX01000550.1, forward strand.
CTCGAGTGGAACCGCGACATCGCGGGCGGGCGCACACACTGCCTCCACACCGTCCACACATTTCCACACTCTTCCCCGCAAGCTTCCACACTTCCACACCCCACACATCCACACCCCACATAGACGCGATGCTGCTCGGGTGGAACCGCGACATTGCGGGCGGGCGCTCACATTCCCCCTCCATAGCGTCCACGCATTCCCACACTCCTCCCCATAACCTTCCACACTTCCACACTTCCACACTTCTCCCCGCATCCACACCCCGCGCAGACGCGATGCTGCTCGGGTGGAACCGCGACATCGCGGGCGGCCGCGATCTCGACGCGTCGCTGTGGCGCTCGTTTGCGCTCTCGGACCCAGCGGTAGGTCCAGTATGATTTTGCGGACAGGCAGCCGATCTGCTGCTGTTTCTAGCTGTACATGAAATACCCTGCAAAACATGCGCGCACAGTCCTCAACCCTCGACCCCGACACCCTCACTAGACTAGTTATCAAAGGAGTCCCTGACCCCCGACGCTGTGGCGCTCTCGGACCCAGCGGTAGGCCCAGTGTGATTTTGCGGACAGCCGCAGGCAGCCGATCTGCGTTGACTGTATCCGTCTGTGCATGTGAAATACCCTGCAAAACATGCGCGCACAGTCCTCAACCCTCGACCCCGACACCCTCACTAGACTAGTTATCAAACGAGGCTCTTATCCTCGACGCGTCGCTGTGGCGCTCGTTTGCGCTTTTGGACCAGTGACCAGTCCTTAGCTCCTTAGGCCAACCGGGAAATCTGGGGGGAAACTGCGGGGGCAAACCGCGGGAATTCCCTCCGAAAGGTGTGAAAAACGAAAATTTCGCACTTTTCCGCGAAAAAATGCCTCCCGCGGGGGGGCACTTCGGCATGGACCCTCCGATGTCGCGGGTTCAAACGTGAAATTCTCAGTTTCCTTGAGGACACCACTGTTTTGGACCCAGCGGGGGGTCCAGTGATGCTGAGGACGATGGATCTCGCAGTCGAGTCGTGTGTGACGCACCGAGCATCACAATTTGCTTTTTTTTTAGTTTTCACATGTGCGCGCCCAGAGGACCCCGGGGCGTGAGTTAAGGCCTAGACTCCACGTCTCGGGGAGCTCTACTAGTAGAATTCGCATGGCCACGCAGCGCACCAGCCTACCAGTTCAAAATTTGCGCAATTCCAAACCCACGGCGCCAGTCCGAGTCGGCCAATCTCCATCCTGTGCTGCAGGTTTGCGGCTTGCGGGTTGGCTAACGGAAGCGCTGTCCCCTTCGCACCAGTGATTCCCCTGCGAGCCGTATACCACTCCGAGCCGGATTTCCCATTTCCCAGATGACCACCCCACACTTAGTGGGTGAGGGCGTGGAGCGATGCGTTGGAAAGCTCTTGCCGAGAGCAGCACAACGGCATGCATTGCATGAATACCCGCTGTGTATTGTGCCTGATATGAGCGGTCAAAGTTGCTGGAGCCGGCAAAACACTAATTACTAAAATCCTTCCCAGGGACCACTGCTACGCAACCCCCCATCCCCAACCCTTGACCACCACCCCTGAACCCTTTACTAGCTCCTAAACCCTTAACCCTAGTTTCTAAACCCGCTGCGCTGTGGCGCTCGTTCGCGCTGTCCGAGCGGTGAGGGGGGGGGGGAGGGGGGGCTACCGCAGCCCCATCGTCTGATCCGCGCAAGTGAATGCGGTCAGAACGCCTGAGACATTCCGAGGGGCGCCTAAGGCGGTCGGGGTGGCGCCTAAGGCAGTCGGGATGACGCCCAATGCGGTGCATGAGATGATCAGGGGTGCGCCTGAGGCGACGCCCGAGGCGGGCGGCACGCCTGAGGCGCCGCCTGATCCGCGCAAGTAAATGCGCCGTCTGAGGCGCCGCCTCAGCCGTTGGGAATGTGGTAGGGGAGGTATGGTGAGGGTGCGAACGCGCAGCGCGCACGCACGCGTACACTGTGAAGTGCGTGTGGGTGCTTACGTGCACACGCGTGCGCGCGCGGGGTGGGGCTTGACACAGAGCGCAAGCACACACGACGTGCGTGCGCTTTCAAGTGCACGCGCACACACACACGATGGGGAGTGTGGCCATGGACGGCAGCCGTGCTGCCCTTCCACATTCCCTCGCTTGGGGCGGCGCCTCAGGCGGCAATTCACTTGCTCGGATCAAGCGGCGCCTGAGGCGCGTCGAGACCGCATCAGGTGCACCCCAGGCCGCCTGAGGCGCCGCCTGAGGCGCCGCCAGAGGTGCCCTCCGACGGCTTTAGGCGTTATTACCGCCGTGACTTGCACGGATCAGACGATGGGGCTGTGGTAGGGCGGTTCGCCCCCCTCGTCGGCACCGGAGACGCGCGATCGAATTGCGAGGCCTGCGTTTACACGTGCATGCTCCCTGACCCCCACCCCCAAAACCCGCAGGTGCGTGAGCACAGGTCCATCAGGGCCATCCTTAACACACACACACACACACACACACGCACACACACACATCTTAAAGCTTCCGGTTTGAGAGGGCGCGTGTGCGCACCAACCTCCTCCTCACAACCACCCAACTGCCACCCACACCCCCACACCCTGCACGCTCCCACCGACCGCCCCCACAGGTGCGCATGCAGGCGGCGCAGGCGGGCTCAAGGGGCGCGTCACACAGCTTCGGGGGTGGCTCGTCGCGCGGGGGCGGCGGCCGCGGGGGCAGCTGGTGAAGGAGAAAGGGTGCTGCGGCGGTCGCGCGGCGCGGCGGCATCGCAGCGGGTGCATGAGGGAGCTGTGTTCGGCATGCAACACGCATGCACGCACGCACACATGCGTGTGACAAGCGTCAGTGTGAGGCCGAAGCCGCAAGCCAAGGGCATGTCATTAGGCTGTATAGATAGTGGATCAACAGCGGTTGCGGCTGACTCAAGAAGCTGAAGTTTGTAAGGGTGAGCACTCCGCATTTTGCCTCAGCTTCGCCTCAGCTTCCAGAAGTGTGGAACTCCACTAATAGTGTGGCCTGCTGGGGGCTCTCTCGACGGGGGGCAATACTGTTTTTGTCAAGCGGGAGGCGCTCCAGGCCTCTCCAGGGGCTCCGGCCGCCTATGGCCGGGCTGTGACAATTAATTAATTAAAATCAATTGAAAACACACTGCCTGCCCCCCCCCCCCAGCAGCAGCGCAGTAGCAATGTGCTCTGCATGTCCCGTTCACGCACGCCGCGTGGCGTAACTCAAAGCGGTGTAGGCGTGTTGAGCGGTAACATATGCGCCCCCCTGCCACACCATCCGCGATGACCTGCAGTCATTGTTACAGTTACAATTACATCGGCTTTCCAGCGAAGACTTTTTCTAGTCCTGTTACCACCGCCTAGACCCAAGTCCAGTTCTGGCCCTAACAATTACTTGTGAGGGGCGGTGGCCACCAGCCGGCTGCCTGCCAACGCAGTCATTGGAGTTTACAAAGACCTGGGTGAGGCCAGCAGGACGGGCGACGCAGCCAGCAGCTCACGCAGTTTGAGCGCACTCCGTCGCTGTGGTTCCCCCTGTTGCTGCTGCTGCTGCTGCTGCAGCATGCCGCTGCCGCGGCGCCCCGACACACTCCCAGCGCCCAGGCCTGAAGCGTCCCCCCCCTCGACCGCCGCCTCGAGCGCATCCAGCCGACTGGTGACTTCCCTGGGAGTCATGTGCAGCAGACGGGGGCACGCAGCGGCGAGCGCCTGCAGGCGGTCTGGCTGCGTTTGCAGCCTGTCGGCAGCCGCGTGCAGCGCACGCTCCATCGCAGACGGCGCGAGCGACAGGAGGCCTGGGTCGACGAGCAGTGCTGCCGCACCGTGCTCTCTGCCCAGGAGCGCAGCCAGTGCAAACACGGCCTGTGTGGTGTGTGGATGGTGTGTGGGGGGTGGATGGTGCTCTGGTGGTGCTCGCGGGCGTGCTCTCTGCCCAGGAGCGCAGCCCGTGCAAACACGGCCTGTGTAGGGTGTGGAGGGTGTGTGCAGCTCTGGTGGTGCTCTGATGGTGCTCGCGGACGTGCTGTCTGCCCAGCGGCGCAGCCTGTGCAAATACGGCCTAGCCTGTGTGGGGTGTGGACGATGTGTGCAGCTCTGGTGGTGCTCTGATGGTGCTCTGATGGTGCTCTGGTGGTGCTCTGGGGATGCTCTGGTGGTGCTCTGATGGTGCTCTGATGGTGCTCTGATGGTGCTCTGATGGTGCTCTGGTGGTGCTCTGGTGGTGCTCTGATGGTGCTCTGATGGTGCTCTGGTGGTGCTCTGGTGGTGCTCTGGTGGTGCTCTGATGATGCTCTGATGGCGCTCTGATGGCGCTCTGGTGGTGCTCTGGTGGTGCTCTGATGGTGCTCTGGTGGTGCTCTGGTGGTGCTCTGGTAGTGCTCTGATGGTGCTCTGATGGTGCTCTGGTGGTGCACTGGTGGTGCTCGCGGGCATGCTCTGCATGGATGGAGTGCCCTGCGCACGCACCTCGCTGATCTGCGCCTCACTCAGATCCATGAAGCAGCACGACGCGGGCGTCAGGGAGCCTGCCGGCGGCAGACCACACCCGAGGTAGGTGGTGGCGACTGCCTGCAGGCGCAAGGGTTGCACGCAGGTTCACGACTTGAACACGGTTGTGTGTTCCTAACCTACCTGCCCGGATGCGAAAGGCCTTCTATTGGAGTCTTGCGGGCGGGGCAGACCTCCGCTAACACGCAATGTTTCTAGCCCTCGCCCTGCGCATTGCTCTCGCCTCTCTCGTGGATCTCAATGCCCACCACCTTACAGGACCCCCCCCCTCGTCCTCTTCACCCCTGCGCACACTACTCCCCACCAGCACGAATGCACAACACAGCAACGTCCGACAGACTGCAAAATCAAATACCAACACCTACCTGCAGGGTGGCCAGCTTGGCCGCGGCAGACGCTGGGGAGCGGGCGACCCATCGCCCGATAGCTGGCATGAGGTTGCCCACCGTCGGCAGGCCACTCGGGGCAAGGTCCTGGAACACGCGCATCGCGCCCCTCAGCTCGGCAGCGTCGTGCCGCAGCACCACCCACGCATTGGCCATGAGGGCCGCCTCCAAGGAGAAGCCAGGGAACTGGGACTCCAGTGCGAGCGTGGTGCGCAGACGGGTGGACACGGCCGCCAACGAGGAGGTTGCTGCGCTGGGAGAGGGCGTGTCATGAGTCAGCTGGGTGGGTGGGCGGGGTGGGTGGATCCCCCCCCCCCCCCCGGTTCCTGGGCTAGCATCTGGGGCTGGGGCTTGGGCAGGGCTAGGGGCATATATATAATAGTGGGTGCAGACAGACACCACGCCCTCGGCACACAGCACCGCCCCCCCAGCTGCTGTACTTCAATCCTTCACACACATGCCACATGGTGCGAACCTGATGAAGCGATCGATGGTGGCCTCGCCAGCGCGGCATGCAGGCGAGCGAGCGCTGCCCCAGACAGCGTCACGCCCTCTGCACCCAGCGCAGTCCCAAGGTCTCCAGCACTGTAGGGCAGCTCAATAGGAGGGGCGTCCGGGAGGGGGGAGCCGCGCGGTGCGCGCGCGGGGTGCACGTGTGGCGCGAGAACTCCTGCATGAGGAGCACGCACCCACACGCATGTGCATGGGGTGCATGCGGCACACATCACTGGTGCGATCGCAACATGCGCCCTCCTCCGGTCCATCGGAGGCCGTGCATGTGCATGTGCAGATGGTGCAATGCTTCCTCATGAATCTTGGCACTCGCCTGGTCGCAGGCTGTCCATGCGCCGCCGCGTCACTCGTGGAGCAGTGGTGCCCATTGCTCGTGCGTATGCGCGAGAATGTTCCCCCTGGGCGCCTCCAAGCGCGGACGGCACGCCCCATGCGGGCAGACCGTTCTCGAAAGTGGTAGCGGCGAGTCCACTCGCCCCGCCACCACGCGTCGCCACAGCTGCGTAAGCCAACTCCAGGGGCAAGCGCCGTAAGCCCCGCATCGCTTTTGCGATCTTCTGCGTGAGTTGTGGATGTGGGGCAGGTGTGGGGCAGGTGTGGGGTGTGATTTTTCCGTCGTAAACTTTACGAGGGCCGACTCTACAGAGCTGTAAGAGAGATCTCTGTGGTGCGTTGGAGTCACACCATCGCCCACGAGGCGCCATACGCCGCCCTTTCTAGAGTGTCGCGTAGCCACGGTCACCACGGAGGCTTGCGCAGGCGGGATGGGGCGCATGCGCGGAGGGAATGGGCGGATTCGGTCGAGATTTTGCACACCTGCGATGTGGGGACGCCCTGTGGGGCCATCTGTTGCTTGCTTAGAAGCTATGAAGAAGCTGGGGGGGGGGGCTGTTCAGGCCCTGATGCTGCAAAATGTCCTTCCTGCGCTGCAAAATGTTGCGCAGCATTAGCACCCTCTGTTCACGCAAGGCATTTCAGTCTTGTAAGGAGCCCTGGCCGGGGCTCTGTGTGCCTTGGTTCATCCGCGCCTCTTTGATCGTGGGCATGCACCACGAAAACTATCCGGTTTGCGGCCTACAAGAACACTCGTGCACGAGTCCCTTAACATATACATGTACTTCACGTTACAGTTCACGTCACTCTGGAGCGACCCCAACGACTCTGCGGTGGAAAGTGTGGACTTTGACTTGACGCAGGCGTTGCGACTATTTTCGGCGGACCTGACGCACAGACACAGCGTATGATCGGAGCATGCACTAGTGCGGCATTCGTGAGCCCATAGCCACGTGTTCCCTGCCGAGTCACAAGCTCTGCTACTTGAATACCGGACAGGGCCTGAGCCTCCGCGAGTACGTGTTGTTAGACGCCGGATTGACGCCGGGGAGTTGTGTGCGAACAAACATTCAATTCCCGGAGACCCCGCGAAGAGTAAAAGGACTTATTGGTTTGGGTGTCCATCTGAGGACCTCAGCTTTTACCGAAATGCGTGCATCAGTGCCGTTTAGTGCCGTTCAGTGCCGTCAAGAAATTTGGTGTTGCTGATCTGGCAACCTGTGACCACGCCAAGAGAGGCCTCTACAGCACACGCATCCGATCGATCCAAGGAACGTTTTGAGATGTTGAGACGTGGCATTGGACCGGGGGGAGGGAGCCTAACAACTCATCTGTCGTTTGCAGTACAACAGTTTGTCGCAGGGCGCTGGAAGGGCCGCACCAGAGGGAAGGTGTTTGCAGCAGCTTACGCACCACTGACGTGCCTCCTTGGGGTTAATATAGCGACAAGTACAACGCGTGGCGGGGCTGTTGCAGACAACACCTGCCACTTGCCCGGAAGGCGCCGCAATAAACAAAACCGGCCCCCTCTCTGCCGTTTGCCCCCTTCCACGAGTCCCAGAAGACGCCCTGTCCACCTCGCCGCTCGCTGCGATCGGGCACAACGATTGTGACATGGCGTCCACCTTTCACCTGTATCATGCTCACTGAGCACGGCGTAGAGCGAGACAGCGGTGAAGAGTGGACGGTCTGCGGGTCGGTGCTCCGTCGCAATGGGGGCCTGCTTCAGCAGAGGGGGGACTGGAGCAGACGAGCTCGTCATTGAGGAGCAGCAGCATTGTGTGCCGAGCACCAGCGACGCCGAGGCCTCCTCGCGAGGTCTAGGCGTGGACTGCGAGCCAGCAGCGGCTGAGTCGTCAGCACGCCACGACCCAGGGAGCGTCAGCGGCCGCATGGGGTTGAGGTAGGGTCGAAAAGCAAGCATGGCCCATGTCATGCCATGCATGCATGCAGCAATCCCCATATCCAGACACGTGCATCGGGCTGCAGTGCTTGCAGTGTGAATGCACACTTACAGGGGGCGGGGGGCCGGAACAAGCGACGACACGCACGTGCACAGGCTCTCGCGTTGGCACCCCCACCCCCCTGACTCCTCACGCTGCACGCTGCACGCTGCAAGCTGCGCATGCTGGATGCGCTGCCACCCTCTGTGTTTGTGCCAGGGACCCCCCGGTCCCCCACAACACAGACATAGTGGGGTGGTACACACACAAACACACGCAAGCTCTCACACACACACACTCACACACACACACGCACGCACACACACACACACACACACACACACACACATAGCCAGGGTACGCACGTGTGTGTCCCATGGGGGTGTGCTGTGTGCTTGGGTCCTAACAGCATACGTCCCTGCATGGGCGTGTGCACACAGCAGAGATTTCCTTTTCGTCTCTGCACAGCCATGTGGCTGTATTCCGGCTGTACTTTGACCTTGAACACAACTTAACCCATTCAGTGGATTGAAAGTCTGACGAGCCCGCCAGATAGAGCTCGCCAAGAGCTTTCAGACGACCTACATATGAGGGCAAATGGTCAGCGCCTGGTCAACGGTTAACACGGTCAAAGCAAAATCCGGCTGTGGAATCCTGTGTGGAGTAATGTATTTAACATCCAGAAACTCCACTGCTGTCCGGGCAAGCAAATGGTGTCAGGGATGCTACCATTGGCGTCCTGAAAGAAACCGAGAATGTTGTGATTGCCCCCGCAACATTTGAGGGAACATGCCGAACTGCCCCCGCGACTGAGCGTTTTTTTTGCGGTGAAGTGTGAACAGTTTCGATTTTCACACTTTTTGGCGGAGCCATTTACTGGAAAACATGTGGCCCACAGGCGATGGTACCAGGGAGGCGCCCTAGATGGGCGTGGCGGTGGGAAAAGGGCAATGCCCCTGAAAATACCCCGATCCAGACAGCTTCTGGCTCGGCTGGCGTGGCGCAGTCGGGGCGATCCATACAGAACGACGGCTGTCCGCAGGGCAGCCTACCACAGCCCCATTTTTCTGATCTGCGCAAGTGAATGCGGTCGTACCGCCTGAGGTGGTTGGGGGTGCGCCTCAGGCGGTGGTGGGCGCTCTAGGCGGTCGGGGTGGCGCCTGAGGCGATCAGGATGACGCCTTTGGCGGCACCTGAGGCGGTCAGGGGTGCACCTCAGGCGACGCCCGAGGCGGTCGGCGCGCCTGCGGCGCCGCCTGATCCGCGCAAGTAAATGCGCCGCCTGAGGCGCCGCCTCATGCATTGGGAATGTGGTAGGGCAGTGGCGCCCTTGGTGCACACACGCACCCACACCCACACCCACAAACGCACACACACATGCACACGCACACGCGCCCACCTGCACAGGCACCTACACTCACTCCCCCCCCCCCCGCACACATGCAACCCCATCCACACCCACACCCACCCACCCACAAGCACAGCAGAGGTGGCCTCAGCCTGTGTCGCAACGACTCGTTCTTTGTTATCCGCATGACTGAAGACGTGGCAGCCACACACAGACCCACACACATGCAATCGCACACCCACGCACACACGCACACACGCACACACATGCACACACACAAGCACAGCAGAGGTGGCCTCAGCCTGCGTCGCAACGACTCGTTCTTTGTTATCCGCATGACTGAACACGTGGCAGCCACACACAGACCCACACACATGCAATCGCACACCCACGCACCCACGCACACACATGTACACACACAAACACAGCAGAGGTGGCCTCAGCCTGCGTTGCAACGACTCTTTCTTTGTTATTCGCATGACTGGTGACGTGGCAGCCACACACAGACCCACACACATGCAATCACACACCCACGCACACACGCACACACGCACACACACACCCACACACAAGCACAGCAGAGGGGACCTCAGCCTGCGTCGCAACGACTCTTTCTTTGTTATCCGCATGACTGGAGACGTCACAGCAAAGTGTCCCACCGGCACCGGCACCGGCACCGGCACCGGCACCGGCACCGGCACCGGCACCGGCACTCACCCACGCACCCACCCACCCAGCCACCACCCACCCACCCACCACCCACCCCCACACACAAACACAGCAGAGGTGGCCTCAGTCTGCGGCGCAACGACTCGTTCTATGTTATCCGCAAGACTGGAGACGTCACGGCAAAGTATCGGATCGCGGAGCGGCTGGGGGCGGGCCAGGTGCGCGGCATGCACACACACACACACACACTCTCTCTCTCTCTGTCTGTCTGTCTGTCTGTCTGTCTGTCTGTCTGTCTGTCTGTCTGTCTGTCTGTCTGTCTGTCTGTCTGTCTGTCTGTCTCTCTCTATACATGTATCCGACATATGCATGCATGCACGCACGCACGTACGCACAGCACAGCACACCCACACACCTACCCACACCCACACACACGGCTGGTGGCGGGCCAGGCGCATGAATCACTCACACTCACACACACACACACGCGTGCAGTATGGCGTCGTATTGGTTGCTGTGCACCGCCAGACGGGCGTCGAATATGCGATCAAGTTGATGAGCACACACCCACACGCACACACACACACACACACACACACACACAAACACAAACACACACGCGTGCAGTATGGCATGGTCTCAGTCGCTGTGCACCGCCAGACACACACACACACACACGCATGCACACACACATACACACACACACACTCTGCCCCCCCCCCCCCAACACACACACATGCGTGCAGTATGGCTTCATCTAGGTCGCTGTGCAAGGCCAGACACACGCACACACTCACACACTCTGCCCCCCCCCCGCACACACACACGCACAGTATGGCATCGTCTCAGTCGCTGTGCACCGACAGATGGGCGTGGAATACGCGATAAAGTCTATGAGCACACAAACACACACACACACACACACACACACACGTACACACACACACACACACACACACACACACACAACCACACGCGTGCAGTATGGCGTCGTCTCTGTTGCAGTGCACCAACAGACGGGCGTGGAATACGCGATAAAGTCGATGAGCAAGCGGCGCGACGAACGCGTGGGGTCGGACTTTGCGAAGAACATGCGGACCGAGGTATGTACGGGGAAGTTCAGGGACTTTTGTTTTTTGCATGCGTGTGTGCGTGGTTGTGTGTGTGTGTGTGTGTGTGTGTGTGTGTGTGTGTGCGTGTGCGTGTGTGCGTGCGTGTGTGGAGGAGGGGCAAACGCGTGGGGTCGGACTTTGCAAAGAACATGCGGGCCGAGGTGTGTGTGTGAAGCTGTGTGTGTGTGCAACCCCAAACTCAAACCCACGATCCCCAAACCCCACCCTAATCCCAACCCCCCGACCTCAACCTTTTAATGCCAAATCCCGCAGCCTCCCTGCCCCCCTCCCTCTTCCCCCCCCCCACACAACCAACCACAATACACACAGGTTGAGGTGATGTTCCATCTCAGCGGGCACCCCACCGTGGTCAAACTGACCCTAAGCCTAAAATCCCAAACCCCAAACTCAAAACCCCTATCTAATTACAACCCCCCGACCTCAACCTTTTAATGCCAAATCCCACAGCCTCCCTGCCCCCCTCCCTCTTCCCCCCCCCCACACAACCAACCACAATACACACAGGTTGAGGTGATGTTCCATCTCAGCGGGCATCCCACCGTGGTCAAACTGACCCTAAGCCTAAAATCCCAAACCCCAAACTCAAAACCCCTATCTAATTACACCCCCCCGACCTCAACCTTTTAATGCCAAATCCCACAGCCTCCCTGCCCCCCTCCCTCTTCCCCCCCCCCACACAACCAACCACAATACACACAGGTTGAGGTGATGTTCCATCTCAGCGGGCATCCCACCGTGGTCAAGCTGACCCTAAGCCTAAAATCCCAAACCCCAAACTCAAAACCCCTATCTAATTACAACCCCCGGACCTCAACCTTTTAATGCCAAATCCCACAGCCTCCCTGCCCCCCTCCCTCTTCCCCCCCCCCCACACAACCAACCACAATACACACAGGTTGAGGTGATGTTCCATCTCAGCGGGCATCCCACCGTGGTCAAACTGACCCTAAGCCTAAAATCCCGAACCCCAAACTCAAAACCCCTATCTAATTACAACCCCCCGACCTCAACCTTTTAATGCCAAATCCCACAGCCTCCCTGCCCCCCTCCCTCTTCCCCCCCCCCACACAACCAACCACAATACACACAGGTTGAGGTGATGTTCCATCTCAGCGGGCATCCCACCGTGGTCAAACTGACCCTAAGCCTAAAATCCCAAACCCCAAACTCAAAACCCCTATCTTATTACACCCCCCCGACCTCAACCTTTTAATGCCAAATCCCACAGCCTCCCTGCCCCCCTCCCTCTTCCCCCCTCCCCACACAACCAACCACAATACACACAGGTTGAGGTGATGTTCCATCTCAGCGGGCATCCCACCGTGGTCAAACTGACCCTAAGCCTAAATGCCCACCCCAAACTCCCAAACCCCTATCTAATTACAAACCCCCCGACCTCAACCTTATTAATGCCAAATCCCACAGCCCTCCCTGCCCCTGTCTCCACCGCACCCACAACAACCAACCGACGAATACCACAGGTTGAGGTGATGTTCCATCTCAGCGGGCATCCCACCGTGGTCAAACTGACCCTAAGCCTAAAATCCCAAACCCCAAACTCAAAACCCCTATCTTATTACATCCCCCCGATCTCAACCTTTTAATGCCAAATCCCACAGCCTCCCTGCCCCCCTCCCTCTTCCCCCCTCCCCACACAACCAACCACAATACACACAGGTTGAGGTGATGTTCCATCTCAGCGGGCATCCCACCGTGGTCAAACTGACCCTAAGCCTAAAATCCCAAACCCCAAACTCAAAACCCCTATCTAATTACAACCCCCCGACCTCAACCTTTTAATGCCAAATCCCACAGCCTCCCTGCCCCCCTCCCTCTTCCCCCCCCCCACACAACCAACCACAATACACACAGGTTGAGGTGATGTTCCATCTCAGCGGGCATCCCACCGTGGTCAAACTGACCCTAAGCCTAAAATCCCAAACCCCAAACTCAAAACCCCTATCTTATTACAACCCCCCGACCTCAACCTTTTAATGCCAAATCCCACAGCCTCCCTGCCCCCCTCCCTCTTCCCCCCCCCCCACACAACCAACCACAATACACACAGGTTGAGGTGATGTTCCATCTCAGCGGGCATCCCACCGTGGTCAAACTGACCCTAAGCCTAAAATCCCAAACCCCAAACTCAAAACCCCTATCTAATTACACCCCCCCGACCTCAACCTTTTAATGCCAAATCCCACAGCCTCCCTGCCCCCCTCACTCTTCCCCCCCCCACACACAACCAACCACAATACACACAGGTTGAGGTGATGTTCCATCTCAGCGGGCATCCCACCGTGGTCAAGCTGACCCTAAGCCTAAAATCCCAATTAATGCCAAACTCTCAACTCTAAACCACAGGTTGAGGTGATGTTTCATCTGAGCGGGCACCCCCACGTGGTCGAGCTGTATGAGGTGTATGAGGTGCGTGGGATCTGTGTGTGTGTGTGTGTGTGTGTGCGTGCGTGTGTGCATTTACATGTGCGTGCATGTGTGTGTGTGTTTCTGACTTCGCTCTATGCTGGCGGCGCCATCACATCCTACCGGCTCAGCGCCGACGATTTTTTCGCCCACTCCGTCGAGTTCTGTTCCTCCGCAAACACCCACTTTTCCAACGTCAAACGCGACATCTCCAAGCACCCCGAGTTCGTGGACCTCTTGTCCAAGCGAGTCACACCCGAGTGGATCCTCTTAGCGAGATTTCCACAACTGTGGAGGTCAATCTGCCGAGACCTAGTTTAAACTCAGTCGAAGCGGAGTGACTAACACAGCCGTCAGTGACCTTCATTTGCCCCTTTCCCCCACTGCTTTCTGAATGAGGTTATTCACCCTCTTGTTGGCGCACGGTTGGCCACCCGCTTCCAAATGGAATCTCCTCAATGATGACCAGAAACAGCCTATCTAGGTCTGCCGTGCAGAGTTCTCTGTAACGATATCTCTCTCTCTCTCTCTGTGTGTTTGTGTTTGTGTACGACAAGCACCCCAATGTGGTCGAGCTGTATGAGGTTGATGAGGTGCGTGGGTGTATGGGTGCGTGCACACACAGGCGTGTGTGTGTGTGTGTGCGTTTGCATGTACGTGTGTGCGTGCGTGCGCGTGCGTGCGTGCGTGCGTGTCGCAGGCGCCACACAGGACCTGTGTGTGTGCACGCACCCATACCGTGCTTGGTATACCAACTCCGTTAACCTCATCCTGGAACTGTGCCGTGGAGGAGACTGGTTTCTCTCTCTCACTTGCACTCTTTCACTATCTTGTTCTCTCACTCTCTCTCTCACACACACACACACACGCATGCAGGATGCCGACTCCATTCACCTCATCCTGGAATTGTGCCGCGGAGGAGACTGGTTTGAGCGCCTGCTATCAGGTGTGTGTGATGCAGTGATTCTGTGTTAGTCTCCTGAGAGCCACCGGCAGCCATTTGGCTCCTGACAACTTGAGTCGCCGGGACCCAGGAGCCAACCACTTTCTTTTCCAAGCAAGTATGCTGGGGCAGTGTGGGGCATTGGTGTCCTTAAGGAAACTGAGAATGTCCTGCTTGCCCCCGCAGCATTGAAGGGAGCATGCCGAATTGCCTCCGCAGGACACGTTTTTTTGCGGAAAAGTGTGAAATTTGTAGATTTTCACACTTTTCGGAGCAAAATTCCCGCTTTTCGCCCCCGCAGTTTCCCCCAAATTTCCCGGTTTGCCCCCGCAGCGGGGGCTGCGGGGGCTGCGGGGGCGCTAAGGACATCACTGGTGTGGGGCGACGGATGAACCACCGCACCAGCGCAAGCCTACCGTAGTACTGCTTTGCCTTGCCGCTATTTTTATCAGGGAGTAATTGTTAAGAGTTTGCGTCCCTTGCCGCGGGATTTTATTTTGGTTTTTTCCCGTTTTGACGTCACTTTTGGCGTTTTTTTCTTTGTCGGCAATATTTTTTAGAAATCGACCTTGCCAGCACGTCCTCGGAATTATTTAATCGGCAAGGCAAAGCGGTACGACGGTAAGGATGAGTGAAAATGACCTATATGTGACGGACAACGGTCAACGGTCAACGGTCAATGACTCCCAGAAATAACAAAAGAGCTGAAAAATAATCATTGGATTGTGGGATACAGTGGGCACTGGGCAAAGGCAGCGAGCGGCAGAGACACGGAGTGACTCTGCCCTACCACATTCTCAACGCCTGAGGCGGCGCCTCAGCCGTCGCATTCACTTGCGCGCCTCAGGCGGCGCCTCAGGCGCTCCGACCGCCTGAGGCGCCGCCTGAGGCGCACCAGCGATCGCCTCAGACGTCGTCTTAGGCGTCGCCTTAGGAGGTATTCCAACCACCTCAGGCGCCACACCGACCACCTCAGGTGCCCACCACCGCCTGAGGCGCACCC
Source organism: Chlamydomonas sp. UWO 241 (assembly GCA_016618255.1). Classification (NCBI taxonomy): domain Eukaryota; kingdom Viridiplantae; phylum Chlorophyta; class Chlorophyceae; order Chlamydomonadales; family Chlamydomonadaceae; genus Chlamydomonas; species Chlamydomonas priscui. The sequence goes on from VFSX01000550.1 coordinate 74,492, forward strand.
CGGGCCATCTCAGACGTTATGACCGCATTCACTTGCGCGAATCAGACATTGGGACTTTGGTAGGGCAGTGTTACACGGCACTGCGGTTCTGTACCACGTACTGGTTCTGGCCAGGATGTGTACTACAGGGTTGCACGGCAGTGGTGTCATTAGCGCCCTCACAGACCCCGCAGACCCCGTTGCGGGGGCAAACCGGGAAATTTGGGGGGAAACTGCGGGGGCGAATTGCGGGAATTTCGCTCCAAAAAGTGTGAAACTCGACAATTTGCTCACCATTCTGCAAAAAAGAAGCCTCCTGCGGGGCGATTCGGCATGTTCCCCCCTATGTTGCGGGGGACAACGGGGCATTCTTGGTTTCCTTAATGACACCACTGGTGCACGGTACGTGGTACTGTACCACGATTCAATGCCACACAAGAGGTACCAGTCAGTACTACAGTACGCGTCGGGGGGCGCTCTGTCGGGGGCAGAAGAAACGCCTGTTACTTGCCGCACAAAACCAGCCATGACGCATGCTCATGTGCCCCTATCCCACATTTTCTCTGATCTCAGGGGGGACCTTCTCTGAGGAGCAAGCTGCTGCTGCGACGCAGTGCGTGCTTAAGACGCTGTCCTACTGCCACTCACTGGGTGTGATCCACAGGTTTGTGTGCGTGTGTGTGTGTGTGTTTTGTATTCATAGTTTTGTCATGTATTTGCTGCCACTCTCTGGGCATGATCCACAGTTGCGACCGGCGAAGAGGGGGGCAGGGGGGGAAGAGGGCGCCCCCACTATCTCTCTTGCACTATTTCTCTCTTTCTCTCTCTTTCTTTTTCTCTCAGTCTCTCTCTCTCAGTCTCTCAGTCTCTCCTTTAGCTTTATCTCGCCTTGGCTCTTTCTCTTTCTCTCTCTCTCCCTTTCTCTTTTTCACTCTTTCTCTTATAAGAGATATTTATGTATAAAACACAACTGACTCGATTGGAGGTTGCCCACTCTAACTGCCTCCGTCGCATTCTGGGTGTGCGCCTGGTCAACCGGCACAGATTAACTTATATTCGGCAGGCGTGCGACACTGAGCCAATTGAGAGCCTTGTGGCAAAGTGATCAATGCAGTGGCTAGGCCATGTGATGCGCATGCCGGCTTCTCGTCTTCCTCGTACGACTTTTGACTGCACAATGGATGTGGCTCGGCAGCAAGGCCGGCCTCCAGCCTCCTCCCGACACTATTTTCTTAAGCTACTGATTCAGCAGCTAGGCGAAACTAGTGGCACTCGTTCTGATTGGAAGACTTTTTCGGACACGGCGTTTGAGCGTGCTCAGGATAGGGTCGGGTGGAGAGCCGTGGTGTACGGTCCGGCTGCCCCTCAGGCGCCGGCCCCTCCACCACGGCGGTCAAGTAGATTGGCAAGCGCCACTTGACCCCCTATCCCCTAGAAGCAGTTAGGACCTATTTTGGAGGCGTCGCACAATAGCTCTCCTTTTTGCTCTGGGACTACACGTTGGCAGGCAGCCGGCTGGTGGCTACCGCCCCTCACAAGTAATTGGTAGGGCCAGAACTGGACTTGGGTCTACGCGGTGGTACTAGGACTAGAGGTAGTCTTTGCTGGAAAGCCGATGTAACTGTAACTGTGTAAGAGAAAGAGTAAAAGAGAGAAAAAGAGAAATCTCTTATAAGAGATGTATAAATATATCTCACACACACACACACACACACACACACTCTTTCTCTCTTTTGCACGGCAGGGACATGAAGCCAGAGAACCTGCTGTATGCAGACACCAGCAAGGACTCCGTGATCAAGCTCTTTCTCTCCCTCTCTCTCTCTCTCTCTCTCCACTTCCCTCTCCCGTTCTCTCTCTCTCTGTCTCTCACACACACACTCACACACACAAAAAAAATGCAGAGATATCAAGCCAGAGAACCTGCTCTATGCAGACACCAGCGCAGACGCCGTCGTCATGCTCTTTCTCCCCCTCTCCCCCCCTACCCCTCTCTCTCTCTCGCTCGCTCGCTCTCGCTTGCTCGCTCACTCGCTCGCTCGCTCTCCCTTCCTCTCTCTCCCTCCCTCCCTCCCTCCCTCCCTCCTCCCTCCTCCCTCCCTCCTCCCTCCCCCTCCCTCCCCTCCTCCCCTCCCTCCCTCCCCTCCCTCCTCCCTCCCTCCCCCTCCCTCCCCCTCCCTCCTCCCTCCCTCCCTCCTCCCTCCCCCTCCCTCTCCCCCCCCTCCCCCTCCCGTTCTCTCTCTCTCTCTCATGTGCCCACTCACACACGCGCACACAAAACGCAGAGATATCAAGCCAGAGAACCTGCTATATGCAGACACCAGCGCAGACGCTGTCGTCAAACTTGCCGACTTTGGTTTGAGTGCGCTTGGACCACATGACGTGTTGGCAGCAGAAGGGCGGGTGGACGAGCAGGGGCAGCCGATGCACAAGGTCTGTGTGGGGGGGTGGGGTGGAGGGGTGCATGTGTGTGTGTGCATGTGCGTGTGTATGTGCGTGTGTGTGAGTGCGCTTGGACCACATGACGCGTTGGCAGCAGAGGGGTGGGTGGTTGAGCAGGGGCAGCCAATGCACAAGGTCTGTGTGTGAGGGGGGAGGGGAGGTGCATGTGTGTGTGTATGTGCGTGTGTGTGTGTGTGTGTGTGCGCGTGTGTGTGTGATGCATGGCGTGCTTGCAGCAGAGGGGCGGGTGGACAAGCAGGTGCAGCCAATCCACAAGTTCTGTGTGGAGTGTGTGTGTGTGTGTGTGTGTGTTTTGTAAGTGCATGTTTGTGTGTGTATGTGCGTAGTGTGTTTGGGTGTGTGTGTACATGTGTGCATGTGCGTGTCCAGCACTGTGCACACCACAACAACGCGGCGTTCATGTGCCCTGATCACCGCAGGTTGTCAGCCCAGCCCTAAACCCTAAACCCTAAACCCTAAACCAGCTCTGTGCACTGCTCTCCCAAGGTTCTGAAGCCGTTGCCCTCATCTCCACCACCAGCACCAGCACCACCACCAGTACCACCACCACCACCACCACCACCACCACTGAAGCTGGTGCCACTGCCACCAACACCGCCAACACCAACACCAACACCACCGCCGCCACACCACCACCGCCGCCGTCCCCGCCACCACACCAACAACAACACGCCACCGCCACCACGACTTGCCCAAATCTCGGTCAGGTTGTCAGCTCAGCTCTGCACATAGCTCCCGAGGTGCTGAAGCCGGTGCCATCACCTCCACCGCCACCATCACCACCATCACCACCACCACCACCACTGAAGCTGGTGCCACTGCCACCAACACCACCAACACCAACACCAACACACCAACACCGCCACCACCACCGCCACCATCACCACCACCGCCACCGCCATCGCCACCGCCACCACCACCGCCACTACTTTCCCCAAATATCGCACAGGTTGTGTTGTCGGCTCAGCTCTGCACATAGCTCCCGAGGTGCTGAAGCTGGTTCCTCATCTCCACCACCACCAACACGACCACCACCGCCACCACCACCACCACAACAGCATCACCACCACCACCACCATTTGCCCTGAATGTCGCGCAGGTTGTTAGCTCAGCACTGTACATAGCTCCCAAGGTGCTGATGCCGGTGCCATCACCTCCAACACCACCAACACCGCCACCACAACAACAGCATCACCACCACCACCACCACCACCACCACCACCACCACCACCACTTGCCCTGAATGTCGCACAGGTTGCCAGCTCAGCACTGTACATAGCTCCCGAGGTGCTGATGCCGGTGCCATCACCTCCACCACCACCATCATCACCACCACCACCACTTGCCCTGAATGTCGCGCAGGTTGTCGGGTCCGCCCTCTACATAGCTCCCGAGGTGCTGAAGCCAGTTCCTCACGGCAAAGAGCGCGACATCTGGTCGCTCGGAGTGGTTTTGTACATAACACTGGGAGGGTGAGTGGGCACCTCTTAATTTCATGTGTGTTTGTGAGAGAGAGGAAAAGAAGAGAGAGAGAGGGGGGTGAGAGAGCGAGTGAGGGAGGGAGGGAGGGAGAACGAGAGAAACAGAGGGAAAGAGAGGAAGAGAGAGGGAAAGGGAGAGAGAGGGAGAGAGAGAGGGGGGCGCATGCGCCGCCGCGTTGCTCGGCATTGTTCTCTAGCTTGCTGATGTACATCACTTTAGCTTGGCTTGGGACACGGACTGTCTGTCTTTGCTGCCCACATAGTGCCGCCCCCCCCCCACACACATCCGCCAACGCGCACAAGCCACTGTCCCGTTTCAATGTGTTCATGTGCGAATGTGCGCACTCGCAGGTACCCACTATTCGGCTACCCACTACTTGGTGCAGATCAGCAACGAGCCGTGTTGACCATTTTGAATAAAAACAATGTTCCGCACCAACCTGGCACCAACCTGGCACCAACTGCTGAACCTCCCGTTTTAATGTTTTTGCACTCACAGGCACCCGCCGTTCGAAGGCGAAGCAGTGCAGCAGGTCTTCGATCAGCAATTAACTGTCCCAACCGCTGCTCCTTTTTCAGGACAACCACTTCCCATCTGTTACAACCTCCCTGTTTGTGTGTTTGGAGGTATCCCCCGTTCGAGGGCGACTCGGTGCAGCAGGTCTTCGATCAGCAATTTGCCGTCCCAACCGCTGCCCCTTTTTCAGGGCAACAACTTCCCATCTGTTACGACTGCCCTGTTTGTGTGTTTGGAGGTATCCCCCGTTCGAGGGCGACTCGGTGCGACAGGTTTTTTTGACGCGACCAGCAATTAACCGTCTGTACTAACCGCTGCCCCATGTTTTGGCGCAGCAACTACCAATCTGTACACCGACTGCCTTGTTTGTGTGTTGGCAGGTATCCCCCCTTTGAGGGCGACTCAGTTCAGCTGGGTTTTTTCGGTCTTTTAGTTTTGGCCTTAGGGTTTAGGGTTTGAGGGTTTAGGGTTAAAGGTTAGGGTTAAGGTTTAGGGTTTAGGTTTAGGGTTAGGGTTTAGGGTTCTAAGCCCCCCTTTGAGGGCGACTCAGTTCAGCTGTTTTTTTTTCGGCCTTTTAGTTTAGGCCTTAGGGTTTGATGATGATGGATCTTACAGTCTGTGTGACACCAGTAATGATGTATAAGACCGGTGTCGGCGCTAGCGCCCGACACCTTAAACTCAGTTTCAGTGGGAAACTGGCTGGCTACCTGGTAGGGGTGAGGGTAAACCCCCACACGCGCGCACGCACTGGACCTAGACAGGACACTGGGCCCCCAGATCCACCCTATACCACCCAGGTAGTGACAGCAACGCATTGTTGGTGTGCGCCTGTGTTCTACTACTAGTCCCGCCGCCGCCATTGGCTCCAGCAATCTCCTCCATGCCCGCGGTTTAGGGTTTGAGGGTTTAGGGTTAAAGGTTAGGGTTAAGGTTTAGGGTTTAGGTTTAGGGTTAGGGTTTAGGGTTCTAAGCCCCCCTTTGAGGGCGACTCATTTCAGCTGTGTTTTTTTCGGTCTTTTAGTTTAGGCCTTAAGGTTTAGGGTTTTAGGGTTTAGGGTTACGGTTTAGGGTTTAGGTTTAGGGTTAGGGTTTAGGGTTCTAAGCCGCCTGTACCAACCACGGTCCCCTTTTTTGGCGCAACAACCACCAATCTGTACACCGACCCAGTGGTCCCTGGGAAGGATTTTAGTAGTTAGTTTTTTGCCGGCTCCAGCAACTTTGACCGCTCACACCAGGCACAATACACAGCGATTATGCATGCAACGCATACCGTTGTGCTGCTCTCGGCAACAGCTTTCCAACACACCGCTCCACGCCCTCACCCACTAAGTGTGGGGTGGTTTTTCTGGAAAATGGGAAATCCGGCTCGGAGCGTTATACTGCTCGCAGGGGAATCACTGCACCGACCGCCTTGTTTGTGTGTCTGCAGGTATCCCCCGTTCGAGGGCGACTCGGTGCAGCAGGTCTTTGACGCGATCACCAACGAGCCGCTGCGTTTTGACGACCTCACGTGGGACTTCATTTCAGTCAACGGGAAGGACTTCATCCGGCGCATGCTGTGCAAGGTGAAACCGATCGACCCGACTCCTCTCCTGCTTGACATGTAGAGTCCAACTCGCAATATCTTACTTGAAAACCGCCTGGGATGATCCCACATAACAATCAATCAAGTCCCATGTGGGACCAATGGGAAGGACTTCCGGCGCATGCTGTGCAAGATGGATCAGGCATGTCCACCCCCCTATTCAATAGTAATGCGCCGCGATGTGTGCATCGTGAACGATGTCCTGAATCAGTATCCGCTGCGGTTCGACAATCCCGCGTGGGGCTTCATCTCGGTCAATTGGAAGGACTTCATCCAGCGCATGCTGTGCAAGGTTGGTCAGCAATGCCTCCCCCCCCCCCTTCCGTTCAATAATATGTCACGATTCATGATGAACAATGCCATAAAGCATCATCCGGATACCTAGACGACCCCACGTGGGACTTCTTGGTGAACGGAAAGGACTTCATCCCGCGCATGCTGTGCAAGGTTGGTCAGCAATGCTCCGCCCCCCCCTCCCCTGCCCCCTCCTTTCGTTCAATAAGATGCCACAATTCATGACTCATAATGCCATGAATCATCATCCGGACTCCTACACGACCCCACGTGGGACTCCATCTTGGTCAATGGGAAGGACTTCATCCAGCGCATGCTGTGCAAGGTTGGTCAGCAATGCTCCCCCCCCCCCTCCGCCGCCCCTCCTTTCGTTCAATAAGATGTCACTATTCATGACTCACGATGCCATGAATCATCATCCGGACTCCTACACGACCCCACGTGGGACTTTGCATTGGTCAATGGCAGTGATCCTTGGGAAGGATTTAGCAATTAGCTATTATTCCGCTTCTTCCCGGCTTCTTCCCGGCATAATTATTTTTGCCTGCTTTTTCCCGGCACAATTAATTTCTTCCCCGTGCGGAAAAGCGGAAAGCGGATTAGCCTACAAAGCCACTACAAAGCAATAAATAAAAAGATACCGCTCAAACTCCGCTCCGAGCGGTATACTGCCATAGCAAGGATCATTGGTCAATGGGAAGCACTTCATCCGGCGCATGCTGTGCAAGGTTGGTCAGGCATGTCCACCCCCCGTTCAATAATGCCCCACAAAATCTTCACGATGTCATGAATTGTTATCCGCCATGTTGTGGCGACCCCACATGGGGCCTCACCTCTGTCGATGGAAAGGACTGCATCCGGTGCATGCTGTGCAAGGTTGGTCAACCATTACGCCCCCCTCCCCCTGCGTCCAAGCGGATCGACATGAGCTGTTTAGTTAGGAAACCTCCTACTTAACCACGTCCTGGCCCCTAAATGCAGGTTTCCAAGGTCACAACCGACTCTCAATCAGTCCTCGGCCCCAAAAGTCCGTACACGCAGGACCCCGCACGACGCGCGACCTGCTCAGTATAAGCCGCACAGTTAGGAGACCCCAAAACCACATCCTGACCCCTACTATATGATAGTCACGAGCGACCTCAAACTACCAACACTCATTAACACTCATATACACGCAGGGCCCCGCGCGGCGCGCGACCATGCCCAAGCTGCTCAATTTAGCCCTACAAATAGACGTCTCCTAAACCACGTCCTAGTCTCTACTATATAAAGGTTACCAGGGTCACAACCGACCCCCACTCAATCCTCGGCCCCAAAAACCCTTACACGCAGGACCCCGCGCGACGCGCTACCGTGTCCGACCTGCTCAACACACGCCGTGTAGTTAGGAGACCTCCTACTAAACCACGTCCTGGCCCCTATATGAAGGTTCCCAAGGATACAACCGACTCTCAATCAGTCCTTGGCCCCAAAAATCCTTATACGCAGGACCCCGCGCGACGCGCTACCGTGTCCGAGCTGCTCGACACACGCCGTGTAGTTAGGAGACCCCCCAAACCATGTCCTGGCCCCTACAATATGTAGGTTACCAAGGTCACAACCGACTCCTACCAAATCCTCATGCACACGCAGGACCCCGCACGGCGCGCTACCGTGTCCGAGCTGCTCAAGCACCCCTGGCTCACAACTTGCGCGAAAAACAGCGGCAGCGGCGCGGCGACGAGCGCGCTCCTGGCGTCAACGATGCCCGCGCGGGGCGCGCGCCCACGCACCGCCGCCACCACGGCGCCAGTGCGCATCACCGCCGCCGCAAAGGCGCGCGCCGGTGGCGCCGGCGCCAGCGGCGTCGCCAGCAGTTGCGCCGTTCTTGCGGTGGTGGGCGGTGATGGCGGCGCGCGCCCCGGCGGCGGTGTGGCAGCACGCGCGCGCGCGACGCTGGCGGCGGTGCGCGAGCCGGGGGCGAGCCGCAAGCACCGCACGTCGATGCACGTGCCTGACGCGGTCGTGGCGCGTCTGCGCAAGTTTGCGGCCATGTCGGCGTTCAAGAAGGTGCGAAACAGCGAAGCATGGTACATGCTGCCTGCTGCCTGCTGCCTGCTGCCTGCTGCCTGCTGCCTGCTGCCTGCTGCCTTCAGCCTTCAGCCTGCAGCCTACAGGAGGCGCGCAGTGAGCTTGTTTGGCTTCTGCCAGACAAAGAGGCTGCTTGCGGGCGCAGCCTGTTCCTTCTTCCCCTCATCCCTCCCAAACACACACACACGCACACACGCAGAGGAAGCGTGCCGCGTGCTCGCAAAGCTGCTGCCATACAAAGAGGCTGCTGGCTTGCGCAGCCTGTTCCTTATTCCCATCATCTCTCGCAAACACGCGCACAAATGCACACGGACATACACACGCATGCACACGCACACACACACACACACACGCACAGGAAGCGCGCCGCGTGCTTGCGAAGCTGCTGCCAGATGAAGAGGTCGCTGGCCTGCGCAGCCTCTTCCACGAGATCGACACCGACTCTGACGGGAGGGTGACCATGCCTGAGCTATACGAGGCGCTGCACTCGCGCGGGGTGCGGCTGACAAAGGAGCAGGCATGGGTGGGTTGAGTGTGTGTGTGTGTGTGTGTGTGTGTGTCGTCATAGCGACGAGTGGACACCCGCTATCGACAGACGCCCTTATGCAGACCTCTGGGACGATATCGCCGTTATCTTTGTCACGATCTGGAATGGAATGTGTGTGTGTGTGTTGCGATGTACATAGACTCTGATGGGAGAGTGACCGTGCCTGGGCTATACGAGGCGCTGCACTCACGCGGGGTGCGGCTGGCAAAGGAGCAGGCGCGGGTGGGTTGCGTGCGTGTGTGTGTGTGTGTGTGTGTGTGCGTGTCTGTAGGCGCGTGTTGAGGGGGAGGAGAAGGGAGAAAGGCATGGAGGGTACGAGGCGCTGCACTCGCACGGGGTGCGGCTGACAAAGGAGCAGGCGCGGGTGGGTTGCATGCGTGTGTGTGTGGGGTGTGTGGGGTGGGGTGTGTGGGGTAGGGGGGGGGGGGCGCGTGTTGAGGGGGGGGAGAAGGGAGAAAGGCAGGGGGGGTATGAGGCGCTGCACTTGCGCGGGGTGCGGCTGACAAAGGAGCAGGCGCGGGTGGGTTGCGTGTGTGTGTGGGGGGGGGTACGGGCGTGTGTGTGTGTGTTTGCATGTTGAGGAGGAGGAGAAATGAGGAAGGCAGGGGGGGGGGGATAAGATGCGCTGCGCTCGTGCGGGGTGCGGCTGGCAAAGGAGCAGGCACGTGTGAGTTGGAGGGAGGAAGCGGGGGGGGGGGTATGATTGCAGGCTGCTTTGTGCGTGCGCTACCATGCCAACACACACACACACACACACACACACACACACACACACACCACACACACCTGCCCCACAGGAGATGCTACAGTCGGCCGACCTAAACAATGATGGTGTGGTTGACTACGAAGAATTCCTCGCCGCAACGGTATCTGCCATGCGGCTTGACAACGACGATCTGATGCGGCAGGCGTTCGATCATTTTGACAAGGTAAGAGAGGGACAGGTAGTGGGAGGGGTTAGTGGTGGGTAGGGGAGGGAGAGGGAGAGAGAGAGAGAGAGGGAGAGAGAAAGAGAGAAAATAGGGAGAGAATTTAGAATGAGGCATGCACACGCAAATGCATGCACACAGACCAGCGCACATACACACACACACACAATCACCGCGACGGTTTATGCCATGCAGCTTAATAATGATTGCCTCATGCGTCAGGCATTCGATTTCTTTGACATAGACCAGCACACACACACACACACACACACTTCCACACACATACACACACACACACACACACACATACGCGCATGCGCACACGCATACACACACACACACATGCTTCCATATATCTTCCCTCCTGAATGCACAATGGGAGCAGACAGATTAGCAAGGTCGTCTTTAGGACGTCGGCGTGGACGCGATTGTTGGACACACATGCACACGCACACACATGTGCACACACACGCACACATGCACACACACACACAAACACAGGATGGGAGCGGCCAGATCGGCAAGGTGGAGCTCACTGTCTTGCTTAGCTGTTTGGATGCGATCGTCACACACACACACACACACACACACACACACACACACGCACCCACGCATGCATGTGCACACACACGCACACACACCCACACACACGCACACACACACACACACACACACACCACACACATGCACACACACACGCGCAAGATGGGAGTGGCCACATTTGCAAGGTGGAGCTCACTGCCGCGCTCAGATTTTCAGACGCGATCATCTCACACAATCACACACACACACACACACACACACACACACGCACACACACATGCATGCATGCACACACACACACACTCGCACACACACACACACACACCACACATGCACACACACACACACAGGATGGGAGCGGCCAGATTGGCAAGGTGCAGCTCGCTGTCCTGCTTTGCTTTATGGACGCGATCATCACACACACACACACACACACACACACGCATGCGCGCGCACACACGCACACACACATGCATGCATGCACGCACACACACGCACACACACACACACACACCACACACATGCACACACACACACACAGGATGGGAGCGGCCAGATTTGCAAGGTGCAGCTCGTTGTCTTGCTTTGCTTTATGGACGCGATCATCTCACACACACACACACACAAACACACACACGCATGGGGTGGAGATGGCGGGGCGGTTACTACGGCGGGTGGAGATGGCGGTTAGGGATGGCGGGTGGAGATGGCGGGTGGAGATGGCGGGTGGAGATGGCGGGTGGAGAGGGCGGTTAGAGATGGCGGGTGGAGATGGCGGTTACTACGGCGGGTGGAGATGGCGGGGCGGTTACTACGGTTACTACTCCACACATGGGGTGGAGATGGCGGGGCGGTTACTACGGCTGCTGCTGTACGCTGATGACTTGACGCTGCTGGCAGAGACGCCCGAAGCGCTTCAACGCATGCTAGATACTCTGCACGCCTTTTGCGGCACGCGCGCACTAACAGTAAACGTTAAGAAGACAGAAGGGGTGGTGTTCAATGACCAGTTCTGCCCAGTCGGGGCGGCAGAGGGGAGGGTAACGCTGAAGTTTGCAGGAGCAGATCTACCCATGACACACGAGTTCCCATATCTGGGCATGCTCTTTCACCACCGGCGGGCAGTGGGGGGGGACGTGGGCACCCGACGCTCTAGGGGCCAGCGCACCAGATACGCGCTAACTCGCAGATGCTCTATGATACGCCTTAATAATATTGGCATTAATGCCCACCTGTTCGACACGCAAGTACGGCCTGTGCTAAATTACGGGTGTGAGGTGTGGGGCCCTGCGATGATGGCGGATGCTGGGGGGGCGTGTTTGCCGAGGCGGGCGGACGGTGGGAGAGAGGCAGGAGTGGGAGGGGCGCTAAGGCCGCACGCGACGGATGGCGCACCCTGGAAGATGCTTCTGCAATTTACCCGTGCGTCCCTAGGAGTCCGCAGCGACGGGCAGCAACTGGGGATTTGGGCGCGGGAGGCAGGGTGGCGGCCGCTGGCGGCAGATTGGCCGCGCCAGGCGACGCGCTTTTGGGATAAGGCGCGGGGGCGGCCTGACAATGACCTGCTTAAAGATGCGATGCGGGAGAGCTGAGGGCTGGCCGAAGCGGGGGGGACGTGCTGGGCGGCACGCTTGCAGGTGTGCCTCGGAACTTTGGGGCACACCCTGGCGTGGGACCAGGAGGGACCGGTACGCATCACCAACCTGCTGGACGTGGCGACCGCGGCGTGGCTGGCCGCCGCGACAAGCACACCGGCGCTGCCGAGCGGCACTACCGTGCGAGATGTACCTGAGGAGTGGTCGCGCGGCTTTAAGATGCTGACCTACATGCGGTGGATGGCGGGTAGCGACAGCGAGCCGCCGGCCCTGTTGAGCTCAGGGCTGAACAGTGCTGCCCGGATCACGGCTCTAGCTAGGTTCAGGATGGGGCTCCATGAGCTGCAGATAGAGCGGGGGCGCTACGCCGTGGCGGGACAGAGGCAGCGACGCAGCCAGCGGGCGTGCTGCCTATGCGGTGGGCTAGAGGATGAGGCACACATGGTATTTGAGTGCCCTGCCTATGAAGAGGCACGGGTGCAGGCCCACAGCCTGTTTCGGTCCATCCCTCGCCCCGAGGAGGCCGATTTAGATGAGCGGATGCGGGAGTTTATGAATCCTCGGCCAGGCCAGGAGAACCCCAGGTTTTGGCACGAGCTGGCTGACTTCCTTGTCGCCTGTTTTGAGACACGCACCGCGTGCACAGCAATCATGATGGCAGATGGCATGCTAGGGGTCTAATTTTGACAGCTGCCGGCCTCTTTTCTAGGGTCTAATGCGCCATCAAAGGCGTCCGACGGACTGTAAAAAATCGACCACACGCATGCGTGCGCACACATGCACACACACATGCATGCATGCACACACACACCACACACATGCACACACACACACACACACACAGGATGGGAGCGGCCAGATTGGCAAGGTCGAGCTTGCTGTCCCGCTTAGCTGCTTGGATGCGATCGTCACACACATACACACACACACACTCACAGGACGGGAGCGGCCAGATTACAAGGTCGAGCTTGCTGTCCTGCTTGGCTTTATGGAAGCGATCGTCACACACACACACACGCACACACACAGGTTGGGAGCGGCCAGATCGGCAAGGTGTAGCTTGCTGCTGCGCTCAGATTTCCGGACACGATCATCCCCCCCCCCCCCACACACACACACGCATGCGCGTGCACACACACACACACACACACACACACACACCACATGCACACACACGCGCAGGATGGGAGTGGCCAGATTTGCAAGGTGGAACTCACTGCCATGCTCAGATGTTCAGACGCGATCATCTCACACACACACACACACGCACACACACACACACACACACGCATGCGCGCGCACACACGCACACACACACACACTCATACACATACACAGGATGGGAGCGGCCAGATTGGCAAGGTCGAGCTTGCTGTCCCGCTTAGCTGCTTGGATGCGATCGTCACACACATACACACACACACACTCACAGGACGGGAGCGGCCAGATTACAAGGTCGAGCTTGCTGTCCTGCTTGGCTTTATGGAAGCGATCGTCACACACACACACACGCACACACACAGGTTGGGAGCGGCCAGATCGGCAAGGTGTAGCTTGCTGCTGCGCTCAGATTTCCGGACACGATCATCCCCCCCCCCCCCACACACACACACGCATGCGCGTGCACACACACACACACACACACACACCACATGCACACACACGCGCAGGATGGGAGTGGCCAGATTTTCAAGGTGGAGCTCATTGCCATGCTCAGATGTTCAGACGCGATCATCTCACACACACACACACACGCACACACACACACACACACACGCATGCGCGCGCACACACACACGCACACACACACACACACACACACACACATACACATACACAGGATGGGAGTGGCCAGATTGGCAAGGTGGAGCTTGCTTCCGCGCTCAGCTTTTCAGGACCAGGCATCAATGTCGACGCGATCCTCGCAGACTTGGATACAGACAAGGATGGCTGCCTCAACTTTGAGGAGGTGCGTGTGTGGTATCCCTCTCTCTCTCTCTTTCCCTGGCAGTGGTTGGGGGAGGCGCCAGGAGCCCTCTAGGTGTACATTTTATTCAGCTGACTTGTCTGCAATGCAGATCTCGATACTGACAAGGATGGCTGTCTCAACTTTGAGGAGGTGCGTTGGGATGGAGAGAGAGAGAGAGAGAGAGAGAGAGAGGGGGAGAGAAGGAGAGAGAAAGAGAGAGAGAGGGGGGGGAGAGAGGGAGAGAGAGAGAGAGAGAGAGGGAGGGAGAGAGAGGGAGAGGGAGGAGAGAAGGAGAGGGAGTGAGAGGGAGTGAGAGGGAGAGGGGGAGAGAGAGGGAGGGAGAGAGAGGGAGAGGGAGGGAGAGAGAGGGAGAGAGGGAGAGAGGGAGATAGGGGGAGAAAAAGGGAGAGAGAGAGTGAGGGAGAAAGAGAGAGATCGTTGAAAGAGCAGAGGTTTTAACAAGCTGCGGAGCCTCCACCACACTGGGAACTGGGGCCAAGGGCGCTCGCGCGGGCATGTGTGGTGCTTCGGTGAACAAGAGGAGAAATCAATTCTCGCAAACTTGGACACGGACAAGGATGGCTGCCAGCACTTTGAAGAGGTGCGTTGGGATGGGCTCACACGTCGTCACCCCGCTGACGCGAGCGTGCACACATACACACACACACAGAGAGAGAGAGGGAGAGACATTTGTTAGTTCCCACCGCACAGGCAACCTGGATTACGGCTCATGCCTGTGCTAACTAAAGCACAGTAACAGGAACAGTTACAGTAACACGGGGTTTCCAGCTAAGCAGGCTACTCTTCTACTAGAGACACCCGCCGATACTCCAGCACACTTAAGTACTAGAGTACCGCCGGCTCCCGGCCGATAGACTACAGCTCCCGCCGGCTAGACTACCCCAAACAGCGGTCTCTGAGAGACATGTCTGGCAAGGAGCATATAGGAGAGGACCTTCCTCAGGGTCACAGTAGTGGCCTTGTGGCCAGTCAAGCCGGCAGAGCCGACTGGCGCTGACTGGAACGGTCCCCGCCTGGCAGTGCATGGCTGTCCAGCTCTCGTTTGCATGGGGCTCAGCCGGCGCCCCATGCCTCATGCATGGCCAGGTCCCACCCTCCAGGGGTGCATGGACGACAGAGTTGTCATGGAGGCTGCCTGAAGACCTTCCAACGCCAGTCACCGGCAGACGAGCGACCCCGAGGATGAGCGCGGTGACGAACGCTGCGATTGGTGAAGCGGATTTACTCTGTGTTGCCTCGGCGGTCGCCACCGCTGAAGCCGTGATGGTAGCCCGCCTCCACGGGCAGCCATCTTGACCAATGTCCAGCATGCATTGACGGGCGCCAGCTCCTCCGCTCGTCGATCAACTCATCGAGATCGGTGCCGCATGGCGTCCTGCATGGGGGGAGGATAAGAGCCGTCTCCCAGCACGGGCCGCGGCAGCGCCGCGGCTACTCGCCAAGCCATGGCAGCGCCGGGCAAGCCGCTCCTGAAGTATTCCACCGAGGGGCAGTCTAGCAGGAGCCGGGCCATTCGTATTTTACCCCGCTCGTCAGCAGCACGGAGATCCTCGTCACCAGCAGCGCCGCATTGCTGGGTCCAGGGCTCGGCGACGAGAACGCGCCTCCGTTAATCGAGCCCCAACTAAAACACGCACACCGGCAATCGTTTCATAAGTCGAAAAACACCCATGGATCTTAAGTTCTTTCGCTGCAGGTGGCCAGCCATATGCGCTAGTAAGAGAGGATGCACACACACCCACACACACACACACTCTCTCTCACGCACACACACACACACACACACACAAATCCTACTGCCTCTTGCCCGCAGTTCTGTCGCGCACTGCGAGCAAGTGACGCTTCAAACAGCGGGCTGTGGCCGCTCGTTTCAATGTCGATGTCGCGGACGTTTGGGATGTCGAGCAGCTTCTACGCAACTGCCGCGTTTGGGGGGCGGTCGAGGTGGGTTGGGTGTAGTGGTCGGGGGCACGCACGCGCATTCACACGCACGTGCACGCACAAAGCAAGTGCGCGCGCACATACGGGGTGTGGGGGGGCGGGACAGGCAGCTTCTATGCTACTGCCGCTTTCAGGGGGCTGTCGAAGTGGGTGGGTAAGTGTGGTCGGGGGCACGCGCACGCATGCGCACACACCCGCACGTACACGCACAAAGCATGTGCGCACGCACACACTGGGAGGGGTGGGGAGGGGAGGGGGGGGGGACAAGCAGCCTCTACGCGAGCGCCACGTTCGGGGGCGGTTGAAGTGGGTGTGGTATTGTGGTCGGGGGCACGCGCACGCACGCACTCGCACACACCCGCACACACCCGCCTGCGCACCCACAAAGCATGTGCGCACGCACACGGGAAGAGGGGGGGCGGGAGCAATCAGCTTCTACGCGACTGCCGCGTTTCCAAGGCGGTCGAGGTGGGTGGGTTATTGTGGTCGGGGGCACGCGGGGTGTGCACCCGCACGCACCCGCACACAGCCGCATGCGCACGCACAGCATGTGCGCGCGCACACATGGGGGAGGGGAGGCAAGCAGCTTCTACGCGTTCGACTGCCACGTTCGGGGGATGGTCGAGGTGGGTGGGGTAGAGTGGCCGAGGGCACGCGCACGCACGCGCACACACCCGCACGCACACCAACAAAGCATGGGCGCGCGCACACACGGGGGAGGGGGGGGGGGCAGGCGGCTTCTACGCAACTGCTGCGTTTCAAGGGTGCTCGAGATGGGTGACAAACTTAAGTCTGAAAGGGGGGCCTAGCCATGCAGCCCAGCAGCATGTCGACTGCATGCAAGAGCCAAATGGATTGATTCACCCCGCGGATTAATTCACCCCCGGTCCGTATAGTGGTCGGGGGCACGCACGCGCCCGCCCGCAACCACGCACACCTGCACGCGCATGCAAAAAGCATGTCTTGCATGCCCAGCACCCTATCATAGTCGACAACCCCCCCCTCCACTTCCTCCCACTGGCTGTGTGCTGCCCCCTGGGGCATTGCGCATGCACACACACACACACACACACACGCACACAGAGAGAGAAAGAGAGAGAAAGAGATAGAGTTATACGTTACAGTCCCCACCGCTCGGGCAACCTAGATAACGGCTCTTGCCAGTGCTAAAGCACCCCCCCGGCAATCATTGTATGAGTCAAGGACCCTTGGATCTTAAGTTCGTTCAGTAGCGGGTGACCAACCATATGCGCTAGTACGAGAGGATATCCGTGGGCTTGGGGTTGTTTGCGGGATCCGAAAAACTGTCAGCAGAAACTGTAAATTGTGGTTCACACACACACACACACACACACACACACACACACACACGCACACACACACACACACACACTGACACACGCGCGCACACACGCACATGCACACACACACACACACACACACACACACGCACACACGCGCACACACACGTACACACACACACACACACACACACACACACAAACACACACACACACGCAAACACGCACACACACACACACACACACACACACACACACACGCAAACACGCACACTCACACACGCGTGCACACACAGACACGCGCACACACTCAACCACCCCCCCCCGACACACACACACACCCTCACACACACACAAGCCCGTCAGTGGCCACCGCCGCCCGTCGCGACCGCTCTCCGGCATGCCTGCCATGAGCAAACCAGTGATTCCCCTGTGCCGTATACCGCTCCGAGCTGGATTTCCCCTTTCCCAGAAAACCACCCCACACTTAGTGGGAGAGGGCGTGGAGCAGTGCGTTGGCAAGCTCGTGCCGAGAACAGCACAACGGCATGCGTTGTATGAATACCCGCTGTGTCTTTTGCCTGATATGAGCGGTCAAAGTTACTGGAGCCGGCAAAAAACTAATTACTAAAATATTTCCCAGGGACCACTGGAGCAAACCCACCATGAGACGATCTGATCCTGATCTTGCCTTCCCATGAGATCAGGGTTTTAGACCTGAACCCTTCACCTAAATGAAGGAACCTCATAAGGTACCTAAGTTAAGGTACCTAGTTGCGCACCTGAATAAAGGTGTGCAACTCCAAACCCTGAAAAACTGAACCTTGCCCCGCCCCTCCCGACGTATTTTGCAGGCCTGTCAGTGGCCACCGCCGCCAAACGCGCCCTCTCTCCGGCATGCCCGCCGAGAGGCGCGGCGGCACTGGCTGGCTGACAGGGACGGCGGAGGGGGAGGCGGAGGAGACGGCAGAGGCAGCACATGACGGTGGCGTGCGCGCGCTGGCAGTCGCGGGTGGCACGCTGTCGAAGCGCACGGTGCGCTTTGAGGACCGGCCGGGCAGCGCAGAGGGGGCGGCGCCGCCCGAGGGGCGGCAGCAGCAGCACGATCAGGAGCAGCAGCAGCAGCAGCAGCAGCAGCAGCAGCAGCAGCAGCGGCAGCAGCAGCAGCGGCAGCAGCGACAGCAGCCGCAGCAGCGGCAGCCGAAGGAGCACGGGCATGCCGACGGCGCGGGCCCAGTCACACGGCACAACCTCCCCCTCGAGTTGTCGCCGCTGCTGTTGACGGCGGAGACGCACGCGCTCAACGGTGGGTGGGGCTACCATGTGGCAGGAACCTCCCCCCCCCACACACACACACGCATACCCACACACCACACGGCACAACCTCCCCCTCGATTCGTTGCCCCTACTGTCGGCGGCGGAGACGCACGCGCTTCTTAACAGTTTGTGGGGCTATCATGCAGGATTCCCCCTACACATTGAGAGAGACAGAGATGGACACACAGGGAGAGAGACAGGCAGAGAGACAGAGAGACAGAGAGAAAGAGACAGAGAGACAGAGAGATAGGGAGACAGGGAGGCAGAGAGACAGAGAGGCAGAGAGACAGAGAGACTGAGAGACTGAGAGAGAGATGGAGACCGCCGCTGTTGTCTCAAGATGCGCGACGAGTGTCGCATTGTTCCCCCAAACTCGGTGCCTCCGGCCAGCCTCCGGCCAGCCTCCGGCAGTAAACAATCGGTTCACCAGAATCTTTCCAATCCACCCCCCACTCCCCCACTCCCAAGTCTCCACTCGCCTTTTTGCACCGCGCGTGATTCACCCCCCCCCCCCCCCCCCCCCGTTCCCTCCCACAACCTCCCCCATAACCTCCCCATAGCCTCCCCCACAACCTTCCCCAAAACCCACCCACTCCCAAGTCTCCACTCGTCTCCCAAGTCTCGCCCCTTTGCACCGCGCGTGCCCCTCCCCCACAACCTCCCCCACAACCTCCTCCACGACCTCCCCCACAACCCACCCACCCCCCACTCCTCCACTCCCAAGTCTCGCCTCACCTTTTGCACCGCGCGTGATTCCCCCCCCTCCCCCCCCCCCCCCCCCGTGTCCCCTCCCACAACCTCCCCCATAACCTCCCCCATGGCCTCCCCCACAACCTCCCCATAGCCCACCCACCCCCCACTCCCCCACTCCCAAGTCTCACACTCGCCTCTTTGCACCGCGCGCGACTCCCCCCCCGTCTACCCTCCCCCACAACCTCCTCCACGACCTCCCCCACAACAACACCCCCCACACACACTCCTCCAACCTGCAGTCTCCAATCGCCTCTTCGCACCACGCGCGACTCATCCCCCCGTCTCCCCTCCCCCACGACCTCCCCAACAACCTCCACCACAACCTCCACCACAACCTCCACCACAACCTCCACCACAACCCAAACAACCCCCACACACAACCCCCACCCCCGCAACCTCCTCGCTCCACCTCACACGCGTGACTCCCCTCCCCCCCGTGTCCCCTCACCACACCTCACCACAATCCACAACCCCACCCCACCCCAGCCGCAACCCACTCCCTCCCACCCTGCAGTCTCCACGCGCCTCCTTACACTTCGCGCGGTCGGCCCGGCGACCCCGCGAGGCGCCGCGTCGCGAGCGGGGTCCCGCAACGGCTCCAACTCGTCGACGCCCTCGAGCATGCGGCGAGCGCATGTGGGTTCCCCTGTCCCCACACACGCACGCACGCTCCACACAAGCACGCTCGAGCATGCGGCGAGCGCATGTGGGTTGCCCTCTCCCCACACATACGCACGCACGCACCCCCACACACACACACTCACGCACGCACCCCACATACACACACACACAAACACACGCATGGCCATGCACACATACACACACACACACACAAACACGTGCCCCTCTTAGAACCTTGACCGCTTTGAAGTGCCCCCCCCTCCCCTAAACCCGCACCCCACAGGTGCAGGCAGCTGCCGCTACTGCTGATGCCACTGCTGCTGGTGCCGCTTCTCCTCCTCTACCCCTCCCGATAATAAACTCAACATGTGCCACTGCTGCCGCTGCTGCTGCTGCTGCCGCTGCTGCTGCTGCGGGAGTCACTGCTGCTACTGCTGCTGATGCCACTGCTCCCCCCCCCCAAAAAATACACACACAGGTGCATGCAGCTGCCGCCGCCGCTGCTGCCACTGCTGCTGATGCTGATGCCACTTTGCCCCCCCCAAATACACTTACAGGCGCTTGCGGCTGCCGCTGCTGCCGCTGCAGCTGCGGGAGTCACTCCGCCCCCCCCCCCATCACCCCTCACCCCTCACCCTTGTACACACAACCCTCTTCTACTCGTGACCGCTTTAAAACGACCGACATCCCCACTATAAACACACACATGCGCAAACACACACACACAGGCACATGTGGCTGCTGCTGCTGCCGCTGCAGCTGCGGAAGTCACTGCGGGGTCGTCAGAGCCTGGGGGAGCGGGGGCGGAGGGCGGGGGCGCCGACAGCGGCAGCCACGCGAGCTGGGCGGCTCTGAGCAGGAGCGCTTTCGGTCGCCGGCTTGCATCTGCTGGCGTGTTGGACAAGCACTGTCAACACTCCGTGCAGGTGTGTGTGGGGGGTGGAGGGGGGGTAATGGACACGCGCGCGCACAAACCACCGCCATCGGATCGCTGAACACATGCATGTGCACGCATGCACGCATGCATGCACTCACACACGCATGTACATACACATGTGCACGCACGTGGTGCGCATGCGCGCGCGCACACACACACACACACACACACACACGCACACACACACACATACACATAGGGTTGTGGGCAACCGTATATCCCGTGTATCCGTATATACGGCCGTATATACGGGTGTCAAAAGCGGGCGGTATACGCACTGCAATATACGTTTTTTTTTTGTGTGTGTGGATTGCGGCTGACGCCGACGCGATCCGGGCCGCAACGGGCCGCAACGGGTCGCAAACAGCCTCAATAGCAGTAAGCAAGAGATATCGGATGGAGGAACGTGGGCCGCAAGGTCCTTCAGACAGCCAACGGGGTCACACCTTGACCCGGAGTCAAGCAACAAAGGGCAACACTACTCCCCGAATACAGCACGGAATCGGATGATTCTGCTTGCATTGTTAAGCTGATGACCAGCTCTGTCGATTGCATGCAGCTTTGGGGGGATAGTGGTGATGTGCATGGGGCGCATGCATGGGGCTCATGGGGCGGGTGGCGCAACAACTTTGGGGTCTCTCTGGGTCGAGGTCTGGGGTCTGGAGCCTGAGGTCTGGGTCCTGGGGTCTGGAGTCTGGGGCGGGGGCGGGAGGCGGGGGCGGGGTCTGGGGCCTGGGTGCGGTGTGGGTGTGGGTGTGGGTCTAGGCAGGGGGTCCCCTGGGTCTAGGGTTTGGGTGTGTGTCTGGGTCTAGGTCTTGGTGGGGTAGTGTCTCGGCTATTACTTGCTCAGCGTTGTAACAAGGGACGGGGGCCCTTGGGTAGTGAACTAGATCAGGTCATAGACGCAACAGAGGGGGGAGGAGGGAGAGGAGGGGAAGGGAGGAGGGAGAGGACTTGGCTCCCGCACCGCACGCACCGCGGCCGCCCGTGCAGCCACAAAACGGTTTTGGCATTTACTGAACAACCTTAGCACGCATGATGATCACACCGTGAGCAACAGTGCCCCTTGTAAATCCAACGTTCCAACGGCGTGTCTCTCACCCAATTTGACATACATATGAGGCAGCTGTGCCACATATACGGTCGTATGTACGTATATACGGATACACGGGGCCGTCCATATACAAGTGCCCACAACCCTACATACACACACACCACCACCACTCGGCGCAGCTGCCGGACCTGGACGCTCTGTATAGGGTCGCGCTCGATGGTGTGGGCCAAGGTGGGAACTGGTCCTTGTGCTGCCCTGTGCTGTGCTGTGCTGTGCTGTGTTGTACTGTCCTGTGGCTATGCCGTGCCGTGCTGCCTCCCCCCCCCCTCCTCAACATGCCTGGTCTTTACAACATTATCTCGTGCTGCCCCCACCACCACCACACCACTCCACACACACAAAATCCTCTCCCCCCCCACCCCCCACCCCCACAGCTCCCCCCCCTCTCAATCGCACACCCAGCTCCCCCCATTCCACCCCCCACAAAAACACCAGAACCTGGGCCTCACTCGTGCTCCCCACCCCTCATTTTGGCGTTCATCAGGCCTCGGATCTGGCACGACTGACTACTCTCTCCCGGGCGCGCTGCCGAACCGCGAGGGCTCCGCGTCTTCTTCTCAGCTCCACGACAATGTATGCGAGCCGCGCTCGTCCGGTGGGGCAGGCAGGGGCAGCGGGGCCAGTGCGCGCGTGAGGGCGCGCTCCGCCGCGGGCCACAGCCACCCGCACACGCACCCACTCACGACCGAGGGGCTGGTCACAGCGCAGGCGGCTGTCGGCGTCAGCGGGGCTGCAGGTTACGACAGCGGCGCGCCGTCCCGCCGGGCGGCACGCGCGCGCTCCCGCTCCCGCTCGCGCGTCGCCGCAGCAGCGTCGGTGACGTCCCGCGCGGGCTCTCCGCTCCCGCGCTCGCGCTCCCTCCCGCGCTATGCGTCGCCCGCACTCCCGCGCTCGCGCGCCGGCTCCGCGTTGCCATCCCCGTGCCCCTCGGGGCACTCGTCGCGCGCGGGGTCTCGAGGCCGCGCGCGCAGCAGCACTAGGCGCGCACGCCGCGGGGCAAGCGTGTCGCAGTCGGGCAGCGCGGTGCTCAGCCGCGGGCCGTCGCTGTCGCGGGGCGGATCCCCGGCGCTCTCGCGCGCGCCGTCGCGGGGGCGGCAACGCTCGCAGCCCGGCTCACCCGCGCTCTCGCTCTCCCGCGCTGCGTCGCGCGGGCGCAATCGGCGCTCGCAGCCAGGTGTCAGCTCGGCAGCGGTGCATGGTGTGCGCGCGAGCATGAGCGCCAGCGGCGCGTGCTCCGACGAGCGCTCGTCGCCCGACTCGGACACAGCGTGCGCGCGCTCACCACCAACGTCGCAGACGCGACGCGGCTCGGCTGGCGCATCACACAATCTCACGCGTGACGCTCAATGTCAATACGGCGGCGGCGGGGTGGCGCACGTGCTGCAGCTGGGCACCGCGTGGGACGAGCCCGAGTCCTGCGCGCCGTCTAATGGGGGCGCCCCTGGTGGGCACCCCTCCAGCAGCCGCCTGGCGTCCGCGAGCAACCGACGGCTGCAGGAAATCAAGGCGGACGAGGCCTGACTGCACGCGTCCGTCTTGGACCCCGCTTGTGCGGACTGTCCCGGGCTCTCCGTGCCTGAGATCACGGCGGGCGAGGCCTGACTGCACGCCTGCTGGGAGCACATACAGCTTGCAAATGGCCCTGCGCTGTTGGTATGTCACGACGGCGGAATGAGTCGGCGAGTGCCGTGGCGCCTGATCCGTGCGCACAGCGATGTGCGCAGTACCCATGCCACCCACCCCGCCCCGACCCGCCCCTTTCAATTATGTGGCAAATTTTACAACCATTTGCGAACATAGGCAGTTCGGTACAAACACCTCCTATCTATGCTACTATTTCGTTAGCCTCGCACACCGCCCTTTTTATTGGTAGACCAGTAGGTGGGGACTCGCTCTGAGTGACATTGCTTTTGATGCCACGCACATGCTTCACCCACCACGCACATGCTTCATCCACCACCACTCCCATCTCTGCAAAGCAGTTCTCTATATAAAACGCCCAAGCTGAAACGACAAACCAGAACTGCGGCTGTTTCTTTACCTATCCAATGGTCATTGTGGCAGCCGGTTGTATTTATAGATCAGGCACCTGCACAAGGCGCCTGCAGCCGGTGTGGCGGCATGCAGGATAGGTCACTAAGTCAGGGATAGGAGGTAGCTAATGCTTGTCCATGTCTATGGCATGGACAAGGGCTGAGTAAAGAAAGTAACGTGATGCTGTGCTCACACCACGCATTCGAGGAAGTGCGGTCGGTGCACCTCGCAGACTGTGACATCAGCCACACACGCCCAGGCTGATCAGGTAGTCGCGTGCAGCTTGGGTGCCCCTGGCGGCCTGCCTGTCCCACTCAATCACAGGCACGCTCACGACGCGCCAGCCACGCGCCTCCAGCACCCGTGTGCGCAGGCGTGTCGTGCCGTTTGGAACGGTTGGTGCGTTGCTGAGGAAGTGGGTAGGACCGTGCACCTCCATTGCCAGCTTCTGGCCACCTGGCAGCTGCACCGCAATGTCGATGCTGAACACCCTGTCATCCGTCAGGTGCTCGCTGCTGGCGCCAGAGCAGCCGGGCAGCTTGCAAACCGCGTTAAGCACCTCCAGCTGCATGCGTGAAACGGTTGGGTTGCCGACATGCTGCAGCCATGTCTGCTTGCAGGCTGCAAGCAGCCCAGGCAGCACGGCCGTGTCCGCCTGCCACGTGTCAAGCCAAAGCATGAAATGGAGCAGCTGACACAGCTCCGATGGAGTGAATTCCGTGGAGGTTGGACTAGTCTACACGCCTGCTCCCTGCGTGTTTACACAGCCAGTAGGCAACCTCGTTGTGGAACCTTCGTGGGCTGCGACGGAGGAAGGTGTGCAGTATTGTATTTGATTGGTGCGCTGCAAACATGTGGGCTACTCTTGGGAGTTAGGGAGGCGCCTCCCGGAGTTTCGCGTGTGGGACGACAGCAGGAAGGCTGGCCGATACATATGGGTGCACGCGCGGAGGGCAAGTGCAACTTGGGGGGTTCACTGCATGATGGCTACAGCATGAGCCAAGTTGGTTGCTTCCCCTTGCTTGAGCCAAGTTGGTTGCTTCCCCTTGCAAGCATCGACAGTCGGGAGTGCTGAGCTCGAGTGTGTTGGCTGTTTTTACAGTCCGTCGGACGCATTTGATGGCGCATTAAACCCATGTGTTGTGCAGACCACACACGATGAGTTTGAATCAACATTAGTTTGAAATACGTCTTAATTCTCAGTCTTCTAAGTACGTCTTAAATCACCACTTTAAAAATAAAAAATCACTTGAGTCACCGTCACGTCTGAATAATATAAAAGCTGCAGTTGCGGTTGTTTTGGCGCACGTGCGTTTCCGGGGTGCCTCTCCATATCGGGGTTGTGATATTCGTGGTTGTGCGTATTCTCAGGTCCCAGAGTGCGCGTGAGTGTCAATCAAACAAATCAGAGCATGCTGCTCGACTTGGCGAGGCAGCTCGGGTTTGTGTGCCCCCCCTTTTAACACGTGAATTGTGGTCAAGTGTGATAAGCCAGGTGTGGCTGGCGCTCAGGCAATGCACGCAGGCAGCTGCGTGCGCGCCGTCAGTGCGCCAGCACTAGTTTGTCTCGACGGTGCACG
Source organism: Chlamydomonas sp. UWO 241 (assembly GCA_016618255.1). Taxonomy (NCBI): domain Eukaryota; kingdom Viridiplantae; phylum Chlorophyta; class Chlorophyceae; order Chlamydomonadales; family Chlamydomonadaceae; genus Chlamydomonas; species Chlamydomonas priscui. The sequence continues at coordinate 100,083 of VFSX01000550.1, forward strand.
AGTGCGTGCGTACATACTGTGTGCGTTTGTGTCGTGTTGTGTTGTGTTTGTGTTGTGTGTTGTGTGTTTTTGTGTGTTGGTTGCAGGTGAAGCGACAGCCCACCCGCGCTGAGCTACTGCTGCCATGCACCGCTGCTGCTGCTGCTGCTGCTGCTGCTGCAAGCCCAGCCATGCCCGCATCGTTGCTGCCATTGTCGGCAGCAGCGTACAGGCGACGGTCCCCCAGTGGCACGTCGTGAGCAGGGCATCACTCAGCCGCGCACTGCTGCCAGCAGCTGCCGCTGCTATCGCGTCAATCACGTTGTCGCTACGCGGCAGCGGCAGCGACTGACTGCTCTGTATGCGCCGGGGGCGGCGGGCAGCCATCAGAGCGTCGCGCTCGCCGCCGCTGGCGCCCAGCCGCGCACCGCTGCCAGCTCAGCCATCGCGTCATGACTCAGCGGCAGCGGCAGCGACTGCCCCCGCCCTTCATGCGCTGTCACAGCGGGTCCTTTGATGGCGGCGCTAAGGGGCGCGGCCGCGGGGCGGGCTGCTGTCGCCGTTTTTGCTGCCTGTGAGTGCGTGGGGTGGAGGGGTGGGTGAGTGGTGGGGTGCATTGCACGGGGCAGGAGTAGGGTGGATCTGGGAGCCCAGCCCTGTCTCGGTCCAAGCGCGTGCGCGCAGGCACAGCGCAGCGGACTCCTACCAGGCAGCCAGCCAGTTTTGGTCAGGTCTCGGGCCTGGCACCGGCGCAAGTCTGATTACATGACTAGTGGCGTCATAACGACTGTAAAATCAACGACGCTCACGACGGCTGTAAAAGTCCACGCTGATTGGGGGGCCCCGTTTGAGGCAAGTTGACTGACTCACCGCCACCGCCTCCAAGCAAGCGTTTGTTTGCGGAGCTTGAGGGCGACGCCGCGTCAGGCGCGGAGTTGCGGTTGGCCGCCCTGGAGGTGTCGACCGACGGGCTGCTGCACTCGTTGACCGTAATGGCGGCAGGCGCGCTGCTGCACTCCTCGAGTGCCGTTGACAGGTAAGAGCTGCTGCCGCGCTCCTTGGCATTGGAGAGATTGACGGGCGCGCTGCTGCGATCCATGGCGTTGGAGAGGTCGACGGGCGGGCTGCTGCCATGCAGCTGCCGTGTGAGGCTGTGACGCGGGCAATCCTGCTGCTGCTGCTCCTGCTGCTGCTGCTCCTGCTGCTGCTGCTGCTGCTGCTGCTGCTGCTGCTGCTGCTGCGGTCCCGTGAGGCTGTGGCGCGGGCGATCCTGCCGCTGCCCTTGCTCCTGCTGCTGCTGCTCCTGCTGCTCCTGCTGCTGCTGCTCCTGCTGCTGCTGCTGCCGCTGCAGCTCTTGAGGCTGCTGCTGCTGCTCCTGCTGGTGCTGCTGCGACTGCTGCTTCGTCGGCGAGGGCGCCGCACCGTCCCCCGTTGTCGTCTGGGCCTTTGACTGGTTGGCGTAGCGGTTGGGCGGGGAGGCGGCTGGGGAGCGGGTGGGGCACAGGAGGGACACAACCTGTAGGGGGAGGTGGAGTTGTGGTTGAGAGGATTCGTCCACGGGTCCAGGTGGGGCTGGGGTGGGAAGCAACAGCTGTGCATACAGAGAAAATAGAAAGAGAGAGAGAGAGAGAGTGTGAGAGAAAGGAAGAAAGAGAGAGAGAGACTATCACAGACAACTCTGAACGGCAGACCGAGATAGTCAACATCGAGGGGATTCCGTTTGAAGAAGGGTGACCAGCTGCAGCCGTGCGCCCGCAAGAAGGTGGACATCCTCAGCGCGCACACATACACGTGCATACACACGCGCACATACATACACGCACACATACATTCACGTACACACACACACATACACGCACTCACACGCGCACGCACAGCTGATGTTCAAGGATACGCATACGGATCCCCTTCTGTTTGGCTGTTCAAGCCCGCCCCCCCAAACCCACACCATCCATACCGTGAGCGTGTCTGCTGCCGCGTGCGACTCCCGCCCGAGCAGGCTCGCACCGTGGTGCCCGCCGTGGTGCCCGTGCCCCGGGGGCGTCGACGGGGTGGCGCCCGGAACCTGTGGGGGGTGGTTTGTGTGAACATGTGCGTGCGTGCGTGCGTGCGTGTGTGCGTGTGGGTGTGCATGTGCATGTGTATGTGTGCGTGTGCATGTGTGTGTGTGCGTGTGTGTGTGTGTGTGTGCGTTTGTGCATGTGTGTGTGTGCGTGTGTGTGTGCGTTTGTGCACGCGTGTGCATGTGTGTGTGTGTCAGTGTTCACCATGGCACCCCCTCCCTTGCACGCCCTCCTGCTGTTCGGCATCGTCTCGGTCGGATTTGCATCCAACGCGCTCATCGCCGCCATCGGCTCCACCGGCATGCTCATCGCCCTCGCGGGCGCCACCGTCGCGCTGATCGCCAGGGATCACGCCGGCTACCGCGCGGGAGTCGGCCTCCTTCTCGTCCACCTCGGTCACGTGCTCGCTGGCACAACCGAACTGGACCTTTCCCATGAGCTCTACGCTCGCATCTCCTTCGACCGCCCCGCCGCCCAGCCGCCCCACGACGGCCAAGCAGCGCAGCCCGCCCAGGCCCACGCCCCCCAGGCAATCGCCGCCGCCCACCCACCCGCCGCCCCCCCTGCGCATGCCCATGCGCGGCGCGCGGCGTGGTCCCGCCCCCCCTGCCCCTCAGGCCCCCATCGTCCCCCCTGGCCCTGCAAGCCAGGCAGCAAAGGCCGCCCTGGTCGGCGTGTCCGAGGTGGTGAACGCCGCCGCACAGGCCGCCTCCAAGCGCGCCCGTTCCCCACCTGGCAAGCGCGTTTGCTTCGAGCAGCCTGCCGCCGCCGGGCCCTCTGCTGCCCCCGCCCCCAAGCCTTCCGCCAACTCCTCCCCCGCGCCTCCCGCCGCCCCCGCCCCCAAGCCTTCCGCCAACCCCTCTCCCGCGCCCTCCGCTGCCTCCCCCAAGCCTACCGCCAACTCCCCCCCCGCGCCCTCCGCCGCCCCCCCTCCCAAGCCTTCCGCCAACCCCTCCCCCGCGCCCTCCGCCACCCCCCCTCCCAAGCCTTCCGCCAACCCCTCCCCTGCGCCCCGCGCCACCTCCCCTCCCAAGCCTTCCGCCAACCCCTCCCCCCCCACGCCCTCCGCCGCCCCCGCCAACGCCAACGCCACCCCCGCCATCGTCACCTCCGGCCCCAAGACGTCCCTCACCCCCCCTGTGACTTCCGCCGCCCCCCTCGCCACCACTCCCGCCGTAAGGCCCGCCAAATTTTCTGAACGCGGCCAGTCGACCTCGCACGCGCGCCCGGCCGCGCGCCCGGCCGCGCGCCCCTCCACCACTTCCACCGCCCCCCCGCGAAGCCTGCCAAGCCTGCAGCGCGCGGCCGGTCGGCCTTCCCTCTCGCGGCCCGTCAACGCCGCTGCCAACCGCCGGTTGCCGAGTCGCATTCCGCAGCCGCCGCCCTCCTCCCACCCCCTCACTCTCTGCCGGCATCCCCACCAACCACTCCCGCCCCGCTCCGCGCCCCGCGGCCCCTCCACCGCCAACTGCAGCTCCCCCGATCGCTTCCCCTGGGATTGGGACCAACGCAGCCGGCACCGCCGACTCGCCCACCCCCCCCCCAGAACGCCCTCACAACCACCGACGCGCACACACCCTTCGAGCTCTCCAACCCCGGCACAGGGTTCGCAGACTACGGCGGCCCCTCCACGCACGAGTCCCCGGCCTTTGTCACCCGCAAGGGCAAGGGCTCGATGATCGAGGCCATCAAGATCCGCGAGGCATCTGCAGGCATGGGTCAGCGCATCACCCGCTCCATCACCCGCTCCATGTCCCTTGAGCAGCTCTCCCCCTCCGGCCCCGGGGTGGGGCAGGAGTAGGCGGGCCCCACCCCACCGACGGGCAGGACGACTAGCCAACGTCCTTGCACCATCCGTCCCCCCGGCTACCAATCGCCCCCACCTCCTTCACCCACGCCACGAGCTCATCGCGGCCACCTACAACTGCTGCACCCTCTGGGGTGCAGCAGGTGGCTCACGCTTCAACCCCATGGCACACACCCTTGCTCTCGCCAAACACCTCGCACACCTCCGCATCGACATATGCGACCTCCAAGAGGTGTGGCACCCCGGCTCCGGTAGCCAGCCGCTCGAAGAGAATGGCTACCACTTCATCTGGTCTGGTGGGACCAAACACACCCACGGCGTCGGCGCCCTCCTCGGCCCTGACACCGCGAAGCTCCTCCTGAAAGAGGGCGGCTACGCCGCACTCAGCGACCGCATCCTCGTTCTACGCTTCCGCCCCACCGGCGCCCCTCCCGTCACCGCAGTCATCGCTTACGCCCCCACAGACGCCGCGGATGACGCAGTCGCCAAGGACGCGTTCTACGAACAACTCCACCGCAACGTGCTCTCCCAAACCCTCGCAAACCACTTCCTTTTGGTCCTAGGCGACTTCAACGCCAAGATCACAGCGGCATCCCCCGACGCCCACCCGTCGGTGGGTCCGTACGCCTGCCCCCCCCTCCACCGGCCCTCCTTCTTCTTCCCTCCCTACTCCCCCTTGCCGGGTTCCACCACAAACCTGGCATCAGCGACAACGGCCACCGGCTTCTCGACCTGTGTGCTGCCCACAATCTTGCCGTCACCTACACCTTCTTCCCCCACCCCCCTTCGAGCGTATTTTCCTGGTACAGCAACACCCAAAGGATTGCAACATCCCAGACTACATCCTCGTCCGCCGCCCTCACCTGGGCTCCGTGCAAGACGTGCGAGCACGATGCCCCAAGACCCGGGGACTTGACACCATCGCCCGCTCTGACCACGCTCTTGTCACCGCGCGCATCCTCTTCCGCTTCTCCAGAGCCTGGAACATCACCCCCTCCCGCCGTCCTCCTCCGCCCTCCCGCTATTTCACCGACCTGCTCCGAGACCCTGACACGCGGCTCAACTTCGCGGCAGCAGTCGAGGAGGCCCTCGCCACCCTCCCCCCTTCCCCGACCCCCCCCACCCTGGACCAGATGACGAGCCACCTCACCGCGGCCATCCACTCAGCCGCCAGATCCACCCTTGGCCCCCGCCCACGCGAGGTCCCCATCCACTTCTACCTCCCCCCCGAGACTCTCAAACTCGCCCACGACCTTCAGTCCATGCGTTCCAACAGTGCACTGACTGGCAACCGTGACGCCCCCAAGGAGGCGCGCATGACTGCCCAGCTCAAGTCCGCCATCGCACGCGCCAACAACAAGCACTGGGACGGTGTCGCTCAACGCGTGCAACACGATTTTGACGACAACAACCCCCACTCCGCCCACCGCATGCTGTCCAAACTCGTCGACCGCCCCCCTTCCGCCGCCCTCCCTGCCCTCCGTGTCGGCGTCCACCTGTGCTTTGGAGCTCAGGCGGTGGCAGACGCGTTTGGAGAATATTTCCGTGTCCTCCACACTCCACTCCGCTCGGAAGTCGACGAAGCCACCCTCGCCTCCCACCTCATCTTCACACCCACCACCCCCGCACCGCCCCCGTCTCTCTCCCCCTCCTCCTCCTACATTACCCCTGCTCCGCCTCCGTCCCCCTCCCCTCCCCCTCCCCCTCACCCGTCCCTCCCCATCCCACCCTCCCCTCCCATCCCCCCCTCATCCCTCCCCCTCGCCCCGTCTCCTACCCTCCCCCTCCCACCCTCCATCCCTCCTCCTCATCTTTTTATCCACTTCGCCCCCCCTCCCCTTCCCCCCCTCCTCCTCCCCCCCTTGCCTCCCCTCCCTCTCTGAGCGAGGTGGTCTCCGCGATCAAATCCCTCAGGAACTCTGCCCCCGGCTCTGACGACATCACCTCCCCCTCATCAAACACGGCGGCACCGCAACCGCAACCGCCCTCCACCAGATCATCCTTACCTGTTGGAAAACCACCTCCATCCCCGCCGCGTGGAACCAAGCAGACATCTGCCCCCTCTACAAGGGCGCATCCTCGGGCCCACCCCCGCGCAGCAAGTCCTACCGCGGCATCTCCCTCCTGCCCGTCGCTGGCAAGGTCAACACTCACATCCTCCTCAACCGCCTCAAGCTCCAGCTGGAACCCACCCTCCACACTTCCCAGTTTGGCTTCCGTCCGGGCCGTGGCACCTCCGATGCCATCTTCACCCTACGACGTCTCCAAGAGGAGTCACACCGCGCCCACGCCCCCCTCCATGTGGCTTACGTCGACCTATCCAAGGCGTTCGACAGTGTCAATCACGCCGCCCTTTGGAAAACCCTCCTCCACCGCGGCGCGCACCCTGCCCTCCTTGCACGCATCGAAAGCCTCTACTCTGGTGCGACCGCCAGAGCCCGAGTCAACGGTGCATACTCCGCCCCTTTCCCTCTCAAAGCTGGCGTCAAGCAAAGCTGCCCCCTCTCCCCCCTCCTCTTCAATGTCTACATCGACACAGTTGTCCGGTCCCTGATTGCCCAGCTCCCCAACGCTGGCATTCAAATTAGCTACATGATCGACGGAAAACTGTACACCCCTGAGTCCCGCAAGGACTTTTTTTACCACCAAACTCCCCCTCCTTCTCTACGCCGACGACATCGCCCTGCTCGCCCCCTCCGAGGAAGACCTCCGCACCATGCTCCCCCTCCTCGACCGCATCTGTTCAGACCTGGCCCTTGCGATCAACTACGACAAAACCGTGGCACAATCCCTCGGCCACCCTTCTGCCCACACCGTTCCCTCCGCCCCTATCACCATCCCCTCCAACTCCTCATCTACCCCCCACCTGGTCCACTCCACCTCCCAAGTTAAACGGGCCGGATAGCGCGATGCTATATAAGAGTGATTCTGGGAAGTATTCTGTCCTCCCCCGCCGCCCCTTCTGATGACGCTCCCAACACGTCTGATTCCGACATCCTCGACTAAGAGATCTCACGCCGGATCGGAAGTGCCTGGTACGCCTTCAACCGTCTCACTCCCCGGTTCTGGAACTCCAACTCAATCTCTCCCACTACCAAGATCAACCTCTACAACGCCTTTGTGATCTCTGCCCTACTGTATGGCTGCCAGACATGGACGTTGAACAAGGCCCACATCCACAGACTTGAAGTAACCCACAACCGTTTCCTCCGCCTCATCAAGGGCATCCCTCCTCACACCACAAAGCACACTTCCACCACGATGCATGCCACACTCCCCTGTACGTTCCCCATCATCGACAGGATCAACAAGCACCGTGCTACGTTCATCGGCTCCCTCATCCGCCGCCTCCCACCTCCCCCGTCGCCCCGCCCCTACATCTCCACACACCCGCCCGTCCCTTCTCCCCCCCCACTCCCTCCCGACATCATATACCCCCCCACTGCCGCCCTTTTCGCGTACCGCCGACCGGACATGACTTCGCTGTATGCCGGCGGCGCCATCACATCCTACCGGCTCATCGCCGGCGACTTTTTCGCCCACTCCGTCAAGTTCCGTTCCTCCGCAAACACCCACTTTTTCAACTTCAAACGCGACATCTCCAAGCACCCCGAGTTCATGGACCTCTTGTCCAAGCGAGTCACACCCGAGTGGATCCTCTTAGCGAGATTTCCACAACTGTGGAGGTCAATCTGCCGAGACCTAGTTTAAACTCAGTCGAAGCGGAGTGACTAACACAGCCGCCAGTGACCCGCATTTGCCCCTTTCCCCACTGCTTTTTGAATGAGGTTATTCACCCTCTTGTTGGCGCACGGTTGGTCACCCGCCTCCAAATGGAATCTCCTCAATGATGACCAGAAACAGCCTATCTAGGTCTGCCGTGCAGAGTTCTCTGAAACGATATCTCTCTCTCTGTGCGTGTGTGCGTGCACATGCACATGTGTGTGCGTCTCACCGTGAACGTGGACAACAACCCTCCACCTCCCCGCGCGCCGCTCG
>VFSX01000229.1:0-7500 GCA_016618255.1 Chlamydomonas sp. UWO 241
GTAAGCCTTCCTGAAGTCAATAAAGGCGGCGTACAGCGGTTTGCGCTGGAGGCCGCTCTTCTCAATAAGGTGTTGCAGGATGAAGGCATTATCTGGGGTCCCCCTCTTCTTCCGGAAGCCTGCCTGGCCCCGCGCCCGGTACCCCTCCCGTTCTGCTAAGGCGTCCAGCCTGTTCATAAGCACCAAGCTGTATAGCTTGGCGAGGGCATTCCCCGCCGTGATCCCTCGGTAATCGTCCCGCACGTCTAGGCTGCCTTTCGGCTATGGCACCGGCGTGGTTGCCCCCAAGTGCCATGCAGTCGGGTACCCCTCACGGAAGACCCGATTGAGCAGGTGTGTGATGGGGCCAGCGAGCAGGTGCTCCTCATCCACAGCATCCGTTGCATCGCCCCCCTCCGCCGCCCTAGCCCATGCCCTCTGATAGAACTCTATCGGCATGCCGTTTACGCCTGGGGCTTTGCTCGCGTCCATGCCCATCAGTGCCGCATACACCTCCGCCTCAGTAAATGAATTATTTAGCGCTGCCGCCCGCTCCGTGGCCGTCGTCGTGGGGAGGGCAAACGGCGCCCCGTGCCCATGGTCAGTGGCATCATCCGTGTTAGTCGTATTAGTCGTATGAGTTGTATCAGTGGCGTTAGCATGGTTGTCCCCCAGAAAATCCCTAAAATAATCTGTCCACCCCTTCACGTCCCTCAGACCGACCGCCTGGCCAGGCAGTTTCACCCGCTGCCAAAACCGCCAAGGGTTCCCCTTCCTGTCCTCAATCAGCTCGGAGTGTTCCCGGGCCTCGCTCGCGCGGCGGGAGCGCCGCGCGGTCCGCCTATAGGCCTTCCCTGCCTCTTTGGCGGCCGGTGACTGCGCCCCGTGCGCTCGTTCCACTTCCCGGCACGCGCGGCGTGCGTCCTTGCACTCCTGAGTGTACCATATGTTGTGTGGTCGCACCCCCCCGTCCCCGGTCATGGGCCGCACCAAGACCGCACCCACCTCACCCGACACGTGCAACGCCCGGGCTGCCCGCTCGACCGCGCCCTCGAGGCGGCTGAGCTCCTCATCTACCGTCGGTGCCCCCCGAGCTCCCAAAATGTCCGTCATCATCCCCCCCAGGAGCTATGCGTACGCCCCCTCGCCCCCCTGTGGCCACCTAAACCTGGCCGGCGTTTCGCTCGGGGCGCCGGCCTGAGCCGCAGGTACCACAGTAGCGGGCTCATAAGTAAGGGTCAGTACTACTGGTCTGTGGTCAAACCTGCCCCCGCCTAGCCTTGGTGGGTGTTGGTCGTGCACATGGAGGGTAGTGCCCGGCCGTGGTGCCCCCGCGCCACTAAAGGCGAGGTCAGGGGACGCCACAAAGTAGTCGACCAGACTACGTTTTTCCTGCCCCAGTGCGTGGTAGGTGAGGGCCCCATGCTCATCCCCCGGAAGGCGACCATTTAGGATAACCATTCCCATGTCCCGGCATAACTGCAGCAGGCGCTGCCCATGCGCGTTGTGCACGCGGTCAGCCGACTCTCTCGGCCCCACCTGCCCTGCCTGCGCGATGTCGCCCTCACGCACCGCAGGGCCGGGCCCCCCATCCCCCCTGTCCCTATCCCTATCATCCTCCTGCCCTGTGCGTGCGTTGAGGTCGCCCAGCACGAGGACCTCCCCCTTTGCCCGGTACTTAGAGATGCCCTCTACCAGGGCTGTTATGTGTGCCTCCACTGACAGGTTCCCCCCCTCGAGCAGCAGATACTTGGATTTCGCGTGGGGGATGTACGCGGCGCTCGCGTACACGTCCCTAGCGCCCGTGATCCTAAACCAGAGCATCCCAAGCTCGGGCACATCCCGAATTACGCTGACCTTCCCCGTAACAGCATGGCTAACATACAGCGCAACCCCCCCACTGTGTGTGTGTGTGTGTGTGTGTGTGGATCATCTGCTCGATGTGTCGTCCATCGGCGACGCGGGGGAGCTTGGTCTCTAGCTTGAGGGAGAGGCCCTGCGTGTGTGTGTGCGCGTCTGTGTGTGTGTGTGTGTGTGTGTGTGTGTGTGCGTGTGTGCGTGTGTGTGCGTGTGTGTGTGGATCATCTGCTCGAGGTGTCGTCCCTCGGCGACACACGGGGAGCTCGGTTTCGAGCTTGAGGGAGAGGCCCTAGGGACGAGGACGAGGGGTCGGATGTTGATAATGATTGGCTTTTGCAGATCCATTATAATATGACGCAGTGGCACCAGCACCAATAATCACCTTAAGCAGCAGTATAACGTTTGGCACGAACACGCTGCACACCCCACACGCCCCACACCCCACGCCCCACACCCCACACCCCAAACTCCACACCCCACATCTTCAGCGGCAGCAGGAAGCTCGACATGACCGCGCTCCACACTCCACACCCCACAAACCCACACCCCGCCCCCCCCACACCCTCACACCCCACACCCTTCATGCCACACCCCACACCTTGAGCGGCAGCAGGAAGTTCGACATGACCGCGCCCCGCTCGCGAACGTAGCCCGCCGCGTTGTGAACGTCCACGCGCAGCTGGGTCTGGCCGTCGCCGCCCGCCTGGCATAGAGGGTGGGGGGGACGAGTTTCGGGTCCAGGGTCGAGGATTTAGGGGGTTTGGGGGTGAGGGTTTGGGGCTTGAGATCAGGGGTGAAGTTGCCCGCCGTGTTGTGAACGTCCACGCGCAGCTGTGTCTGGCCGTCGCCGCCCGCCTGCGACAGACAACAGACAAACCATCGATACAGCTCAGAATTCAGGGTCAGCGTCCAGCGCTCAGGATCGAAGTGCTCGTAGCCCGCAGCGTCCACGCTCAGCTGCGTCTGGCTGTCGCCGCCCGCCTGCGACAGACAACAAACAGTTGATACAGCTCAGAATTCAGGGTGGGTTTAGAGCTCAGGATCAAAGTGCGGGTAGCCCGCAGCGTTGCAGACGTGAACGCGCAGCTGTGTCTGGCCGTCGCCGCCCGCCTGTGACAAACGACAGACAAACAACAGTTAAACGGCAGACACAATCAGGTTGAGGGTTAGAGTTCAGGGCTCAGGATCGAAGTGCGCGTAGCGCGCAGCGTTTCAAACATCCACGCGCAGCTGCGTCTGGCCGTCGCCTCCCGCCTGCGACAAACAAGAGTCAAACAGCAGACACGATCAGGTTCAGGGTCAGAGTTCAGGGCTCAGGATCGAAGTGCGCGTAGCGCGCAGCGTTTCAAACATCCACGCGCAGCTGCGTCTGGCCGTCGCCTCCCGCCTGCGACAAACAAGAGTCAAACAGCAGACACGATCAGGTTCAGGGTCAGAGTTCAGGGCTCAGGATCGAAGTGCGCGTAGCGCGCAGCGTTTCAAACATCCACGCGCAACTGCGTCTGGCCGTCGCCTCCCGCCTGCGACAAACAAGAGTCAAACAGCAGACACGATCAGGTTCAGGGTCAGAGTTCAGGGCTCAGGATCGAAGTGCGCGTAGCGCGCAGCGTTTCAAACATCCACGCGCAACTGCGTCTGGCCGTCGCCTCCCGCCTGCGACAAACAAGAGTCAAACAGCAGACACGATCAGGTTCAGGGTCAGAGTTCAGGGTTCAGGATCGAAGTGTGAGCTGCTCGTTGCATTACAGACGTCCACTCGCAGCTGAGTATGGCCGTCGCCTCCCGCATGTCAAAGGGGGTTTAGGGTTTAGGGCCAAGCATTTCTGGGTATAGGGTTGATGGCTTTGTGCGTTAGGTCGGCCTAAAACTCGGTTAAGGTCGCAGCAGCACTGCAGCAACGCGCGAGTTTACAAGTTTCAGAAAATCAGACGCTGTGACTGCTGTCACAGCCGTAATGAATGATGAAAACCAAGCTTCCTTAGTACGAATCAGGATGAGGTACCAAGGAAGGAGGCCAGTTGCACCTGGGCCTCAGTTCCACCTTTGTGTGAACTGACTGGCATGCAGAGACTCTAGTGTTATGCCAATCTCCGATCTCCGTAAATTACGATATAAGATTCAACATAAAACGGTGCACTAACACCACTCACAAAGTGCCCTAGACGCAGTCGCTCCACACTCAGCGCAACGCCAGTGTCCTCGAGGAAACGCGAGCGGCGCGCAGACAGGAGGCGTGGTGCAGTAGCAGCAGCAGCAGCAGCCGCGGCAGCAGCGGCAGCAGCAGCAGCGGCGACAGCAGCGGTGGCAGCAACGGAAGTGGTTGATGCCCCAATCTGTCGTTGGTGTGTGTGGTCGATTTTACAGTCTTGTGTGTGTGTGTGTGTGTGTGTGTGTGTGTGTGTTTCATCGGCGGCAGCAGCAGCAGCAGCAGCAGCAGCAGCGGCGGCGACAGCAGCGGTGGCGGCTACCAAAATGGTCGACGCCCTGACCTGTCGGGGTGTGAGTGTGTGTGTGTGTGTGTGTGTGTGTGTGCACACTAATGCGTGAGTGCGCGCACATGTCCATGCGCACGTTCGCGCGTGTATGCGAGCGTGCATGCACGCGTGTGTGCACGTGTGTGTATGTGTGTGTGCATGTGCATGTGTGCGTGTGCATGCGCGTGTGCGTGAGTGTGTGCGTGTGTGTGTGTGTGCGTGTGCGTGTGTGTGAGTCGTCACCAACCTGTGCGCGTGCGTGCGTGCGCACATGCACACGCGCGTGTGTGTGTGTGTGTATGTGTGTGAGTCGTGTGTGTGCGCGTGTGTGAGTCATGTCACCAACCTGCCGCGCATCAGACGCCGTCGACGGCGCGCTGCGTAGCCGATCGCGCCCCAGATCAACAGGACCGCGCCCCGGATCACCAGGACCACCACCGCCATTGCCGACCCATCCTCCGCCGATCCCGCCGCCGCCGAGCGCCGCTGCAAAATGGGGGTGGGAAGTGTTAGGAAACAGCTTGACACATGAACTGGTACAGGAATTGCAAAGACTGCCAAACTGCCAAAGAACTCCCCCCACACACACACACACCCCGCCCCCCCCCCAGCCCGCGATACTCACCCCCACCTGATGCATACGAGCTGCGAAATGGGGGCGGTGCGTGTTGGGAAACAGCCTGACACGCAGTCTACCAGAATACACGAATAAAACACGATTGACTTCCCAAGACCTCTCCCCCACACCCCCTGTGTGTGACTCACTCCCGATCGGCGCGTACGGAGCTGCCGAGCGCGCGCGGCTGGCGCTTTCGCCGCGCTCGAGCGTGCGCCCCATCGACACACTGGGCGCATCTGTGCATACATGTGTACGTGTGTTTGTGTGTGTGTGTGTGTGTGTGTGTGTGTGTGTGTGTGTGTGTATGTGCGTGTGTGGTGGTGGCCTTCTTCACCCACGACACGACTTCGTCGCAGCTTCCTACAACTGCTGCACCCTCTGGGGGGCAGCAGATGGCACACGCTCCGACCCCATGGCGCACCCTGGCATCCTCGCCGCCGACCTCGAGAGCCTCGGCATACACATATGCGGCCTCCAGGAGGTGCGCCACCCCGGCTCCGGCCGACACACCCTCCCCAACGGCTACCAGTTCATCTGGTCCGGCCGCACCCCCGACAGTAAACGACCGCACGAACACGGAGTTGGCGCCCTCCTGTCCCCCGACACCGCCAAGCTCTTGCGTGCCGCCGATGCCGGCTTTGCCGCCATCAACGAGCGCATCATGGTCTTGCGGTTTCAACCCAACGGCACCCTCCCCATGACCGTCGTCATCGCTTACGCCCCTACGGAAGCCGCCGCCGACGAGCCCGCCAAGGATCTGTTCTACGAGCGGCTCAACGAGGCCCTTTCCGTCACCCCCTCACACCACTTCCTCCTGGTCCTTGGCGACTTCAACGCCAAGGTCTCCGCAGCGTCCCACACCGTTTACCCAGCGGTTGGTCGCCACACCTGCCCCCCCCCACACAGCACAACCTTGACCTTCCCACCCAACTCCCCCCTCGCTGAGTTCCACCACAAACCCGGCATCAACGACAACGGACACCGGCTCCTTGGCCTGTGCGCCGCGCACAACCTCGTTGTCACTTACTCCTTCTTCCCACACACCCCGTCGCGTCTACACCTGGTACAGCTGTACCGGCAAAGACTGCAACATCCCCGACCACATCCTCGTCCGACGTCCCCACTTGAGCTCAGTACGAGACGTCCGCGCGCGATGCCCCCTGACCAGACCACTCCTCACGGTCGTCAAACCTGACCACGCCCTCGTCACCACCCTCATCCGGCTCCGTTTCTCCAAAACATGGACCCACACGCGCGCCCACCACCCACGCCCCTCTCCGACCCCCCGCTACTTCACAGACCTTCTCCGCGACCCCGACACGCGACTGAGGTACGCAGCGGCTGCCACGGACGCCCTCGCCATCCCCCCTCCCGCACCCCTTCCCCTCACCCTCGACCAACAACTGGCCCACTTCATGGTATCCATTCACGCCGCGGCCAGCGAGGTCCTAGGCCCCCGCCCACCCGAGGTCCCCATCGAATTCACCCTCTCTGACCGTTCGCTCGAGATCGCCAGAAACCTGCAAGCTGCCCGCGCTGAGGGCGCCCCCCGGGAGCAGTCCAAGCACCTGGAGTCCGACCTCAAATCCTCCATCCGTGACGACTCCGACTCCCACTGGAGAGCCGCCGCCAAGCACGTGCAGAACGATTTCGACAACAACAAACCCCACACCGCCCACCGCACACTGTCCCGCCTCGCCGACCGCCCCCACGCCGCCTCCGCCCCGCCGTCCGCTCTGGCGACCACTTGTGCTTCGGCGTTCAAGCCGTGACCGACGCGTTTGGAGAACACTTCAAACAACTCCACGACCTCACCTCAACCGTATGCCTTGCCACGCTGGACTCACACCTGGCCCATGCCCCCTCCCCTCCTCCCCCGCCGTTGATGCCTCCACCCTCACGGGGCGAGGTGGAGACCGCGATCAAAACCCTCAAAAACACCGCCCCCGGTTACGACAACATCACCGCCCCGCTCATCAAGCACGGCGGCGACATTGTCACCGGAGCCCTCCACCGTCTCATCCTCTCGTGTTGGAACACCAGAACCATCCCTACCGCGTGGAAGCAGGCTGACATCTGCCCCCTCTACAAGGGCGCATCATCCGGCCCGACCACAGCCGTCAAATCCTACCGCGGCATCTCCCTCCTTCCCGTCCCGGGCAAAGTCTACACCCACGTCCTCCTCACTCGCCTCGGACGACACCTGGATGACTACCTCTCCACACACCAATTTGGCTTCCGGCCCGGCCGAGGCACCACCGCCCCCATCTTTAACCTACGCCGCCTCCAAGAGGAGTCTCACCGCGCCCAAGCCCCTCTTCACGTGGCTTACGTCGACCTCTCCAAGGCTTTTGACCGAGTCAACCACACCGCCCTCTGGCACACCCTCCTCCGTCGAGGCGTACACCCCGACCTCTTCTCCCGCCTCGAGAGCCTCTACTCTGGTGCCACCGCCAGAGTCCGTGTAGGCGGCGCCTACTCTGCCTCCTTTCCCCTCGAAGCTGGAGTCAAGCAAGGCTGCCCCTCTCCCCCCTCCTCTTCAACATCTTCATCGACACCGTCATCCGA
>VFSX01000229.1:12500-15000 GCA_016618255.1 Chlamydomonas sp. UWO 241
CAGGCGACAAGGAAGTCAGCCAACTCGTGCCAGAACCTGGGGTTCTCCTGGCCTGGCCGAGGATTCATAAACTCCCGCATCCGCTCATCTTAATCGGCCTCCTCGAGGGGAGGGGTGGATAAACAAGGCGAGGGATGGATAACCAAACTGCGTGGGGTGGGCAGGAGGCAGTGGTTATCTTTTTGTGAATTTTAATTAATTATTCCACAGCCAGATTTTGCTTTGACCGCGTTGACCGTTGCCCTCCCGTTGACCGCTTGCCCTCATACCGTAGTACCGCTTTGCCTTGCTGATTAAATACTTCGGAAAACGTCGCGGCAACGTCGATTTCTAGAAAAAATGCCGAAAAAGTAAAAAAATTAGGGGAATAATGACGTCAAAATGGGAAAAAATCCCCCCAAATTCTTGCGGCAAGGCACCCAAGTTATTAACAATTAACCCCTTCATAAAAGTGGAGGCAAGGCAAAGCGGTACTACGGTATGTAGTTCATTTTAAGGTCTTGACGAGCTCTGTCTGGCAGGCGTGTCAGACTACCAATCCACTATATGGGTTGAGCTGTGTTTACGGTCAAAATACAGCCGGAATACAGCCAAATGGCTGTGCAGAGCCCAAAAGGAATCACTGGATGGGGGAGAGGGGAGGAGGGCGGAGGCACAGACAATGATGGGTGGTGTGGTCCAGCGCATACAAAAATGATGTATGCATGTGCATATCCCACCTGCGAGTGGCTCGCCACCAGGTTGAAGTAGAGCCACGGCGACGCCTTGGTCACGATGGTGTCGATGAGGGGAGCCGGCTCGAGGCACCAGCCCGGCTGGAATATAGGGGTAGGGGGTGGAAGGCATGATAGTTGTGAGTGTGTGTGTCAGTTGTGGGATGTGGCGCTCGGGTCAGTTGGAGGTTTGAAACAACGTGCGTGCGTCCGTCCAAGAAAGCACACAGCACACATGCGCGTGCAAACACACACTCACACACACAACACACACACACACACACACACAAATGGCGCACACGCACGCATGCACACACACGCACACACGCATGCGCAAGCAGATGCAACCAGACCGGTAAAAGTCAGTGTGCACTCACCACGAAACAACGCGACCATCGCAGAGATGAGCGACATGTCTGACAGGTGCGGTCACTGGATGAGTGAGTGGCTCAGAATGAAGCACATACACACACACACACAGAAGAGAACGAAAGATGAGGAAGCGAGCGACTGAAAGAGAGAGTGAGAGAAAGAGGGATAGAGAGAGACAGAGAGAGGGGGCAAGACAGAAAGAGAGTGAGAATGATACAGAGGTGTTACTCTTGAACAACACAGCTCCACGTATTGGCGCACTCACCACGAGCAGCGCGACCATCGCAGAGATGAGCAACATGTCCGACAGGTACGGCCACTGGATGAGCGAGTGGCACAGAGACACCTCCACAGCAACAGTGCCGTCGGGGCGCACACACACACACACACACACACACACACAGACACACACACACACACGCGCACACACACGCTCACACGCATATACACACACAAACACGCACATCCGCACTCACCACGAACAGCGCGACCATCGCAGAGATGAGCGACATGTCCGACAGGTATGGCCACTGGATGAGAGAATGGCACAGAGACACCTCGACAGCGACGGTGCCATCTGGATGGTGTGTGTGTATGTGTGTGTATGTGTATGTGTGCGTGTGTGTGTGTGTGTGTGTGTGTGTGTGCATGTGTGTGCATACGTGCGTGTGTGTGCGTGCGTCTTTGTGTGGGGTTGTGGGGCGGATCAGCTGCTGGATAAGGGAGTGGCACAGCGACACATCGGCAGCACCAGTGCCATCTGAACGCGGGTGATGGGGGGGGGGGGGGGGGGGGGGACTCAACCCAACGCACCTGGTCGCACGCACAGCCTCGTATGGAAGCACTCGTGGGAAGGGTCGTCCACGGGGACGCGGGACGTGAGCTGAGGTGTGGGGCGTGTGGGTGTGCGGCATGGTTGTGTTGGTTTGCGCGTGTGCGTGCGCGTGCGCGTGCGCGTGCGCGTGCGCGTGCGCGTGCGCGTGCGCGTGCGCGTGCGCGTGCGTGTGCGTGTGCGTGTGCGTGTGCACATACACACACCTGAGCCTCAGACTCCGAAAGGTCCCGCCGCACGTGCAGCACGCACACACACACACACACACGCACGCACACACACACACACACACGCACACACACACACACACACACACCTGAGCTTCAGACTCCGGAAGGTCCCGCCGCACGTGCAGCACGCACACGGCCGGCGCCTCGATCGCCACGTCGTCGGACCCGGGTCGCATCACGACGCGCGGCTCAACCTGAAAAAGCAGGGTTTCCGGGCTCAGGGTTTCAAATGGGGCTTGGGGGTAGAGGGTTTAAACCCTCGTCTCCGGGGGACATGTGCAGTCATGGGCAGCCACGGGCAGCCTTGATCGCCACGTCGTCGGACCCGGGTCGCATCACGACGCGCGGCTCGA
>VFSX01000229.1:25000-37500 GCA_016618255.1 Chlamydomonas sp. UWO 241
CACCAGGTCGAACGGTTCTCAAACGTGGCCTGCGGAGTTGGACGCATGTCGAGGGAGAGGCAGAACACATAGGGATGTGAGGTGAGGAGAGATGTGAACGGTTCTCAAGCGTGGCCTGCGAAATTGAACGCATGTCGAGGGAGGGGCAGAACACATAGGGATGGGAGGTAAGGGGAGAGGTGAGGGGATGTGAGGGGAGCAGAGAGGGCAGAGCAAATGCGAGAGGATATCCCACCAGGAACGGTTCTCAAACATGGCCTGCGGAATTGAACGCATGTCGAGGGAGGGGCAGAACACATAGGGATGGGAGGTAAAAGGAGAGGTGAGGGGATGTGAGGGGAGCAGAGAGGGCAGAGCAAATGCGAGAGAATATCCCACCAGGAACGGTTCTCAAACATGGCCTGCGGAATTGAACGCATGTCGAGGGAGGGGCAGAACATATAGGGAGGGATGTGAGGTGAGGGGAGATGTGAGGAGGGCAGAGAGGGGATCCCACCAGGTCGAACGGTTCTCAAACGTGGCCTGCGGAATTGAATGCATGTTGAGGGAGGGGCAGAACACATAGGGAGGGGTGTGAGGTGAGGGGGGATGTGAGAAGAGCAGGGAGGGGGCCCCACCACGTGGACCGGTTCTCAAACGTGGTCTGCAAAATTGAACAAATGTTGAGGGAACGAATGTTGAGGGAGGGGCAGAACACATAGGGATGTGAGGTGAGGGGAGCAGAGACAAGGTTCCACCACGTGGACCTGTTTTCAAACGTGGCCTGCGGATTTGAACGCAGGTCGCGAGGGGGCCAGAGGGAGGGGGGGAGGTGAGGACGCGAGGAGAGGGCAGGGTGACACGTGAGGGGCAGGCAGGGGGGGGGGGGCGGACCAATTGGACCTGTTTTCGAACATGGCCTGCGAAAATGGGCGAATGTTGAGAGGGGGGGAGGAGGGGAGGAAGGAGGGGCCTCAGGGTGCCAGGATTCCACCACAGGGGACCCAAATGTAGTGCAAATGCATTGGGAGCAAGGGGAGGGGGGGTCACGCACGTGGTCGTGGTGGTAATGGTGGTGGCTGGGGTGTTGGTTGCAGCCATCACAACTGAAAGCGATGGTAGTTGGTACAGTAGTACAATGTTAAGTTCACAAGCTCTTCGCCAGGGGCTCCCGCCCTGGCGCCGCTCGATGGCGGACAACCGGGACAACTGCGCTTGGTACTGGGCGGCTGAAAATCTGGAAATTTACCCTGAGCGGCTGTGACGCACAGCGCTACTGATGAACTGGTCCTGATGGGGCGAGGCTATGTGGCAGATGGGGCAGCGGTACGATGGAGAGCACGATTCACGATGGCGAGAATTGCGGCGAGCATGCACCCCCTCTCACAACGATCGGAACTCAAGCAGATTGCGGCTCCTATTGGTTTACTGTGCCTGGATGGAAGAGAGAGACGGATGGCGAGAAATTGAGAAACATGGGAAGCGAGGCACATGCGGCTAGGCTTTGTGAGGAGGTTGCGGCTCAGGGGTTCCCTGCCCCAAGGCGCAGATTATTAGATGGCGACGCGATCGATGCACCAGCCGTGCGGCATGGGGCGAGGCGAGGCCCCACCAGAGGGCGGGCACCACAATGGAGATGGCGGCTAAGAACGGGGAATGTGGCTACCGGGGATGAGGCTACGGGTTATGCATGCCAGAGGACGGCGGACAAGGCTAATGCGTCACGGCGCATGGGTAAAGAACGGGGAATGAGGCTACGGGAGCTGGCGGGCGCGGCGCGCGGATGGCGCGCGCGGCGCATGGGGGTTGCATGGCGGCGCTCTGCGCGTGCATGCATGGAGGAGATTGCTGGCGGGCATGGAGGAGATTGCTCGCGGGCGTGGAGGAGATTGCAGGCGCAGCATGGAAGCGGATGGCGAGAAATTGAGAAACATGGGAAGCGAGGCACATGCGGCTAGGCTTTGTGAGGAGGTTGGGGCGCAGGGGTTCCCTGCCCCAAGGCGCAGATTATAGATGGCGCAGCAATCAATACACTAGCCGTGCGGCATAGGGCGAGGCGAGGCCCCACCAGCGGGCGGGCACCATAATGGAGGTGGCGGTTAAGAACGGGGAATGAGGCTACAGGGAGAGGATACGGGTTACAGATGCCAAAGGGGACGTCGGAACAAGGATCAGCCATAGGTGTCACGGGGAATGGCTAAAGAACGGGAATGAGGCGGGTGGTACGGGTGCTGGCGCGCATGGAGCGCGGCGCGGCGCATGGAGATCGCATTGCGGCGCCCATGCATGGACGAGATTGCTGGCGGGCATACAGGAGATTGCTGGCGGGCATGGAGGAGATTGCTGGCGGGCATGGAGGAGATTGCTTGCGGGCATACAGGAGATTGCTGGGGGGCGTGGAGGAGATTGCTGGCGGGCATGGAGGAGATTGCTGGAGCCAATGGCCGCGGCGGGACTAGTAGTAGAACACAGGCGCACACCAACAATGCGTTGCTGTCACTACCTGGGTGGTATAGGGTGGATCTGGAGGCCCAGTGTCCTGTCTAGGTCCAGTGCGTGCGCGCGTGTGGGGGTTTACCCTCAACCCTACCAGGTAGCCAGCCAGTTTCCCACTGAAACTGAGTTTAAGGTGTCGGGCGCTAGCGCCGACACCGGTCTTATACATCATTACTGGTGTCACACAGACTGTAAGATCCATCATCATCATCACAATAGTAGTAGTAAAGTACAGTAGTACACTAGCAAGTAGCAGCACAGTACAGTACAGTACAGTACAGTATAGTACAGCACAGTAGTAGAAGTAGTACAGTAGCAACCCACCTTCAGCTCAGCCAGCTGCGCAGTCAGCACAAAGCTGGGCACGTCGGACGCCGTGGGGCCGAACG
Organism: Chlamydomonas sp. UWO 241; assembly: GCA_016618255.1. Lineage (NCBI taxonomy): Eukaryota > Viridiplantae > Chlorophyta > Chlorophyceae > Chlamydomonadales > Chlamydomonadaceae > Chlamydomonas > Chlamydomonas priscui. The sequence goes on from VFSX01000229.1 coordinate 27,865, forward strand.
AAAGCTCCTTTGCAAACTCGTTGTTCCATTGGCTGTGGGTGTGAAGTGTGGAACGTGGTGTGGGGTGTGGGGTGTGGGGGTGTGGCACAATGGGGCCGAACGAAAGCTCCTTTGAAAACTCGGTGTTCCATTGGCTGTGGGTGTGGGTTGTGGAAGGAGGTGTGGGGTGTGGGGTGTGGGGTGCGGGGTGTGGGGTGTGTGGGTGTGGGGTGTGGGGTGTGGGGTGCGGGGTGTGGGGTGTGGGGTGTGGTTCCCTTTTATGCTCGCGGGGCAGGCCACCCACCGATCCATCACTGACCGCGCCGACGCAATGCTCTTCGCGCAGAGCTCAAACGTGGGGGCTGCCCTATACCCTGGACCCCTAACCAAGTTGCCTTCTAACCAAGTTTCCTTCTAATGAAGTGGCTTCCTGGTCTCATTCTACACCGCCCTGTCGCTGAATGCGCCGCGGCCATGTTCTTGGAGCAGGCCTCAAACATGGGGCTGTCCTAAACCCTGGACCCTAATTAAGTTGCCTTCTAAGTTCCCTTCGAACGAAGTAGTTTCCTGGTTCCCTTCTACACTTGCGGGGCATGCCACCCACCGCTCCATTGCCGACCGTGCCGACGCCATGCTCTTCGCGCAGAGCTCAATCTTGGGGGCTGCCCTAAACCCTGGACCCAAACCAAGTGTCCTTCTACCCTAGAGTGGCAGACCCCAGAGGGGGAGACCCATGTGGGGCATGCCACCCACCGCTCTATCGCAGACCGCGCCGACGCCATGCTCTTGGAGCAGGTCTCAAACGCGGTAGCTGCCCTTAACTCTGGACCCAAACTAAGTTGCCTCCTACCCTAGAGGGGCAGACCCTAGAGGGGCAGGCCACCCACTGCTCCATTGCAGACCACGTTGCGGCCATGTTTTTTTTTGCGCATAAGCTCGAACCTGGGGCCGACTTAAGCCACCCACCTTGCACCCCCAAGCTAGCAATCCTTCTAGAAAAAACCATCAAAACCAAATCCAAATCACGTTCTGTGCTAAAACGGCATGCCACCCACCGCTCCATGGCCGACCGCGCCGACGCCATGCGCTTCGCGCAGAGCTCAAACGTGGAGCTTCCCATAACCAGGTTGCCTGCGTGGATGTGGTGTGTGGGTGGCTCAGGGTTGGAAGCAGGTGAAAAGGAGTTGACGTTGGGGTGGGTTTGTGACGTCATCCAACATGCGAGGAGAGAAAGAGAGAGAGAGAGAGAGAGAGAGAGAGGGAGAGAGAGAGAGAGAGAGAGAGAGAGAGAGAGAGAGAGAGGGAGAGAGAGAGAGAGGGAGAGAGAGAGAGAGAGGGAGAGGAAGAGAGAGAGAGCATGGCATGGCGGCAGGCAGGCAGGCAGGCACACTCACACACACGTGCACAAACGCTGCCCAGCACACACACACACACGCACACACCCTGGCATGCCGCCATCAGGTTCTCAAACTGCGTCGGCCCAAGCACCGCGTGCAGCTGCTGCGCAAGGCTGTCGGGCCCGCCCACTGGAACGTCGCCAGCGTCTGCGTCTCCAACCTACAAATGAGAGAAGGGGGACCATGCAGCATCAGTGTGTGTGTTAGAGCAGCAGATGCTGCTGAGCCAGGCTGTTGGGTCCGCCCACTGGCACATCGCCTGCGTCTGTGTCTTCGACCTACGGACAGCTGAGGAGGAAGACGGGGAAGGGGGGCGCAGCGTCAGAGCAGATGTGCAAAGTTTCCGTGCGAGGCTGTCGGGCCCGCCCGCGTGCACGTCACCGGCGTCCGTATCGCCAACCTTTTCTGGGGGGGGAGGGGGCATGCAGCGTCAGAGCGCATGTGCACAGCTGACACACACTGGCACACACTCGTGTCCACACTAGCTAGTGTGGCGCCGAACACACACCTGCAGGTGCGTTTGCGTCGCGCCGGTCGCCAGTGTGTCCGAGACCACCGCTCCGTCAAGGTATGTCGGAGGATCCACCACCCATCTAAGCCCCCCCGTCTGAGTCACCCTCCACAAGGCAAGACACACACACACACATGCATTCACACTAGTTTGACACCCACACCTACACACACCTGCAGGTGCATGTGCGTCACGCCGGTCGCCCTGTCTTTAGAGCACTGTTGAATCGAGTTATGTTGAAGGAACAAACCCCCACCTGACTCACTCCCCCCCACACACACACACCCACACACACGCTTCACACTAGTGTGGCACACCTGCAGGTGCATGTGCGTCGCGCCGGTCGCCCCGTCCGAGAACACCGCTCCATCGAGGTCTGTCGGGAGCAGCAGCGGCAGCGGTGACTCATCGATTCGCATGGCGAGCACGTTGAGGCGCTCCTCGACCTGGGTGTAGGGTGTGGAGGTGTGGAGTAAATTCAAAATTGCTGACGAACAATGTATTTTCTGGAACGGCTGCGTGGGTCTGACGGAGTGGAGCAGCAGCGGCAGCGGGGACTCATCGATTCGCATTGCAAGCACGTTGAGGCGCTCCTCGACCTGGGTGTGGAAGGTGTGGAGGTGTGACGAGTGTGGAGTGTGGAGGAAATTGAAGAATGCCAGCGAACAGCCAGAGAACAACCAGAGGATCATGTGCATTAGTAGGTTGTGTGGGTGTCAAGGTGGGAAGCAGCAGCTGCAGCGGTGACTCATCGATTCGCATGGCGAGCACGTTGAGGCGCTCCTCCACCTGGGTGTAAAACGTGTGGGGTTGAGTGTGGAGGTGTGGAAGTGTGGGGGTGTTGGAGGTGTGGCTGGTGTGTCAGAGGAACCAGCCGCGCGCAGCTGGGGGCTTTTCGACGCGCATTGCGAGCACCCTGAACCATTCCTGCACCCCTCGTGCATGCCCGCCCCATTGCGATGCGCGGGATCGATAGCCAGGGATACTGGCTACACACAGGTCGCGGATCCAGCCAAAAACATGCCGTGTGTGCGGCAGGACAGCATCTGCCGTGTGGGGTGCATGCCTCCCAGTCAGGGCATGAGGGGTGTGGGGACTGTGACCCTGAACCCCGAGCCCTGAACCCTTTACTAAAAACCCAGAACCCTACACTCTAAACGTTGAACACAAAACTCAACCGTGCGCGCCCTTTGCCTTGCAAAGCAATACGTGTTCGCAAAGGCAAGAGGCGCGTACCTGTGCATGGTTCGTGCAAGTGGGCGGGTCCACCAGGTGGCGCCGCCAGCTCAAGCAATCACCAACCCAAACACAAACCCACACTACCAAAAAACCACCCAACAAAACACCCAGACACCCACCTTACCAAACACACACAGACACACGCACACACACACACACACACGCACACACGCACACACACACACACACGCACACACACACGCACTCACACACACGGGCAGCGGCGCAGCCAGCGGACGTGCTGCCCATGCGGTGGGCTAGAGGATGAGGCACACATGATATTTGAGTGCCCTGCTTATGAAGAGGCACGGGTGCGAGCCCACAGCCTGTTTCGGTTCATCCCTCTCCTCGAGGAGGCCGATTTAGATGAGCGGATGCGGGAGTTTATGAATCCTTGGCCAGGCCAGGAGAACCTCAGGTTCTGGCACAAGTTGGCTGACTTCCTTGTTGCCTGTTTTGAGACACGCACCGCGTGCACAGCAATCATGGTGGGGCTGCTAGGGGTGTAGTTTTGACAGCTGCCGGCCTCTTTCCTAGGGTCTAATGCGCCATCAAAGGCGCCCGACAGACTGTAAAATCGACCACACACCTGCGCCTGGCTCGTGCCCATGGGCGGGTCCACCAGGTGGCCAGGGGCGAGCAGGCACTCACCCACCCAACCACCCAGCCAGCCACCCATCCACCCACCCAACCAACCAATCAACAACAACAAAAACCAAAACACACACACACACACACACCTTTGCCTGGCTCGTGCCAGCGGGCAGATCCACTAGGTGGCACCACCAGCTCAAGCAATCACCCACCCAAACACACACCCAACCAACCAACCAACCAACAAAAAAAACCAAATGTCCACCTTACCAAACACACACACACACACACACGCACACACACCTGCGCCTGGCTCGTGCCGGTGGGCGGGTCCACCAGGTGGCCCGGGGCGAGCAGGCACGAGAACGCGCGCACATCCCTCGCGCTGAACAGGAGCACGGGGGAGGGGCCGTCGCGCTGCGCCTCCCGCACGGGGGCTGCCTGCGCCTCGGTTTGTGGGCCCTGCAGGAAGTTCGCCTGACGCAGTAGGTGAGGCAGCATGTGGTGTTGTGTGCAACAGCAGGTGCAACAGCAGGTGGTGTACAGCAACAGGGGCAACGGCAAGGTGGTCCCTGGCCTGCGCCTGCCTCACGGGGGCTGCCTTCGCCTCGGTTTGTGGACCCTGCATGAAGTTCGCCTGCAGCAGTAGGTGAGGCAGCATGTGATGTTGTGTGCAACAGCAGGTGCAACAGCAGGAGCAACAGCAGGTGGTGGGCAACAACAGGGGCGACAGCGGGTGGTCCCTGGTCTGCGCCTCCCTCACGGGGGCTGCCTGCGCCTCGGTTTATGGACCCTGAAGGAAGATTGCCTGAAGCAGTAGGTGAGGCAGCATGTGGTGTTGTGTGCAACAGCAGGTGCAACAGTAGGTGCAACAGCACGTTGTGTGCAACAACAGGGGCAACGGCAAGGTGGTCCCTGGTCTGCGCCTCCCTCACAGGGTACTGCCTGCGCCTCGGTTTGCGGACCCTGAAGGAAGTTCGCATGCAGCAGTAGGTGAGGCAGCATGTGCGGTGTGCAACAGCGGGTGCAACAACAGGTGGCGTGCAACAACAGGGGCAACAACGCGTGGTCCCTGGTCTGCGCCTCCCTGACGGGGGCTGCCTGCGCCTCGGTTTGTGGACCCTGAAAGAAGTTCGCCTGTAGCAGTAGGTGAGGCAGCATGTGGTGTTGTGTGCAACAGCAGGTGCAACAGCAGGTGCAACAGCAGGTGCAACAGCAGGTGGTGTGCACCAACAGGGGCAACGGCAAGGTGGTCCCTGGTCTGCGCCTCCCTCACAGGGTACTGCCTGCGCCTCGGTTTGTGGGCCCTGCAGGAAGTTCGCATGCAGCAGTGGGAGAGGCAGCATGTGTAGTGTGCAACAGCAGGTGCAACAGCAAATGCAACAGCATGTGGTGTGCAACAGCGGGTGCAACAACAGTTGTTGTGCAACAACAGGGGCAACGGCTAGGTGGTCTGGACGTGCCTCCCTCACAGGGGCTGAATGCGCCTCTGTTTGTGGACCCTGAAGGAAGTTCGCCTGAAGCAGTAGGTGAGGCAGCATGTGTGATGTGCAACAGCAGGTGCAACAACAGGTGGTGTGCAACAACAGGGGCAACAGCGGGTGGTCCCTGGCCTGCGCCTACCCCACGGGGGCTGCCTGCACCTGCGGCTTGTGGGTCCTGCAGGAAGTTTGCCTGCAGCAGTTGGTGTGACGGCATGTGTGATGTGCACCGCAACAGCAGGTGCAACAACAGATGGTGTGCAACAGCAAGTGACGTGCAACAACAAGTGACGTGCACCAGCAGGTGCAACAACAGGTGCAACACCATGTGCTGTGCAACAGAAGGGGGGGGTGCAACAACATGTGGTGTGCAACAACAAGTGCCGTGCAACAGCAGGTGCAACAGCAGCTGCAACAACAGGTGCAACAGCAGGGGATGTGCTACAGTAGATGCAACACCATGCGGCGTGTTGATGCAAGGCGGTGATGCAACAACTCTAGTAGAAGAGTAGCCTGCTTAGCTGGAAACCCCGTGTTACCGTTACTGTTACTGATGCAACATGACACACACCTGCGTGTGCGCGGCCGCCTGCTGCTGCGCCCTCGACTGCCCCGCTGCGCCCTGCTGCTCCTGCTGCCCCTGCTGCTGCTGCTGCTGTTGCGGCTGCTGCGGCTGCTGCGGTGGTGACGGCCCGGCCTCTGGCTGCGCCTGCGCGTGGGTGTGGAAAGGGTGTTGGGATGGTGGTGGTGGTGGTGGCGGTGGTGTGGGGGTAAGGAGGAGGGGGGGGGTCATGATGATGGAGTTAACAGCCGTGTGCGATGCACCTGACATTGTGGTGGTGGTGCTGTGGGGGAGAGGGTGGGAGTGGGGGTGCGGTGTGTGTGTGTGTGGGGGGGGGCAATGATGAAGTTGACAGTCGTGTGCAACGCACCTGACATGGTGGTGGTGGTGGCGTGGGGGAGCGGGGGGGGGGTGCGGTGTGTGTTTGGGGGGGGGGAGGGGGGGGGGGGGCATGCACCCAGTGGTGGTGGTGATGGCGGTGATGGTGGTGGCGGTGGGGTGGCACGCACATGCGCGTGGTCGTGATGCCCTCTCTGCCCACACTCGACGGACGTGCCTGCTGCTAGTTTTGCTGCTGCTGCTGGTGCTGCTTGTTGTTGTGGTGGTTGTTGTTGTGGTGGTGGTGGTGGTGGTGGTGGTGGTGATGGTGGTGACAGTGGGGGGCCGGCGCGCGCATGCGCATGCTTCCATCTATCCACACTCAACCGACATGACGGCTGCTGCTGCTGCTGGCGCTGGATGTGGTTGTGGTTGTGGTTGTGGTGGTTGTGGTGGTTGTGGTGGTGGTGGTGGTGGTGACAGTGGCGAGGTGGCACACACACGCGCGCGGTCATGCTGCCATCTTCCCACACTCGACGGACGTGCCTGCTGCTGGTTCTGCTGCTGCCGCTGGTTGTGGTTGTGGTGGTGGTGGTTGTGGTGGTGATGGTGGCGCTGGTGGTGGCGGGGTGGCACACACACGCGCGCGGTCATGCTGCCATCTTCCCACACTCGACGGACGTGCATGCTGCTGGTTATGCTGCTGTCGCTGGTTGTTGTGGTTGTGGTTGTGGTAGTTGTGGTGGTGGTGGTGGTTGTGTGGTGATGGTGGCGGTAGTGGTGGTGGTGGTGGTGGTGGTGGTGGTGGTTGTGGTGGTGGTGATGGTGGCGCTGGCGGTAGTGGGGTGGCATGCACACGCGCGTGGTCGTACTGCCATCTTCCCATACTCGACGGACGTGCCTGCTTCTGGTTCTGCTGCTGCCGCTGGTTGTGGTGGTGGTTGTGGTTGTGGTGGTGGTGGTGATGGTGGCGCTGGTGGTGGCGGGGTGGCACACACACGCGCGCGGTCATGCTGCCATCTTCCCACACTCGACGGACGTGCCTGCTGCTGGTTCTGCTGCTGTCGCTGGTTGTTGTGGTTGTGGTTGTGGTAGTTGTGGTTGTGGTGGTGGTTGTGTGGTGATGGTGGCGGTAGTGGTGGTGGTGGTGGTGGTGGTGATGGTGGCGCTGGCGGTAGTGGGGTGGCATGCACACGCGCGTGGTCGTACTGCCATCTTCCCATACTCGACGGACGTGCCTGCTGCTGGTTCTGCTGCTGCCGCTGGTTGTTGTGGTTGTGGTTGTGGTGGTTGTGATTGTGGTGGTGGTTGTGTGGTGATTGTGGTGGTAGTGGTGGTGGTGGTGGTGGTGGTGGTGGCGCTGGCGGTAGTGGGGTGGCATGCACACGCGCGTGGTCGTGCTACCATCTACCCACACTCGACCGACGTGCCTGCTGCTGCTGCTGCTGTCCCGGCTGCTGTGCGGTGGTGTCACCAGCGCCGCGTGGCGTGCCCGTGGCATGGCCCTCTGAGAGTGTGACCTGTGCGTGTGCGTGTGTGTGTGTATGTGTGTGTGGGGGGGGGGCGATGTGAGTGCATGCGTGTGTGTGTGTGTATGTATGTGGGTGTGGGTGTGTGTGCCCGTGTGCGTGTGTGTGGGTGTGTGCACGTGTGCGTGTGTGCACGTGCGTGCGTGGGCGAGCGGCCATGCATTCCTGCGTGCACATATTATACACGCATACTATGAGCATACCTTGGACACGCCCTCCCGTGGGTTGAGGTGGTATAACAGAAGCACGCACGCACATGCACACACACACACTCACGCACGCATGCACGCAAAACAGCTTCATACCTTTGACACGTCCTCCCGTGGGTTGAGGTGGTAAAGCAGCGGCTTCGCGGAAGCTTCCAGCTCTTTTTGTGCGTCGACCTTTATGAACATGACGCCCGTCTGTGGTATGGGGGGAGATGTGTGGACGGTGTGTAGAAGGTGTGTGGAGGGTGCGGAGAGTGGAAGCTTCCAGCTCTTTCTGTGCGTCGACTTTGTTGAGCGTGACGCCCGTCTGGTGTGTGGAAGGTGTGTAGGTGTGTGGAAGGTGTGGAAGGTGTGGAAAGTGTGGAGGGTGTGGAGGGTGTGGAGAGTGGAAGCTTCCAGCTCTTTTTGTGCATCCTGGCCTTGATGAGCATGACGCCCGTCTGCACGGCGAGTTGTGTGGCACAAAGAACGGCGGAGTTACAAGTGCGAGCCCTGGGGACCCCGCAGACGCCCCCCCTCGCCGGCATCGCCTAACAGTATGCATGTACGTGGCGATTGCGCTGCTCGAGGCTGGTGAGAGGGTATGAGGCCTCCAGGGCACCCATGCAACCACCCCGCGCTCGGTCTGGATGTCATCGCGCCCCCTGAGAACAAGCATGCATCGTCCACATGGTCCCCAGACCGCGTTGCTTTGCTGGTGGGGGGGCTGGGTGGTTCCTCCAGCTGGAGCTGGGTTGGGTGCCTGCAACACGATATTTTTGATTACCATGTGCCACCCGCGGCTCGCCCCCAAAACATCGGCTGATGCAGCCCCCATTGTTCGGGTCCCTAGACCAAGGTTCTAAGAGAAAATTCGCCGTGCGTCTGGTGTGTGGAAGGTGTGGAAGGTGTGGAGGTTGTGGAGGGTGTGGAGGGTGTGGAAGCTGCCAGCTCTTTTTGTACGTCGACCTTGATAAACATGACGCCCGTCTGTGGTATGGGGAGATGTGTGGAAGGTGCGTGGAAGGTGTGTGGAAGGTGTGGAGGGTGTGGAGGGTGTGGAAGGTGTGGAGTGTGGAAGCTGCCAGCTCCTGGCCTCCCCCTGTGAACCTCCAGCCAGAAACCGGCCACACCCAAATCGCGAAACGGCCTCGTTCGCTGCTCCCCGCATGCGGGATTGCCTTTTATATACATGATCTACGCATGCATGTCGATGGCGTGCGGTGGGAGGCGTCGAGGGCCGCCGCACGACGGCATCTGTCACGGCGTCGAGGGCCGCCGCACGACGGCATCTGTCACGACCCCATGCAACCCTCCAATGGCCAAACGACTCTGCGCGCCCCTCCTGCCCCATCGCGACGCCTCCTACTGATGCGTACTACCAATAACATGAACCTGGCGGGGGGCTGGTCCCCGTGGGGCGTGCCGAGGCGAGGCGCCTGGTTTTGGTGCATGCCAAGATTAACGTCATTGGGCGTCGCGCACAGGCAATCTCCGCGTGACTTAGCGCAGTTATTCGCTTGCCGATAAGTTCATATCGACGCCTTCGTCGTGGGAGACTGTGCGGTGGAGAGAAGGCAAAATGCGGGGCGACATGGCTTGGAACGAATGAGACGGTGTCGGTGTTGAAAAAAAACATGTTCTTAGCCGTTTTGCCCCGCATTTCGCCGTCTCTCCACCGCACTGTCTCCCACGAAGAAAGCGTCGATATGAACATATCGGCAAGCGAATTACGTCAGGAGCGCTGCGTTTGACCCCCTCACGGCCGAGCAAAAAATACGAAAACTTAAGGGTTTGCAGTTTGGCCGTTTTTTGGTCGCCCTGGGGGGAGCTTCACT
>VFSX01000229.1:42500-45000 GCA_016618255.1 Chlamydomonas sp. UWO 241
TGTCCTGTCTAGGTCCAGTGCGTGCGCGCGTGTGGGGGTTTACCCTCACCCCACCAGGTAGCCAGCCAGTTTCCCACTGAAACTGAGTTTAAGGTGTCGGGCGCTAGCGCCGACACCGGTCTTATACATCATTACTGGTGTCACACAGACTGAAATATCCATCATCATCATCAAAAAAATGAGATGAAAGGGCCCTTGAACAACAACGCCGCCCCTTCCCCCCTGGTTGCCTCACCTTGATGATGGATCTTACCTTAAAGAGGTGGGGTGCGGGGCCACGCTTTGACGCAACGGACGTTGGCAGGATGACCTTGGCGTTAGTGACCTGGCAAGAAACAGTTGGGAGGAGACTGCAGGTTACAGTTGGGGGAGGTTGTGGGAGGATGGGGGTGGTTGGAGGTGGTTGTGAGGTGGGTGTGGGGTGCAGGGCCGCGGTGAACTGGCAAGACACAGTTGGCAGTTGTGGGAGGTTGTGTTTATGTCGTGGTATGGTGTTGGTTGTGGTGACCTGGCAAGATACAGTTGGAGGGGGTTGTGGGAGGTTGTGTGGTGGTTGTGGGTGGTTGCGAGGCGTCGCACAATAGCTCTCCTTTTTGCTCTGGGACTACATGTTGGCAGGCAGCCGGCTGGTGGCTACCGCCCCTCACAAGTAATTGTTAGTGCCAGAGCTGGACTTGGGTCTAGGCGGTGGTACTAGGACTAGAGGTAGTCTTTGCTGGAAAGCCGATGTAACTATAACTGTGGGTGGTTGTGGTAGTGATGTGGCGGTTGTGGTGGGTGGTGGCTAAGGTGGTGGTGGTGGTGGTGCGCTTTGCATGTGGGCAGGATGACGTTGGCGTTGGTGACCTGGCAAGGAACAGTTGGGAGGGAGTTGTGGGAGTTTGTGGGTATGTCGTGGTGTGGTGCTGGTTGTGGTGACCTGGCGAAAGCATAACGGTTGAGGGGTGTTGTGGGAGGTTGCCCTAAACCCTTAACCCTAAACCCTGTGAGGGTTGGTGGTGCGGCGCTTGACTAGGCGGGGCCCCGCTTTGACGTGACGGACATCGGCAGGGTGGCCTTGGCGTTGGTGATCTGGCAAGAAATAGTTGGAGGAGGTTGTGGGAGGTTGTGGGTGGTTGTGCGAGGTGGTAGTCATGTGGTTGCGTGGTGGATGCTGCTGTGGCTGTGGTGGTGCGCTTTGAAGCGACGGAAGTTGGCAGGATGACCTTGGCGTTGGTGACCTGGCAAAGACAAGGAGGCTGTGGGAGGTTGTGGGAGTTTGTGGGAGGTTGTGGGTGGGTGTGGTGGGGGTGGGGGTGGTGGCTGTGGTGCCTGTGGTGGTGGTGGTGCGCTTGGATGTGACGGACGTCGGCAGGATGACCTTGGCGTTGGCAACCTGGCAATAAAAAACGGGATGGGTGGGTGGGCGCGGGGGGGCTCGAATCAGTTGCTCGAAAACTCGAATTGATTGCTTTTCACTTAGAGACTGTAGCATTTATTATATTGATTTGAAATCCACCAGGATCAGGATGAAACTATTGTTATAAGGTGCCGTACAGGGCCTGGGCCTCCGCGGGGGGGTAAAAAAACATGTTCAATCGTCCGCAGGGGGGGGTGTCATTTTTCGTCGAGTTCAGTCGATTTGACACCCGAAATCGTATTTTCGCGCTTGTATCATTTGCAGCTTCGCGGGGGCTCAGGCCCGGTACAGTAATTGATCCGATAAATTGGTTTGTCCATTGTTGATTAAAATACTGCGCACCGGGATGATGGCATATGTCTTGAGCTTGGCAGCGGGCCGCCGGGGCTATTCACATCAAAACAACAAATCAATGAATTCCTGAATAGGTAATGGGATGTTTCTATTGAATCACAGATGGATACACGCGTGACTGTAAGACAGACTGAACACCATGAAGACAGCTGAGCCAGAAATAATACTGCGCACCTGGATGGTGACGTACGGCTTGAGCTTGGCACCGGGCCGCTGGGGCAATTTATATCAACACCACGAATCAATTAATTCCTTGATAACAGTAGTGCGCACCTGGATAACAATTTACATGAGACAGCAAACCAATTAATTCCTTTATAATAATAGTGCGCACCTGGACGACGAGATACGGCTTGAGCTTAGCAGCGGGCTGCTGGAGCTATTTTAATGCTGTGTTAATGCTGTGTTTAAAATCACAACATCATATAACAATTGTTACGAGGCAATTAATCAATCAATGAATCCTTTGCTGATTTGATTCAAACACTGCGCACCTGGATGACGACGTACGGCTTGAGCTTGTCAGCGGGCCGCTGGGGCTGCGCCTGGAGGGGGCGCGAGTGTGTGTGTGTGTGTGTCTGGAGGTGGCGCGAGTGTGGTGCGTGTGTCGGGGGTGGGTTGGACTGGTGGAGATGGGGGAGACGGCGGGGGTCAGGGTGGCTGCACGCACACACAAACTTCCTTGCCGCCTGATTTTGAGACACGCACCGCGCGCACAGCAATCATGGTGGCAGACGTCATGCTAGG
>VFSX01000229.1:50000-77500 GCA_016618255.1 Chlamydomonas sp. UWO 241
CTAAACGGAGGGGGGAGGAGGGAGAGGAGGGGAAGGGAGGAGGGAGAGGACTCGGCTCCCGCACCGCACGCACTGCAGCCGCCCGAGCAGCCACAATACGTTTTTGGCATTTACTGGAAAACATTAGCACGCATGATGATCACACCGTGAGCAACAGCGCCCCTTGTAAATCCAGCGTTCCAACGGCGTGTCTCTCACCCAATTTGACATGGGGCAGCCTGTGCTACATATACGGTTACGTATCTACGGATATACGGTCGTATTTACGGATATACGGATACACTCGATTAACAAGCTCGATTAATACGGATACACTCGATTAACGGGCTCGATTAACGGAGGCGCGTTCTCGTCGCCGAGCCCTGGACCCAGCAATGCGGCGCTGCTGGTGACGAGGGTCTCCGTGCCGCTGACGAGCGGGGTAAAATACGACTGGCCCGGCTCCTGCTAGACTGCCCCTCGGTGGAACAATTCAGGAGCGGCTTGCCCGGCGCTGCCATGGCTTGGCGAGTAGCCGCGGCGCTGCCGCGGCCCGTGCTGGGAGACGGCCCTTATCCTCCCCCCATGCAGGACGCCATGCGGCACCGATCTCGACGAGTTGATCGATGAGCGGAGGAGCTGGCGCCCGTCAATGCATGCTGGACATTGGTCAAGATGGCTGCCCGTGGAGGCGGGCTACCATCACGGCTTCAGCGGTGGCGACCGCCGAGGCAACACAGAGTAAATCCGCTTCACCAATCGCAGCGTTCGTCACCGCGCTCATCCTCGGGGTCGCTCGTCTGCCGGTGACTGGCGTTGGAAGGTCTTCAGGCAGCCTCCATGACAACTCTGTCGTCCATGCACCCCTGGAGGGTGGGACCTGGCCATGCATGAGGCATGGGGCGCCGGCTGAGCCCCATGCAAACGAGAGCTGGACAGCCGTGCACTGCCAGGCGGGGACCGTTCCAGTCAGCGCCAGTCGGCTCTGCCGGCTTGACTGGCCACAAGGCCACCACTGTGACCCTGAGGAAGGTCCTCTCCTATATGCTCCTTGCCAAACATTTCTCTCAGAGAGCGCTGTTTGGGGTAGTGTAGCCGGCGGGAGCGGTAGTCTATCGGCCAGGAGCCGGCGGTACTCTAGCACTTAAATGTGCTGGAGTTTTGGCGGGTGTCTCTAGTAGAAGAGTAGCCTGCTTAGCAGGAAACCCCGTGTTACTGTTACGGATACACAGGGCCGTCCATCTACGGTTTCCCACAACCCTACACACACATACACCTGCAGCCGCATGTCCTGCACGCACACACACACACACACACACACACACCTGCAGCCGAACGTCCTGCACGCTCGCCTCCAATCGCAGCGCCTGCGGCCAATGTGCAAACGCCAATCAGTCGATGAGCGTGTGTGCATGTGTCTGCTCTGTGCACACGCACACACAGTGTACACACACGCACAGAGAGAGAGAGAGAGAGAGAGAGAGAGTTGCAGCGCCTGCGGCACAGTGGTTACAGAAACAATCAGTGTGTGCGCGTGTGGCTGTGCTTTGTGCGCGTGCAGAGAGAGATAAAGAGAGATGCATAGAGAGAAAGAGAGGGTGAGAGAAAGAGAGGAAGAGAGAGAGAGGCATTGATAACAGAGATGCATGTGAACGCCACACACACACACACACACCTCTGTGGCACCCCCAGCAGCCCCGTCTGCGCGTGAGGCGTGAGCCCCATCGGCCTGCGCCGCGTCTCCACAGCTGGCAGGTTGTGCTCATAGTCTGGCAAGCGCACACACATACACACACACACACACACACATACACACACACACTCCAACAAGACTGTAAAATCGACCACACCTGTGGCACCCCCAGCAGCCCCGTCTGCGCGTGAAGCGCGAGCCCCATCTGCCTGCGCCGCGTCTCTACAGCTGGCAGGTTGTGCTCAGAGTCTGGCACGTCGCACGGGGCGATGGAGAGGCACGTATTGGCGAGGTGGCAGCGGAGAACCTGCGTTTGAAATTTGAAATTTCGAACATGAGAATTTGAATGCAGAATGCGTGGGAGGGGGGGGGGGGGCTGATCACACGGTACGATAGATAGGCGCGTGTTGGCGAGGTGGCATCGGAGAACCTGCGTTCGAAATTTGAAATTTTGAATTTGACATTTGAATGCATAATGCGTGGGAGGGGGGGAGGGGGGTATCGCACGGTGCGATGGAGAGGCACGTGCTGGCAAGGTGGCAGCGGAGAACCTGCGTTTGAAATTCGAGATTTTGAACTTGATAATTGAGTGCAGAATGCGTGGGAGGGGGGGGGGGCTGATCGCACGGTGCGATAGAGAGAGGCGCGTGCTGGCGAGGTGGCAGCGGAGAACCTGCGTTTGGAATTTTGAACTTGACATTTGAATGCAGATTGCGTGGGAGGGGGAGACTGGTCGTGGGGCGACGGAGAGAGGCATGTATTGGCGAGGTGGCAGCGGAGACCCTGCGTTTGAAATTCGAAATTCTGACTGGGCATTCGAATGCAGCGTGCGGTACAGCGCCCACCATCGGCCCGCCATGAAAAAACCACAGCAGTGGCTCCGTTAAGGCCCCCTAACCTTCAGAGTCCCTTGCCGCCCGGGCACAAGAAATCCTGATTGAAAGCCTCACTCGGGACCGAGGAACAAAATGACTCATTGGGATTGCCTGCAGCCGAAACATGAAAAGGCGTCCGTGATCCCGAGATCCGCGTCGCCTTGCCGCCCCCCGGCCAGAGTCAGGAAATGCCAGGCTCAGCGAGGCCTAGCGTGGGTCGTAGATTTGGCGTCCGAGCCGGAGCGTGCTGCTGCAACGTTGCTGGGGTCTTATAAGCGGGTTGGCATAGCAGCGGACCCGCAACTATAGGAAGCCGCACCTGCGTCGCCCCTGGCCGCTTCACCCCAGGCGACGCCTCCACCAGCAGCGCACCGACACGGACAACAAACAACCCCCAACCACATAACCACACAAGCACCACCCTGGGGTGGTGTTGGAACAACCCATCCCACAAACCACCCCACAACCACCCAGCAACCACACGCCTGCGTTGCTCCTGGCTGCTTCACCCAAGGCGACTCCTCCACCCCACAACCACCCCACAACCACTCAACCACCACCCAACAACCACCCGCCTGAGTTGCTCCTGTTCGTTTCACTCCAGGCGACACTTTCACCACCCCACAACCACCCCTCAACCACCCCTCAATCACCCTACAACCACCCAATAACTACCCCACCACCACCCACCTGAGTCGCCCCTGGCCGCTTGACTCCAGGAGACTCCTCCACCACCCCACAACCACCCCACAACCACCCAACAAACAACCAACAACCACCCACCTGCCTCGCCCCTGGTCATTTCACCCCAGGCGACTCCTCCACCAACCCACCACCAACCCACAACCACCCAACCACCACCCAACCACCACCTGACAACCACCCAGCAACCACCCCACAACCACCCGCTTGCGTCGCCCCTGGCCGCTTGACTCCAGATGACTCCTCCACCACCCTACAACCTCCACAACCACCCAACAACCACCCACCTGAGTTGCTCCTGGTCGCTTCACCCCAGGCGACTCCTCCACGAGCAGGCGCACCGATACGGATAACAGCTCGAGCTCAAAGTGCAGGGACGGCGAGGGCTGCATGGTGTGTGTGTGTGTTGGGCGGGTGTCGCGCTAACAGGTGTGGGTTCATTTGCGAGGCTGCCAGGGGTTTCAAAATGAGAGGAATTGCCTGGGGCGACTCTCCACCCCCAGCAATCGCACCGACAGCGACAACAGCTTGAGCTCAAAGTGGAGCGACGGCGAAGGCTGCGGCGAGGGGGCGGGGGGGTGGGGGGGGCAGCGGCAGGTTGTCGGTCCTCCTTCATAGATAGGAGGAGGGAGGGGGAGAGCTGCTAGGGGTTGAATGAACACCGTCCGGACGAGGTTGATAAATGAATGCCGGAGGTTTAATGAATGCCGGCAGGAGAGAGAGGGGGGGCTTCTAGGGGTTTAGTGAACGCCGTCGGGGGGAGGAGGTTTGATGAACGCCGGAGGTTTGATGAATGCCGGAGGCTGAATGAATGCTGTCAGGAGGAGGGGGGAGGGGCGATGAACGCCGGAGGTTGAATGAATGCCAGAGGTTGAATAAATGCTGTCAGGAGCGGAGGGCCCTAGAGGTTTAGTGAACGCCGTCGAGAGGAGGAGGTTGAATGAACGCCGGAGGTTTGATGAATGTCGAAGGTTGAATGAGTGCCGTCAGAAGGGGGGCGAGCAGGGGGTGGGTGATGAACGCCAGAGGTAAAATGAATGCCGGAGGTTTAATGAATGCCGGCAGGAGGAGGCGGGGAGGGGGGGCTCGCTGGGGTTTAGTGAACGACGTCAGGAGAAGGAAGTTTGATGAACACGAGGCGCCTGACCGCGCACAGTCTTAATCGTTGAATATAACAAAATGTTAAATTGTTAATTAATAATGAATTAAAACACACCTTCTCCCTTGACCTGGCCGCGACCGCACCCAGCCCCTCGGCGGCGCGCGCCCCCGCGCCAAACGCGGCAGCGGCGACGGCGGCGTCCGCGGGTGAGGGCGCCGCGCCGAGGACAGCCGGCGCGCGCGCGCCGCCGCCGCCGCGTGCGCGCGCGGCGGTGCCTGCAGATGCAGGGGGGGGGGGGAGCTGGATTAGCTTGGGTTGCGCCTGGGTTAACTGACACTGTTGCTGTGTTTCTGATGAGGTGGCCAAAGCCTCTTACCGTGTGCTCATGCACGCTGCATTCCGCGCAAGCGTCCGATGCAGAACGTGCACACACGCCGCTGCAGCGCAGGTTCACGCCTAACGTATGCACCTGAAACCCTCAACCCTGAACCCTAAACTGTAAACCCTGAACCCTGAACCCTGAACCCTGCAGCAATCCCAAGGCCTCTCACCGTGCGCTGATGCGCGCTGCAGTTTGCGCACACATCCGATGCGGAACGCGCACGCACATGACTTGCGCACCCTTCACCCTACACCCTGCACCCTGAACCACACGCCCTAGGCACTTAAACCTAGATCACGGCCGCGTACCGTTGTTGTGTGCTGATGCGCGCTGCATTGAACGCACGCGTCCGATGCGGAACGCGCACGTGCTGCGGCACAGCAGCACCATGCCATACTTTCGACCTACACCCGAAACCCTGAACCCTGCACGCTAGAGCAATCCCAATGCCTCTCATCGTGTGCTGATGTAAGCTACATTTTGCGCACGCGTTCGATGCGGAACGTGCTTACACGCTGCGGCAGCGCAGCGCCATACATGACTTGCGCACCCGTCACCCTACCAGTGATTCCCCTGCGAGCCGTATACCGCTCCGAGCCGGATTTACCATTTCCTAGAAACCACCCCACACTAAGTGGGTGAGGGCGTGGAGCGATGCGTTGGAAAGCTCTTGCCGAGAGCAGCACAGCTGCATGCATTGCATGAATACCCGCCGTGTATTACGCCCAATACGAGCGGTCAAAGTTGCTGGAGCCGGCAAAAAACTAATTACTAAAATCCTTCCCAGGGATCACTGCACCCTCCACCCTTTAGAAAACCTAAACCACAAGCCTTAGGCATCAAAACCTAGATCACGGCCGCGTACCGTTGCCGTGTGCTAATGCGCGCTGCATTTCGCGCACGCGGCCCATGCGGAACGCGCACACGCTGCGGCAGCGCATCACCATGCCAGACTTGCACCCTACATCTGAACCCTGCACGCTAGAGCAATCCCAAGGCCTCTTACCGTTGTCGTTTGCTGATGCGCGCTGCATTTCGCGTCCGGTGCGAAACGCGCACATACGCCGGTGCAGCGCAGGGTCACGCATTACGTATGCACCCTTAACCCTAAACCCTGAACGCTGAACCCTTGAGCATTCCCAAGGCCTCTCACCGTGTGCTGATGCGCGCTGCATTTCAAGCACGCGTCCCATGCGGAACGCGCACACGCTGCGGCAGCGCATCACCATGTCGATGTTGAAGAGAGCAGAGTAGAGCGCGACGTTGAGGTTGAGGAAGGAGACCTGGCCAGGGTTTAGGGTTTAGGGTAACGGTTTTAGGGTTGGGAGTTTGGGGTTTGGGGTTAAGGGTTTAGAGTGTTTGGCCTGTGGTGTAGGGAGGAGGGAGGAAGGGAGGAGAGAGCAGAGTAGAGCGCGACGTTGAGGTTGAGGAAGGAAAACTGACCAGGGTTAAGGGTTTAGGGTAACGGTTTTAGGGTTGGGAGTTCGGGGTTTGGGGTTTAGGGTAAAGGGTTTAGGGTATTCGGCCTGTGGTGTAGGGAGGGGGGAGGAATGGAGTAGAGGGCGGAGTAGAGGGCGGCGTTGAGGTTGAGGAAGGAGAACTCTGTGTGTGTGTGTGTGTGTGTGTGGTCGATTGAAGAGTCCGTTGGGCGCACACACACGCACGCACACGCACACACACACACACACACCTGGGTGCGCATAGCAGTCACCGGCACCTGCTCCCCCCAGGGCTCGGGACCGTATGCTACAGCACACACACACACAAACACACACCTGGGCACGCACAGCAGTAACCGGCACCGGCGCCCCCCCAGGGCTCGGGACCGTGTGCTCGAGCCCGTGCGAAAAGTAGAGCTCGACATTAGGGCGGCGGAAGGGCAGCGCGCCGACGTGCGTCTTCTTGCCCGCGGCGGTGGTGACGTAGCACATGGTGGAGCATGCCTGTGTGTGGGGGGGGAGGGGGCATGCGTGTGTGTGTGTGTGTGTGTGTGTTTGTGTGTGCATCTCCTCTCTCCCTTCTTTCCTCTCTCTACCCTCTCTACCTCCCCTCTCTACCCTCTCTCCTCTCTCCCTCCTCCCTTTCCTCTCCTCACTCTCCTCTCTCTCTCCTCTCTCTCCTCTCTGAACCTCTCTCCTCTCTCTCCTCTCTCTCCTCTCTCTCCTCTCTCTCCTCTCTCTCCTCTTTCTCTCCTCTCTCTCTCCTCTCTCTCTCTCCTCTCTCTTTCCTCTCTCTCCTCTGTCTCTCCTCTCTCTCTCCTCTCTCTCTCTCTCTCCTCTCCCCTCTCTCCTCTCTCCCCTCTCTCCTCTCTCTCCTCTCTCTCTTCTCTCTCTCCTCTCTCCCCCCTCTCTCCTCTCTCTCCTCTCTCTCCTCTCTCTCCTCTCTCTATCTCCTCCCTCTCCTCCCCCCTGCCCCCCCCTCTTCCCCCCTCTCCCGCCCCTCTCTTTCGCCCCCTGCACACACCCCTGTCTCCTCTCTCTCTACTCGCCTGCACGAAAGACAGGTCAGGGCGCCCGGGGTGGCCACGTGCCGCGCGCGGGACCCCGAGCACTGGACGCCTGATGTGCCTGCTGCTGGCACCACCGCCACCTCCTGTATGTGTGGGTGTGTGGGTGGGGGGTGGGGTACGGGTGTGTGTTGAGGGGGGGTGCGTGTGTGTGTGTGTGAGTGTTTGTGTGTGCGTGTGTGTGTGTATGTGCGTGTGCGTGAGTGTGTGTGAACATGCGTGCAAGTGTGTGTGTGTGTGTGTGTGCGCGTGCGTGCGCTCGTGCTCAGTGTCGCACCTCCTCCCCCAGCGCCAGCGCCCCAAACAGACGGCGATGTCCCGAGCGACGCGGCCACAGGCTGCGAGTCCTCGCTGTGGCGCGCCATCTGCGCGGCTGCAGCTGCGGTGGCGGGGAAGGGTGGTGGGAAGGGTCAGGTTTCGGTGGGGGTGGTGGGTGGTGGGGGAAGGAGGGGTCCACTTGCAGCCCGCCAGTGGGTTCGTCGTAACACAGCAGCAGCTGTGCGCATCGTCAGTGGTTTAAGGTTGAGGTTGAGGTTTGGGGTTCAGGGTTTTGGGGTTTGGGGTTCTAGGGTTTAGGGTTTTAGGGTTCGTCGGCGCGCAGCAGCAGCTGTGCGCGTCGTCAGTGGCGGGTTGAGCTGTGGTCGAGGTCAAAGTACAGCCGGAATACAGCCAAATGTGGAGAGCCGAAAAGGAAATCACTGGGCGTGTCGCATACATTGATTCCCCTGTGAGCCGTATACCGCTCCGGGCCGGAGTTTTCCCATTTCGCAGAAAACCACACCACGCTCTGTGGGAGAGGGCGTGGAGGGATGCGTTGGAAAGGTATCCCGGAACAGCACAACGGCACGCGTTGCGTGAACGCCCGCTATGTTTTGCGCCTGGTATGAGCGGACAAAGTTGCTTGAGCCGGGAGATAAATAACTACTAAAATCCTTCCCAGGGGACACTGGTCGCACAGGCTGTCAAAACCCGCCATCTCGCTCTGTGAATCGGTCAAACACGGACGATACCCCCCCCCAAAAAAGCCTCATCGCTCCGCACGCGGTCCCGCACCGCCTCTAGGTGCACAGCGCCCAACCTGGGCTGTGGCAATGGCTGTCAAAACTACCATCGCGCTCTTTGACTCGCTCAAAATTGGCGATGAAAACAACACCAAAATAGCCTCACCGCTCCGCACGCGGTCCCGCACGGCCACGAAGTGCGCCGCGCCCGCGGAGCCGCCAGTGGGCGTTGCGTCGCCACCAACGTCGGACGGACGGGCTGTCCCGTCGCTCGCGTCCCCTGACGACGACTGCCGCGACGTGGCTGTGACGGCATTCTCCTTCTCGTCCGTGTCTGCCATGCGGCAGAGGGAGCGGTAGAACTGGAACGGGTTGGTGGCCGCCCCTGCGTGAGATGCAGTGCGCATGTGTGTGTGTGTGTGTGTGTGTGTAAAAGATCGGGGCGCCGCGATCGCACGCGCGCCTCGTCACCTCTCCATGCGAGCGACACGATATACAGATGACACTGTCACAAGGTCACCGCCCAGTGAAGCGCAGTGTGGCAGCGGGCACTTAGGCCGACGTTCAGGGTTGGGGTTTGGGGTTTAGGGTTTAGGGTTTAGAGTTTAAGGGTGAGGGTTTAGGGATTAGGGTTTAGGGTTTAAGGTTTAGGTTTTAGGGTTTAGGGTTTAGGGTTTAAGGTTTAGGGTTTAGGGATGAGGGATGAGGGATAAGGGATAAGGGTTAGGGTCCAGCGTGTAGAAGCGCAGTGTGGCAGCTACCAGTAACCCCCCCTCGTCGGTCGCACCGCGCATGCTTGTGTCGGAGACAGAAAGAGACTGACAGAGATGAAGGGAGAGAAAAGAGAGAGAGATGAAAGTGTGTGGCAGGACCCCGTCGCATCACACCTGTCTCGTCGGTCGCACCGCGCATGCCTGGCTTGTTGACGCTGGTCAGTAGGAAGAACGCAAAGTCGGTCGCACGGATGAGCAGCTGCAGACAAGGTGCAGAGAAGGTGCAGGGAAGGTGCGTGTGTCAGTAAGCACGTGCGTGGGGTGGAGGAGGGGGGGATGCAAGCCTGGCTCGACACTGGTTGACGCTGGGCGGCAGGAAGAACACGAAGTCGGTCGATCGGATGAGCAGCTGCAGAGAGGGTGCAGGGAAGGTGCATGTGTGAGTGTGCAAGCAGCGAGTGGGGGTGAGTGGGGGGGTTGCTGGTGCAAGCCTGGCTCAACACTTGTTCAAGCTGGGCAGCAGGAAGAACGCGTAGTTGGTCGTACGGATGAGGAGCTGCGGAGAAGGTGCAGAGAAGGGTGTGTGTGCGTGCGTGTGGAGAGGGAGGGGGGGGTACACATGTTAACCGAATGTGCAATTGCGTGCCGAAGCGGCCGAGCGCCCTGTTTGGTCACACCCCGTGTGGAGTCCGCCACGAGGCCGCGCAAACGCACAAACCCGCCGACGCTCCCTGCCCCCAACCTGCCTCACACCGCCCACCTGCCGCCCACCTGCCGCCCACCTGCCGCCCACCTGCCGCCCACCTGCCGTGCAGCAGTGCGGACGCACGCGTTCCCACCCTCGGGGCGTGGCATCGAGGGAGCTGCCTCATGATGCGTGTTTTAACGTACGAGGTTCCAGCACGCCCCACCACAGCGACGCCGCGAAAGCTGGACCCTGCACCCTAAACCTTAAACGCACAAACCCGGCCACGCTCGCGGGTGTGGACGCGCGCGTTCCGACCCTCGGGACGTGGCATCGAGGGAGCTGCCTTGTGATGCGTGTTTGAACATACGAGGCTCCAGCACGCCCCACTACAGCGCCGCCGCGAACGCTTGACCCTGCACCCTAAACCCTAAACGCACAAAGACCGTCGACGCTCACGAGTGTGGGCGCGAGCGTTTCCACCCTCGGGGCGTGGAATTGAGGGAGCTGTCTCTTGAAGCGTGTCTCGATACCTGGGACTCCATCACACCCCACCATGGCGCCGCCGCGGTCGCTGACCCCGGCACCCTAAACCCTAAACGCACAACCCAGTCGATGCTCGCTCGCAAGTGTGGACACGAGCGATTCCACCCTCGGGGCGTGGGATCTAGGGAGCTGTCTCTTGAAGCGTGTCGCGATACCTGAGACTTCATCACACCCCACCATGGCGCCGCCGCGAACGCTGACCCCCGCACCCTAAACCCTAAACGCACAGACCTGTCCACGCTCGCGAGTGTGGACACGAGCGATTCCAACCTGGGGGCGTGGGATCTAGGGAGTTTCTTGAAGCGGGCAGCATACCTGAGACTCCAGCACACCCCGCCACAGCACCGCCACAGCAGCGACGCAACACCCGAAGCCCTCAACCCTATTCACTGTCTTTACTTCCGCACGGGAAAGTTTGGACATGCGGGGTTCTACACCTGAGACTCCAGCACGCCCCACCACAGCGTCGCCACAATCGCTCCACCCTAAACTCTGTACCCTCACCCTAAATCCTGAAACAAAATAAAGCCTCCACACTTTCAGGTGTGGACGGACGGGCGTGCTTTCATACCTGAGACTCCAGCACGCACCGTCACAGCGTCGCCACAGCGTCGCCGCAACACCCTGAGCCCTCGACCCTATTCGCTGAATCATAAAAACCCTTCCACACGTGTGGACGAAAGTGTGGATGTGCGTGTTTGCACACCTGGGACTTCAGCACGCCCCGCCACAGCGTCGCCACAATCGCGCGCCGCGACGCGCTCCACCCTAAACCCTTGAGCCTCCTAAACCCTCACCCCTCATCACACAAGCCCGTCCACACTTGCGAGTGTGAACGTGTGTGGACTCGAGTATGGGAATGCGTGTTTCCACACCTGGGACTCCAGCACGCCCCGCCACAGCGTCGCCACAATCGCGCGCCGCGACGCGCTTCCCACCGGGGTCAGCCGAAGGTCGAGTCCCAGCAGCACGCGGATACGCGCGCGCACGAATGCCTGCAAGTGTGCGCATGGGCAAAGTTCTGTAAGCAAGAGAGAGAGGGAGGGAGAGAGAGGAAGAGAGAGTGGGGGAGAGACAGAGTGGGAGAGAGGGAGGCAGAGGGAGAGGGGGAGAAAAAGAGAACGTTTGCGCGTGTTTGTGTGCGTGGGTCAGCCGAAGGTCGAGGTCCAGCAGCACGCGGATACGCGTGCGCACGAATGCCTGCAAGTGTGCGCATGGGCAAAGTTCTGTAAGCAAGAGAGAGAGGGAGGGAGAGAGAGGAAGAGAGAGTGGGGGAGAGACAGAGTGGGAGAGAGGGAGGCAGAGGGAGAGGGGGAGAAAAAGAGAACGTTTGCGCGTGTTTGTGTGCGTGGGTCAGCCGAAGGTCGAGGTCCAGCAGCACGCGGATGCGCGCGCGCACGAATGCCTGCAAGTGTGCGCATGGAGAAAGGTCTGTAAGCAAGAGGGGGAGAGGGAGGGAGAGAGGGAGGAAGAGAGAGTCAGGGAGACACAGAGTGGGAGAGAGAGACAGAGGGAGAGGGGGGGGAAAGAGAGAGAACGTTTGCGCGTGTTTGTGTGCGTGAGCCAGGCAAAGGTCGAGGCCCAGCAGCACGCGGATGCGGGCGCGGACAAAGGCCTGCGGGAGAGAGGGAGAGAGAGAGGAATGGAGAGTGAGGTGGGGAGAGATAGGAAGAGAGACAAGAGAGAGAGACAAGAGAGAGAGAGAGAGAGAGAGAGAGAGATGCAAGGGGGGGGGGGGGGGGGGGCGAGGGACAGAGAGGGAGGCAGAGAGAGAGGAAGGGAGGGTGGGAGAGGGAAAGAGACAGTGAGCGAGTGAAGAGAGACAGCGTGTGTGTGCGTGATTTTGTGCGTGTCAGCCAGGCGAAGGGCAAGGCCGTGCAGCGCTCACCAGCAAACCCTCAACGCCACTCAAGCCTAAAGCGCTAAATCCTCAACCCTCAACCCCAAACCCCAAACCCTAGACCCTAAACCCCAAACCCTAAACCCTGACCCTAGACCCTAAACCCTAAACCCCAAACCCTAAACCCTGAACCTGAACCCTTTACCCTAACCCTAAACCACAAACCCTAAACCCAAACCGAAACCGCACACCCGTAACGCACCTGAGCCTCAAGGCTGAGCGCTCCACCCTCCACCCTCCGCCCTCCAACCTCCACCCTGCACCCTGAACTTGGGACCCAAAATCAGAACAACACATAACCATCCCAACCACAAAACACAGCACCAACAGCACACCTCGGCCTCCAGGCTGCGCGCACGCGAGCCCTGGATGAGGTAGGCATACGGAGACGCCTCCTTGCACCCGGGTGCCTGCGGTACAGGTCGGCGGTACAGGCGGTACATGTGGTACATGCAGGCAGTACAACAGTGGCACGTGTGAGTGGGCAGGATGAGGTAGACATACGGAGACGCCTCCTTGCACCCGTGCGCCTGCGGTACAGGCAGGCGGTACATGCGGTACATGCAGGCAGTACAACAGTGGCACGTGTGAGTGAGCAAGGTGCAATGGGCATACGGAGGCGCCTGGGCGCCTGCGGTACAGGCAGGCGGTATATGCGGTACAGGCAGGCTGTAGGCAAGCTGACAAGCAGGCCAGGCAGGCCAGGCTGGCCAGGCAGGCCAGGCAGGCCAGGCAGGCCAGGCAGGCCAGGCAGGCCAGGCAGGTCAGGCAGGCCAGGCAGGCCAGGCAGTAGGCCAGGCAGTAGGCCAGGCCAGGCAGTAGGCCAGGCCAGGCAGTAGGCCAGGCAGGCCAGGCGGGCAAGCGGGCAAGCGGCCGGGCAAGCGGTGGGCAATTGCACGCCAGTTGCAACTCAACCCCGCCTCCCCCTTAATCCAGGACATCGGGCAAGCGGGCAAGCGGGCGGGCAAGCAGGCAAGCGGGCAAGCGGGCGGCCTGGCAGCACAGCGGTACACAACTTACCCCTGCCTCCCCCGTAGTCCTGTACACCGGCTTCTTGGTAGCGCACGAGTTGGCCTGCCAGATTGACAGGTCCTGCAGCCGCATCTGGTGGTTCTCAGAGTGGATGGCCTCGAGGGTCGCCTGCGCAGTCGCCATGCAAACAGGCGTAGTGGGTTTGGTGGTGGTTGTGGATGTGATGGCTGGCCTGCCAGATTGACAGGTCCTGGAGCCGCATCTGGTGGTTCTCAGAATGGATGGCCTCGAGAGTCGCCTGCGCACATGCGTGTGCGTGGGCCCTTGCGTTCGGGGATGGCTGCAGGATGACGTCCACACGTTACAGCTGCCTACGACAGCCGTCGCCGTCGGCACACAGCGATCTTGCCACGAGGCACTCGCCACCGCCTCGAATCCGCCCTTTCCCTTGTCCAGCTTCTGCCAGCGCGCAGTCCGCCAGCGGGCAGCGTCCGCAAATACGCACACGCACGCACGCACGCACGCACACACGCACGCACGCACGCACGCACGCACGCACGCACGCACGCACGCACGCACGCACGCACACACACACACACACACGTGCACACACACACACACACACGTACGCAAACACACACACACACACACACTCCCACTCACCACCGCCTCGAATCCACCGTTTCCCTTGTCAAGCTTTCCGCCAGCGCGCAGCCCGACAACAGACAGCGTGAGCATCGGTGCCATGGAGACCAACAGCCACTGCAGCATCTCGTCGCCAGACTCGTGCCTGGCGGAGAAGGCGTGGATTGATTAATGTCACTAATCATTTAATAAGTTAAGTAATTAATCCATTTTAATGGGAGGAAAACAGGCAAGGTAGTTCAGGTGTTGGGAGCATCGGCGCCATGGAGACCAGCAGCCACTGCAGCATCTCGTCGCCAGACTCGTGCCAAGCAAGGATTGGGGGTGGGTGGTTTTGGGGGGTTGGGGGGTTTAGACTGAACCACCGGAAGAAAAAAATACAACAGATTAAGAAAGCATTGGCGCCAGCGTTTGAGCGTGCTCAGGATAGGGTCGGGTGGGGAGCCGTGGTGTACGGTCCGGCTGCCCCTCAGGCGCCGGCCCCTCCACCACCGCGGTCAAGTAGATTGGCAAGCGCCACTTGACCCCCTATCCCCTAGAAGCAGTTAGGACCTATTTTGGAGGCGTCGCACAATAGCTCTCCTATTTTCTCTGGGACTACACGTTGGCAGGCAGCCGGTTGGTGGCTACCGCCCCTCACAAGTAATTGTTAGGGCTAGAACTGGACTTGGGATTAGGTGGTGGTACTAGGACTACTTGTGAGGGGCGCTAGCCACCAGCCGGCTGCCTGCCAACGTGTAGTCCCAGAGCAAATAGGAGAGCTATTGTGCGACGCCTCCAAAATAGGTCCTAACTGCTAATAGGGGATAGGGGGTCAAGTGGCGCTTGCCAATCTACTTGACCGCGGTGGTGGAGGGGCCGGCGCCTGAGGGGCAGCCGGACCGTACACCACGGCTCTCCACCCGACCCTATCCTGAGCACGCTCAAACGCCGTGTCCGAAAAAGTCTTCCAATCAGAACGAGTGCCACTAGTTTCGCCTAGCTGCTGAATCAGTAGCTTAAGAAAATAGTGTCGGGAGGAGGCTGGAGGCCGGCCTTGCTGCCGAGCCACATCCATTGTGCAGTCAAAAGTCGTACGAGGAAGACGAGAAGCCGGCATGCGCATCACATGGCCTAGCCACTGCATTGATCGCTTTGCCACAAGGCTCTCAATTGGCTCAGTGTCGCACGCCTGCTGAATATAAGTTAATCTGTGCCGGTCGACCAGGCGCACACCCAGAATGCGACGAAGGCAGTTAGAGTGGGCAACCTCCAATCGAGTCAGATGTGTTTTAGTAGGGGCCCATGATTCGCAGCCGTACAGAAAGTGGGGCAGCACAAGTAATTAGTAAACAATTAGTTAATCTAAAGAAAAGGCAAGGTGTTTCAGGTGTTGGGGGTGTCGGCGCGTGCGGGGGGCGCAGGCGGAGCACACACACACACACACACACACACAGCCACCAGATTCTCACCCGCCGACCCATCGCGTGCCGGCCAATTTGGCGGGAGCCGAGACGCTGGCGGTTCGGCCGGCGCCGTCGCGCGCCACAAACCTGCGTGTGTGTGAGTGTGCGTGTATGTGTGTGTGTGTGTGTGTGTGTGTGTGTGTCTGTGTGCAGTTGTGTGTGGGAGCGCGTGCATGTGTGCATGCGTGTGTGCGTGTGTGCGTGCGTGTGTGCGCGTGCGTGCGTGCGCGTGCACATGTGTATGCGTGCGTGCGTGTGTGACCATGCGCATTAAGTGGGCGTCGTCAGTGGTGAAGAACGGTGCCCCCCATCCCACCCCACACACTTACTGTGATTCTTGCGTTGCACGCCGCTTGGCTGTCGCGATTTTGGAAAACTCCTCCACCCACGGTGGCGGCATCAGGATTTGGCCGAGCCGCGGGTTATGGCGGTCGATGCGCTCACCGACCGGCCAGTTGCCCTGCGTGTGCGTGTGTGTGTGTGTGTGTGTGTGTGTGTGTGTGTGTGTGTGTGTGTGTGTGTGCGTGTGTGTGTGTGTGTGTGCGTGCGTGTGTGTGTGTGTGTGTGTGTGTGTGTGTGGTACAGGGGGGTGATGGCCAAGCCGGGGGGGATGGCGGTCGATGCGCTCACCGACCTGCCAGTTGCCCTGCGTGTGTGTGTGTGTGTGTGTGTGCGTGTGCGTGTGTGCGTGTGTGCGTGTGTGTGTGTGTCCGTAGTGCAGGGGGGTGGTAGCCGAGCCGGGGGGGATGGCAGTCGACACGCTCACCGACCGGCCTGTTGCCCTGCGTGTGTGTGTGTGTGTGTGTGTGTGTGTGTGTATGTGTGTGTATGTGTGACTCACAACCGCTTCCTCCGCAGCATAAAGCGAATCCCCATCCTCCCCTCACACCTCCACCTCTGAGATGCACGCCAAGGACCCACCCACAGCGCCCATCATCAACACCATCAACAAACATCGGTTGTCGTTTATCGGATCCCTTGCCCGCCACCTCCCTCCCCCCCTCTCCCCCTTCCCCTCACCCACCTGCCACCCCCTCCCAACAACTCCGTCTTCCCACCTACTGCCGCTCTCTTTATGTTCCGACGCCCTGACGCCCAGATGCCTGACAGGGTGGGTGCCATCACCTCGTACCGTGTCAACGCCCACGCGATGCTCACGTCTGCCCAGTTCATGAGTGTCGTCAAGACGCTTCATGAGAAGGCCGTCAAGGCACACGCCGAGGACCCTTCGACCACCCCTCCTGAGCTCGCCGCCATCCTTGAGGCCAGGAGGCTCCCTCCCAAGTGGACCAACCTAGCTAGGTTCCCACACCTGTGGGGCAGCATCTGCCGCGGGGTAGCTGAGGCCGGATCAGCCCCACAACCGTAACCACATGCAGCAAAAACACAATTGACAGTTTCTAATGACAGTTTTTTGGATCCCGCAAACAACCCAAGCCCACGGATATCCTCTCGTACTAGCGCATATGGTTGGTCACCCGCTACTGAACGAACTTAAGATCCAAGGGTCCTCGACTCATTAAACGATTGCCAGGGGGCGCTTTAGCACTGGCAAGAGCCGTTATCTAGGTTACCCGAGCGGTGGTAACTGTAACGTATTTCTCTCTGTGTGTGTGTGTGTGTGTGCGTATGTGTGTGTGTGTGCGTGTTGGTGTGTCTGTGTGTGTGTTTGTGTACGTGTGCGTGAAGCGCAGGGGGGGGGGCAAGCCGGGGGTTATGGCGGTCGATGGTCCAGTTGCCCTGCGTGTATGTGTATGTCTGGGTGTGTGTATGTGTGTGTGTTTGTGTCTGTGCGTGTGTGCGTGTGTGTGTGCGTGTGTGTGCGTGTGTGAAGGGGAGGGCCCGAGGATACGCTTGATGCATCAACGCACCCACACCTTCAGACACGTCATCACAGCAAACAGCGGCACGCCAACGAGGAATGACACCGTACAACCGCCTGCCTTCGCCGCGCCACCGCTGCCGCCGGCACCGCCGCCGCCGCCACCGCCACCGCCATCCCCTAACGAAAGTCCAACTCACCTCTCAAAACCCCACACCCGAAAAACCTTGAGCCCTATGCCCAACTAAACTGAACCCACCTTCAGATACGTCATGACGGTGAACAGCGGCACGTCAACGAGGAACGAAACCGTGGAACCGGACCCGCCCGGGCAACCGCCCGCCTTCGCCACGCCACCGCCGCCAGCGCCGCCGCCATCCCGTCTATCCCCCAACGAAAGCCCAACTCACCCACAAAACCCCACACCCGAAAAGCCTTTCAAGAGCCCTAAGCCCCCGACTCAGCTGGACCCACCTTCAGATACGTCATGACAGTGGGCAGAGCCAATGCTGCCACCTACCCCAACCGAGCCCCAGAATTTCGAGGCCTTGGGCTTTTTGGTTACTCAACCTTGGCCAACCCTGACCCACCTTAAGACCTCCAACAACCTTGAAGCCCAAGCCCCCGACTAAACTGAGCCCACCTGCAGATACGTCATGATGGTGAACAGCACGACACCGTGGAACCGCCTCCACCACGCCTTCGCCTCCGCCACCGCATCTTCTAAACCCTCAACCTGACACCAAACCCCAGCGACACTTCCAAACCCTAGGTCTGCCAAACCCCAAAATCAAACCCACCTTCAGTTACATCATCACAGTGAACGGCGGCACGCCAACGGGGCACGACACCAGGGATCCGGAACTGTCTTCGCCGCGCCTTCGCCACCGCGCCTGCTAAATCCTCGACCCGACACCAAACCCCAACAAGACTTCCAAACCCTAGACTGAGCCCCGATCAAACCCACCTTCAGATACGTCATCACAGTGAACAGCGGCACGTCAACGAGGAACGAAACCGTGGACCCGGACCCGCCCGGGCAACCGCCCGCCTTCGCCACGCCGCCGCCGCCGCCGCCGCCGCCACCGCCGCCGCCACCACCGCCGCTGCCGCCGCCGCCACCGCCGCCGCCACCACCGCCG
This sequence comes from Chlamydomonas sp. UWO 241, assembly GCA_016618255.1. NCBI lineage: Eukaryota > Viridiplantae > Chlorophyta > Chlorophyceae > Chlamydomonadales > Chlamydomonadaceae > Chlamydomonas > Chlamydomonas priscui. The sequence goes on from VFSX01000229.1 coordinate 68,111, forward strand.
CCACCGCCGCCGCCGCCCGCACTCGGGGGTGGCCCATGGTGTGCGGGGGGGGCAGGCGGAGGCCGCGGCTGCCGGGAAGCTGCCGCGCCCGCCGCGCCCGCTGCACGCGAGGGTCGAGGGTCGAGGGTTGAGGGTTGAGGGTTTGGAGTTTGGGGTTTGGGGTATGGGGTCAAGGGGCACAGGCGGAGGCCGCGGCTGCCGGGAAGCTGCCGCGCCCGCCGCGCCCGCTGCACGCGAGGGTCGAGGGTTTAGGATTGAGGGTTTGGGGTTTGGGGTTTGGGGTTGAGGGCGCAGGCGGAGGCCGCGGCTGCCTGGAAGCGGCCGCGCCCGCTGCGGTCGGTAGTTTTTTTTTGGGGGGGGGGGGGGGAGGGTTCAGGTTTTAGGGTTTGGGAGTTAGGGTTGGGGGGCGTAGGCGGAGGCCGCGCCTGCCGTGCCAGCCGCGCCCGTGGCGCCCGCTGCACAAGAGAGGGTCGAGGTTTTAGTTGGGGTTCAGTGAAGGGTTGAGCGTTTTGCGTTTTGTTTTTTTGGCTTTGATTTTGGTATTGGTTTTGGGGATTTGGGGTTTGGGGTTAGGGTTCTGGGGTTTGGGTTTTGTTTTTTGGGTTTAGGGGTTTGGAGCTTGGGGGCAGGCGGGGGCTGCGGCTGCCCGGAAGCTGCCGCGCGCGGCGCGCCCACTGCGGTCACTTTTTTCCGGGGGTGGGGATTTCAACGGTTGTGGGTTTGGGAGTTGGGGTCGGGAGGCGATGGCGGAGGCCGCGGCTGCCGGGAAGCTGCCGCACCCGCGGCGCCCCTGCGGTCAGTGTTTTCCAGGGGTGGAGGGTTTGGGAGTTGGGGTTGGCAGGCGAGGGCGCAGGCGGAGGCCGCAGCTGCTGGGAAGTTGCCGCGCCCGCCGCGCCCGCTGCGGTTGAGTTTTTTCAGGGGTTGAGGGTTTAGGGTTTAGGGTTGAGATGTTTCGTTTAGGGGTTGGGGGTCCATGGTCTGAGGGATAAGGCGGTGGCAGCCTCCGGGAGGTGCCTCACGCTTGGTGCGTGCGATGCGGGTTTTCAGGGTTTAGTTCAGTTCAGTTTTGGGGTGGGGTGGGTCAAGAGACAGGGTTTGGGCTCAGCAAGCGCTTAACCCTCAAACCCCGAACACCGCGTTTGTGCGTGCTCATGATAGGGTCGGGTGGAAAGCCGTTGTGTGCGGTCCGGCGGCCCCTCGGGCGCCGGCCCCTCCACCTCGGCGGTCAAGTAGATTGGCAAGCGCCACTTGACCCCCTATCCCCTGGAAGTAGTTAGGACCTATTTTGGAGGCGTTGCACAATAGCTCTCCTTTTTGCTCTCGGACTACACGATGGCAGGCAGCCGGCTGGTGGCTACCGCCCCTCACAAGTAATTGTTAGGGCCAGAACTGGACTTGGGTCTAGGCGGTGGTACTAGGACTAGAGGTAGCCTTCGCTGGAAAGCCGATGTTGCTGTAACCTGAACACCGCAACTCGGGACGCAGGCCGGGGCAGCTGTCGGGAAGCTGCCAGGAAGCTGCCCGAAGCTGCCCCTGAAGCTGCCCCAAAGCTGCCCTGATGTTGCCCCGAAGCTGCGCCAAAGCTGCCCGAAGCTGCCCCGATGTTGCCCCGAAGCTGTCCTGAAGCTGCCCCTGAAGCTGCCCCAGAGTTGCCCCTGAAGCTGCCCCTGCAGCTGGTTGAGGTTTTGGTCTTGGGTTTTGGGGCTTGGAGTTTCTGTGAGGTTTGAGCACGAGCCCTACACCCTGGCAAACCAAACTCTAAAACCTCAACCCACCTGGCAACGAGGGGTGCGCCGAGCTGCTGCGCGTGCGCGCGAGCACCGGGTGGTCAAACATGAGCTGGACGACTGACAGGGAGCGGTCAACCTGCAAGGTGTGGGGTCGGTCAAACAGCAGTCAAACAGCAGTCAAACAGCGGTCAAACAGCAGTCAAACAAGCAGTCAAACGGCAGTCAAACAGCAGTAAAACAGCAGTCAAACAACAGTCAAACAACAGTCAAGCAGCAGTCAAACAGCAGTCACACAACAGTCAAACAGCAGTCAAACAGCAGTCAAACAACAATCGAACAGCAGTCAAACAGCAGTCAAAAAGCAGTGAAATAAGCAGTCAGACAGCAGTCAAACAGCAGTCAAAAATCAGGTGAGCAACATGTTGGTGTGCGCGCGAGCACCAGGGGGTCAAACATGAGCTGGGAGACCTGGGGGCCGTCAGATTGGTTATCAGAGTGGCCATCAGAGTGATCACCAGAGCATGCCATCAGATCGGTAATCCGAGTGGCCATCCGAGTGGCCATCCGAGCGGCCATCCAAGTGGCCATCAGAGTGGCCATCAGAGTGGCCATCAGAGTGGCCATCAGAGTGGCCATCCGAGTGGCCATCAGAGCATGCCATCAGAGCGGCCATCCGAGTGGCCATCAGAGCGGTCATCCGGGTGGCCATCAGAGTGGCCATCCGAGTGGCCATCAGAGTGGCAATCAGATTGGCCATCCGAGTGGCCATCAGAGCATGCCATCAGAGCGGCCATCCGAGTGGCCATCAGGGCGGTCATCCGGGTGGCCATCAGAGTGGCCATCAGAGTGGCCATCAGAGCATGCCATCCGAGTGGCCATCCGAGTGGCCATCCGAGTGGCCATCCGAGTGGCCATCAGAGCATGCCATCAGAGCGGCCATCCGAGTGGCCATCCGAGCGGTCATCAGAGCGGTCATCAGAGCGGCCATCAGAGTGGCGGGTGTAGGCGTATACCTAAACTGAACTCCCGTCTCACACACACACACACATACTCACGTTCCACGGCATGAGCCACGCGATACCAGCAAACATGAACAGCGTAACGTGCGTCGTCGTGGACCCAGGGACAGTTGGCTCAACCGGCACGCGCGACGCGACCAGCAGGGTTATGGACTGAGTGTGTGGGTGTGTGAGTGTGTGTGAGTGTGTGTGCGTGTCTCTCGATTCAGGCGCTGGTCAGGCACCCGTTATTCGTACGACATCCCAGTGCACGGTTCAGACCTCGTAACAATGGCCGGGTTGTATTGTTGTTAGAAACACAGGCATTGCCGGTGCATGAGGATGTCCTCATGTCACGCTTGGTTGGTTGGTTGGTTGGTTGGTTGTGTGTGTGTGTCAGGGGTGAACCCGCCGATCGGATTCCGATGAACAGGGCGCCCGAAGGGCGCAAAACCGATGAGTGTTTTGGGGTGGGATCGGGAAAACCGACGAGTGTGAGGGCCCGGAGGGCCTGTCATCGGCGAAGCCGATGACCACTTCAAACCGATCGGACTCATCGGCTTGGGGTATTTGAGCTACCCGATCGGCTCATGGCCTCTCCTGTTCCGCCCGACGGGCCACCGCCCGTGCGTGCGCCCGACGACAACCCCGCGTCCCCCATGCTAGTCGACGACGACGTCGAGCTCGTGCCCCCGCCGGCCGAGGAGCCCAACAAGCGCAACGCGTTTGACCTCATGAAGGCCAGCAACATGAAGGCTGCGTCACGTGAGTGTCACATGGGCATGGGGGGTGCGCGCATGGTGCATGGGGGGATTCAAAATCGAAATGCCCCTCCCCCCCTCCACGCCCTCCCTCCTCCTGCAGCCTCCCTCACCCAGCCTCTAGCCCCCACCCAGACTACCTCAAGCCAGCCTCCACCCAGCCCGCCTCAAGCCTGGGTCCAGCCCTGCCCTGCCCTGCCCTACTGCGCCTCTTTCCAAAGCCCCCCCTGCCCCGCCTCTTTCTAAAGCCCGCCCCATCCCCCTCACTACCACTGCAGAGGCGAAGCAGCTCAAGAAGGCCAAGCACGCCGCCGCTGCCCGGCCGCGCCCGCCCAGGCCCCCGAGCACCCGCCTCACGAGGACGTCCCTCCGGCAACCCCCACGGCCACCCCCGCGGCTGATGGCCCCACGATCGACGCCGCCCCCATCGCCACCAGCGTCAAGAAGAAGCCGCCATCTTCCGAGGCGCAGAAGTCGTGGATCAAGACGTTCCCCTACATCTTCATCGCCACCGCCGTCAACCTCGCCACCAACGGCGCCGTGCTCGTCGGCTGCTCCGTCTGCCGCGAGATCTACGGCGCCAACAGCAACAAGTCGTACGCTGCTGGCACTGCCAGCGTGTACTCCCTCAACGACCTCACCAAGCACTCCAAGTGTGACGAGCACAAGGATGCTGTGGACGCCAAGGTGAAGAAGGACGGTGGCTCCGGCGGCATTGTGGCAGCCGCGCATGCTGGCACGCGTGCGCACGTCGAGGTCCTGAGAGGCCTGCTACCAACTCTGCTCATGGGTGCCCTGTGGATCTGCACAGAGTTGCTTCCAGGCCTGAAGTTTGCCAGCCTACTGGTGGCGCCCACCAAGGCTGGCAACACCAGTATTAACGCGAAGTACAACAATCGGTCGTACTTTACGGCGTGCGTCCTCACCCTCTCCTCAGTCCTCCTGAGCCGGAAGCTCGTACAAATTCGAGCTGCCCCCTGTTTTACGCTTATGGTTGATGGCAGTACCGACTGCAGTACCGAGGATCACCTTCTTACCTATGTTGTGTACTGTGCCGAGCTCCTTGAGCCGACAGTAGAGTACCTATGTACTGTGAAGCTGTCTCAAGCCGGTGCAGACTCTATCCACGATGTTCTTATTAAGGTGATGGAGGTGCTGGAACTGGACAGCAGCCGCATGGTCGGCTTCTGCACCGACGGCGCAAACGTGTTCACTGGCTGGCGCAATGGCGTTATGACAAAGCTTAGGCGGATGAACCCCTACCTACTTACTGTCCATTGCGTCGCGCACCGGTGGGCACTTGTCATGGTGGATGTTACCACCAGAACTAAGACCACCCTTACCACAGCATGCAAAGCACTTGACACTATTACTTCCAACGTGCACCACCTGTTCTGCAAGAGCGCCAAGAGGACCAGCGAGTGGGAGTTATTTGCCAAAAATAACTACCCCAATCTGACCCGCTTGAAGTTTCCGAATTTTACTACAACGCGTTGGTGGTCTCGCAAGGAAGCCACGCTGGTTCTGCGCCTCAACCTCCACGCTTTGATTGAATACCTGACCCTTAGGAAGGACTGCCCGATGAGGTGTAGACGCGCTCAAAGACGTGGGAAAAGGCTAGGCTCGTTCTGTCGAAGCTCTTGAGTTATAAGCAGGCAGTCTTTTTGTTTCTACAGATCGATTTGCTGAGCCCTGTCGATAAGCTTTCCAAGGCGTTGCAGAGCAACAGCATTAAGCCCCTCGACCTGAAAAACGTTGACCGCCACCATTGCCCAGCTTAACGTTTTTAAGAACCTAACATTTTTTTCTGCTGAGACCTGCCCAACTGCCAAGGGTCTAGTTGATAACGTCGATGATGACGGGGTGTGGACCCCGCCCACCACCTCAGGCGCCCCACCACCTGCCAAGGTCAAGTTTTTCAAGGGCAATTTCAAGATGACCACCGCATACAAGTTTGCAGCAGATTTTGCTGACGCGGCCATTGAGAGCCTGAAGGAGAGTTTTTTCGACGACGACCCCTCCCTTGATATTCTGGCCTGCTTCACCATCTTTGACCCAGTTCAGTACATCGGTATGGGGCACGCAGAGCTAGATGACTTCGGCAACGATTCCTTTCAGCAGCTTAAGGACCACTTCTGGTCCGGGGATGGGCTGCCCAACTCTCCCTTCTCTGCGCGCGGCGAGTCATTCATGGCCACGCTCGACACTGAGTTCAAGCATGTCAAGACCGTCATCAAGGACAGGCTGGCGCTCACCCCCTCGGCAACTATGCTCAACCTGTGGCGCTTCATTGCGCGCAGCTCCGACTCTCTCATGGTGCCCAACATCATCCTACTCATGAACGTGTACTACGTCATGGCTCTGCACACCGCCGATTTCGAGCGTGGCTTCAGCATCCACCGCATCCTCAAGAACCGCCTCCGCAGCCGCCTCATGATCCTCATGGTGGACTCCCTGCTCCGCATCTGGCACCTTGCCCAGTCGTTCACCGGCCCGAGGGAGTCAGAGAACAGCAGCCTGATCAACGAGGCTGCAGAGAAGCTGTCCGGTGCCTCCCTGCAGTCTCAGGGAGTCAACCCCCCCAGCCTCTTGAAGAGGCTGGTCGAGGAGGTGAGCCGCGTGCAGGTTTCGTTCCTTGATCGCGATCTGGACGAGGCTGCAAGGCTGCTGGAGAAGGAGGGGCTGGAGGACGTCGACCCGGCGGTCGCGTTTGATGTTGAGGGGAACATTGTTGAGGAGGAGGACGCTGGTGAGCCTGATGAGCTCGAGTCCGACGAAGACGACTTCCCCCTCATTGACCTTAAGAAGCGCTAAAGCCTTTGCGCTGTCTACTGTTTTCCCTGTTGTCGCCTCCTGGCCCCACAGGGCACCCTCAGGGCCTGATTTATTTATTTATTATTGTGTGAGTGGCATGCCCCCGAATACACCCCTGGTGTGTGTGTGTGTGTGTGTGTAGGTGCATCCAACCCCGGTGCCACTGAATGCAAACAAGCATCACCACCACAGCCCGAGGCGCACACACCTTCGCCTTGAGCATTAAGCAGTGGGATGAACAGCTTGGATGATCAATACAATACACTGTCAGGACACGCTCGAAAGCTCCGCCGGTTCGCTCATACTCCAGGAGCCCTCAACACCATAACAACAGACCAACAACCCTGAACCCTACGCCCTAAACCCTAACCCTGAACACACCTTTGCCTTGAGCAGCGGGATGAACGGCTTGGACGCGCGCAGTGAGTGCGGCGTGCAGCCCGTGGCCTGCGGGGGGGGGGGGGGGCATGCGTGGCACATATGTTATACAGATGCGGTGCAGCCGCACACACACACGTGAACACACACACACACGCGTGCACACACACATACACACACACACACACACACACACACACGTGCAAACACACACACACACACACACACGTGTGCACACATGCACGCACACACGCCCCCCCCACACACACACACATGCACGTACGCACACGCACACATACACGCACTGGGTGCTACCTTGTTGCCTGCCTTTGTCGCGAGGCTGCACTGGAAGAGCGCGACATCGGCTGGGTGCAGCCACACACACACACACGCACACGCACACACACACACGCACACACACACGCACTGGGTATTATCTTGTTGCCTGCCTTTGTCGCGAGGTTGCACTGGAAGAGCGCGACGTCCACTGGGTGCAGCCACACACACACACACACACACACGCACACACACACACAAGCACACCGGCGCTGCCGAGCGGCACCACCGTGCGAGATGTACCTGAGGAGTGGTCGCGCGGCTTTAAGATGCTGACCTACAGGCGGTGGATGGCGGGTAGCGACAGCGAGCCGCCGGCCCTGTTGAGCTCAGGGCTGAACAGTGCTGCCCGGATCACTGCTCTAGCTAGGTTCAGGATGGGGCCCCATGAGCTGCAGATAGAGCGGGGGCGCTACGCCGTGGCGGGACAGAGGCAGCGACGCAGCCAGCGGGCGTGCTGCCTATGCGGTGGGCTAGAGGATGAGGCACACATGGTATTTGAGTTCCCTGCCTATGAAGAGGCACGGGTGCAGGCCCACAGCCTGTTTCGGTCCATCCCTCGCCCCGAGGAGGCCGATTTAGATGAGCGGATGCGGGAGTTTATGAATCCTCGGCCAGGCCAGGAGAACCCCAGGTTCTGGCACGAGTTGGATGACTTCCTTGTCGCCTGTTTTGAGACACGCACCGCGTGCACAGCAATCATGATGGCAGATGGCATGCTAGGGGTCTAATTTTGACAGCTGCCGGCCTCTTTCCTAGGGTCAAATGCGCCATCAAAGGCGTCCGACGGACTGTAAAATCGACCACCACACACACACACACACACACACACACACAAACGCACTGGGGTGTTACCTTGTTGCCTGCCTTTGTCGCGAGGTTGCACTGGAAGAGCGCGACGTCCGCTGGGTGCAGCCACACTTGTGTGGCGATGAATCTGACGGAGGGGAGGAGAGGGGGAGGAGGATGACGTGTGGGTGGTGTTTCTTGGCGGTTCATCACATTGGAGGGCTGGTCTGGGGGGGGTTAGGGTTTAGGTTTTAGGGTTTAGGGTTAAGGGTTTAGGGTTTAGGGGTGGTGTGCACCTCGGCTCCCCGTTGTGAATGTTTTCGACGACGACGGATGATGATGATGATGAGTTGTCTACCTCCATCTGATGGAGAAGCAAGGGCGCAAGGACGCAGTCTGGGTGGATGTGGTCGTGTTTGGTTGGGGCGGTGCGTGCGATGGGGGAGGAGCAGTGCTTCTTCGATTGGGCGGCTTACCGCCTACGGCGGTTTCTGGGCGGTAAGAATTAATTATTGTTTTTAGGGTTTACCGCGCGATCTTTGCCGTTTTTGACGTTTTTTGCCAATTTTAGCCGATTTTGGCCCCGGCCGTTGGTGGCCACCAGTGGCCGGGCTGTAAGAATTAATTAATTGAAATCAATTGAAGAAGCACAGGGGAGGAGGGGGGGGGGGGTGCTGATGGGGGGGGCGGGGCATGTGGACGCGGTCTGGTTGATGGTTTGTGTGCGTGTGGTGGTGGGGGGGGGTGCGGGAGTGTGGTGTGGGTGTGTGGTGTGGGTGTGTGGTGTGGGGGTGTCGAGAGACAGTCGGACACTCTCAACCTCCCACTTAAGCGTGAGTAGAGAGGCGATGCGGCGCGCACGAATGCAGTGGAATGCCACAACCGGGGGGAGGGGGGGGGGGCGGATGGCCACTCTGATGGCCACTCTGGTGATCACTCGATGGCCATCAGAGTTTGCTTCAGAGCATGCCATCAGAATGGTCATCAGAGCATGACGTCAAAGCACGCCATCAAAGCATGCCATCAGAGTGGCCATCAGAGTGGCCATCAGAGTGGTCATCAGAGCATGCCATCAAAGCATGCCATCAAAGCATGCCATCAGAGTGGCTATCAGAGTGGTCATCAGAGCATGACTTCAAAGCATGCCATCAGAGTGACCATCAGTGTCGTCATCAGAGTCGTCATCAGAGCATGCCATCAAAGCATGCCAACAGAGCATGCCATCAGGCCATCAGAGTGGCCATCAGAGTGGCCGTCAGAGCATGCCATCAGAGTGATCATCAGAGTGGTCATCAGATCCTCATCATCAGAGCAACGCCATCATAGAATGCCATCAGAGCATGGGCAAGGGAGTGTGAACACCGCTCGACTCACTTTGGCGTCGAGTTGTCATGGATTTGGAACACGACATCTTGAGGTCGCACAAATCAGAACCATGGTGTGGTTAGACGATACGATGCAATCGAGACGGGAGGGGGGGGGGGGGGAATTCCAGGTCAGGCTATGGCAGGCAAGGCAACTCACGTTGGCGACGAGTTGTCGTTGATTTGGAACACGACCTCCAGGTCACACAGCACCGTCATG
>VFSX01000229.1:80000-95000 GCA_016618255.1 Chlamydomonas sp. UWO 241
TTCATCCTTAGAAGTTACACAGAAACTGGCGCCTCATAGTGCATCCCTGAAGCTGCTCTCTCTCTCCCTCACACACACGCATCACACACAAACACACGCGGGCCACACACACACTCTCACCACCACCGCCAGAAGTACAAACTCACAGATGGCACACATACACACACACCACACACACAAATGCATCATAAACAGGCACGAGGGCCACACACACACACGCTCACCACCACCGCCAGAAACTCGTCGACAAAAGCGACGCCGACCGACGCACACACAAACCACACACACACACACACACACACGCACACATCACACACACACGCATTACACACACCAAAACACACACACACACACACACACACACACACACACACGCATCACACAAACACACACGCGGGCCACACACCACCAGCAACTCACCACCACCGCCAGAAACTCGTCGACAAAAGCGACGCCGACAGACAAACACACAAACCACAAACACACAAGTACCACACACGCGCACACCACACACACAAACACACACACACACACACACACGCATCACACACACACACGCGAGCCACACACACACTCTCACCACCACTGCTAGAAACTCGTCGACAAATGCGACGCCGACCGATGCACACGGCGCGATTGCGTTGAGCTCAATGGGGGCGAGTGACAGCTACGGTGGGCGAGTGTGTGAAGGGCATGTGCGTGTGTGTGAGGGACATGTGCGTGTGTGTGTGTGTGTGCGTGTGTATGCGTGTGTGTGCGTGTGTGCGTGTGTGCGTGTGTGCGTTTGCGTGTGTGTGTGTGTGTGTGTGTGTGTATGTGTGTGTGGTATACAGAGGTTCAGTGGAAAGAACGAGTAGCGAAGGCGCCACTGACTGACGCTCACGGCGCGATTGCGTTGAGCTTGATGGGGGCGAGCGAGAGCTGCCATGGGGGGGGGGGATGGTTGAGGATGGGTCCACAAACAACACATGCGCGCGTGCGCGCGCGCACACACACACACACACCCCTTGACCCTCGAAAGGTACGCAGAAACTGGCGCCTCCGAGTGCATCCTGCTCTCTCTCTCTCTCTCTCTCTCTCTCTGCCTCACACACACGCGCGCGCACACACACAGGCGTCCAAGGCACTGTAAGGACGGCCGCACACACACACACACACACGCACACACACGCACACCTTCACTCGTGGCAGGTACGCAGAAACTGGCGCCTCCGAGTGCATCCCCGAAGCTGCTCTCTCGCTCTCTCTCCCCCTCTCACACACACACGCGCATACACACACAGGCGTCCGAAGGACCGTAAAAACGGCGGCACACACACACACCTTCACTCGTGGCAGGTACGCAGAAACTGGCGCCTCCGAGTGCATCCTCGAAGCTGCTCTCTTGCTCTCTCTCCCCCTCTCACACACACACGCGCATACACACACAGGCGTCCGAAGGACCGTAAAAACGGCGGCACACACACACACCTTCACTCGTGGCAGGTACGCAGAAACTGGCGCCTCCGAGTGCATCCTCGAAGCTGCTCTCTCGCTCTCTCTCCCCCTCACACACACACGCGCATACACACACAGGCGTCCGAAGGACCGTAAAAACGGCGGCACACACACACACCTTCACTCGTGGCAGGTACGCAGAAACTGGCGCCTTCGAGTGCATCCCTGAAGCTGCTCTCTCGCTCTCTCCCTCACACGCGCGCACACACACGTTGTCGTCCGAGACACTGAAAAAACGGCCGCACACACACACACACACACACACACACACACCTTGACCCTCGGAAGGTACGCAGAAACTGGCGCCTCTGAGTGCGTCCCCGAAGCTGCCCGACTGCCTGTCGCCCCCCCAGCGCCGCCCGTTCCAGGTTGCCCCGGGATGCTGCCACCCGCCCCGCTCCCGTGGTTTCGCCCGGCTGTCGAGTCGAACTTGAGCGTGTGCGCCTCGAGGGCCTCAGGGCTTGCGGGGATCTGCACGCGGCAGTGTGGATTGGTGTGGCATGCGAAGAGTGGAGGTGTGGAGAAGGTGTGGAGGTATGGGTGTCAAAACGGGTCGTCGTTTCGCCCGGCCGTCGGGTCGAAAAAGGAGCGTGTGCGCCTCGAGGGCCCTGGGGCTCGCGGCAATCTGCGCGGCGCGGGTTTGGGTAGATTGGTGTGGATGGGCGCAGTGTGGAGGTGTGGAGAAGGTGTGGAGGTATGGGTGTGAAACGGGTCGTCGTTACTCCCGGCCGTCGGGTTGAAAAAGGAGCGTGTGCGCATCGGCGGCCTCGGGGCTTGCGGGGATCTGCGCAAAGGTGTGGAAAGGGTGTGTGGATGTGTGGAGCAAGGTGTGGACACAAGGTGTCAAGGAGTGGCGGGACGCAAGGGGAGTGGTACGAGCGGCGCGGGCTATCCGCCTGGAGCGGCACACTCGGTGGTTGCCTTTTTGGCGTTGGGAGCCTGATTTGGGAGCCATGAAGTGCTCAGTGAAATGGCTCCAGGAAATAAAATGGAAATGAAAATGAAACCACTGGGCACACTGGTCGCATTGACGGCAGCAACCAAGCCATCGACATGGCAGTGCGGCCGCACCCACAAACCCTGAAACCCCAACCCCCACCTGGAGCGTCACGCTGTCGCCCGGCATGTCCAGGCTGCTGCCGATCCTCACGGTCTCTGCCCATCCGGCGACATGGTGCGAGTCGGGGATGGACAGCATGATGTTCTGTGTGTGGGGGTGGATATGTGTGTGCGTGTGTGTGCGTGCGTGCGTGCGTGTGTTGCGATTTTGACGACGTGTGTGTGTGTGTGTGTGTGTCCGACGGTCTCTGCCCATCCGGCGACGTGGTGCGAGTCGGGGATGGACAGCATGATGTTCTATGTGTGGGGGTGGATGTGTGTGTGTGCGTGTGTGCTTGTGCGTGCGTGCGTGTGTTGCGATTTTGACGACGTGTGTGTGTGTGTGTGTGTCCGACGGTCTCTGCCCATCCGGTGACGTGGTGCGAGTCGGGGATGGACAGCATGATGTTCTATGGGGGAGGAGTGTGTGGGCAGGTGGTGTGAGTCGGGGATGGCAGAGCAGGGTGCTCTGTACACGAGACAGAAAGACAGGTCACGGGGGAGCAGCAGGGGCAGAAAAGAGGGGGGGGGGGGAGAGGGGAGAGAGCCCTGCCGGCCCCGCCAGCCCCGCAGCTCGCGATGCCAGCACACGCGCGCGCGTGCCAGCCCCTCCCACACACACACACACCAGGCACACACACCTGCACGAGCAGCTCGACCACCAGCGGCGCGCGCCCCGGCGGCGCGCCAGCCCCGCAGCTCGCGCCGCCAACGCCCGCGCGCACGCGCCAGCTGCCCCCCCCCCCCTTAGACCAACACACCTGCACGAGCAGCTCCACCACCGGCCGTGCGCGCCCCGGCGGCGCGCCAGCCCCGCAGCTCGCGCCGCCAGCGCCCGCGCTCGCGCGCCGCACCCACTGCGCCCACCCCCCTAGGTCCTCCGACAGGGAGTGGGAGGTGACGGCGCGCACGCCGATACGGGGGCACTCAACGACGAGGGTGAGGACTGAAAGGGGGGGGGGCAAAGAGGGGGCGTTAGGGCACGTGGAAAGAGGGTGAAGGGGTGGGTGAGGAGGGGGAGGGTGGGGGCAAAGAGGGGGTGCTGGGGGGGAGGAGCAGGTGGCAAGCGCACGCCGATGCGGGGGCACTGAACGACGAGGGTGAGGACTGAAGGGGGGGAGGAAGGAGGGGGTTAGAAGGGGGCGCGTGTGAGAGGGGCCAAGGGGGGGAGCAGTGTGTGTGTGTGTGTGTGTGTGTGTGTGTGTGTGTGTGTGTGTGTGTGGATGGGGGGAGAAGGGTTTAAATGGGAGGGGGGGGGCAAGCACACGCCGATGCGGGGGCACTGAACGACGAGGGTGAGGACTGAAGGGGGGGAGGAAGGAGGGGGTTAGAAGGGGGCGCGTGTGAGAGGGGCCAAGGGGGGGGTGTTAGTGGAGGAGGAGCGAGGTGAATCACACGCCGATGCGGCACTGGCGATGACAAGGGTGAGGGACTGAGAGGGGCAGTTGCTCTGTGTGTGTTGTGTTGGAGGGCGGGAGGAGGGTTGGAGGGGGGAGGGGGGAGGCACGCCATGCGGGGCAACGGACGACGCAGATGAGACTGCAGGGGGTGGGGTGGGGGGTAGAAGGGAGCGGGGTGAGAGGGGCGGGGAGGGGCAGCGGTACAAGCACACGCCGATGGGCGGGCGGCAACTGAACGGACGAGGTAGGACTGAAGGGGGGGGGGGAGGGTAGTGGGAGGGGGTTAAAGGTGAGGGGGGCAAGGGGGTGTGTGTTAGGGGAGGAGGACGGGTGCAAGCACACGCAATGCGGGGCACTGGATTACGACGTGAGGACTGAGAGGGGCGGGGCAGAGTGTGGTGTTATTGTGGATGGGGGGAGGATAAGGGATTGGTGGGCGGGAGGGGGGCAAGCGCACGCCATGCGGGACTGGACGAGAGGGTGAGGATGCAGCGGGGGGGGTTAAAAGGAGAACGGGGTGAACAGGGGGGCGGGAGAGGGGCAGGGTACAGACACGCCGATGCGCAGACTGACAACGAGGGTGAGGACTGAAGAGGAAGGGGGGAATGGGGACGGGGTGAAGGGGTGGTGGTGGCGGCAATGTGGGAGGGGTGAAGGGTTGGGAGGTGGGGGGAGGGCAAAGGGGGGGACGTTTCGGGGGCGGGAGGAGCGAGGGCAAGGCCACGCCGATGCGGGGCACTGGACGACGGTTGTGGGACTGAAGGGGGGGGGGGGGGAGGGCAATTGTAGAGGGGCCAGGGGGTGCGGGTGGGGGGATAGGGGGCCAACAAGCCTCCAATGTACAGTAGAGGCGCTTTGCCATGCCGATTAAATAATTCCAAGACAGCGCCCAACCATGCACACTCGCACGCACACACACACACACACACACAAAAAAACGCACAAACATAACACAACACAAACAACACATATACGCACACACACACAGGGTGCCTAAGGGCGCATCAGGGTGCCCAAGGGTGCGCAAGCGCAAGACCAATGCGCCCTTAACGGCGTCCTACGGACTGTAAAATCGACCACCACACGCCCGCACCCACCAGATACGCGTGTGCGGACGGCAGCCTCGTCGTCGTCCTGTGGCAAGCACAGCGGGAATGTGGCGAGAGTAAGACAGACAGAGAGACAGACAGAGAGACAGGCAGAGAAAAGCAGGCGGGCAGGCGGGCGGGCAGGCGCAAGCAGGCAAGCAGGCAAGCAGGCAAGCAGGCAAGCAGGCAAGCAGGCAAGTAGGCAGGCAGGCAGGCAGGCAGGCACACGCCCACACACGCACGCACACACGCACGCACCTCCAGCGTAGGGTGCACGTCCACAAACACGAGCATGTCAAGCATGGCGAGGTCACACACACACACACAAAAGCTCGCACACACACACACACACACGCACACACCTCCAGCGTGGGGTGCGCGTCCACAAACACGTTGAGCATATCAAGCATGGCGAGGTACTCGGTCGCAGCGGAGGCGTGCGACAACACGTAGCGCGAGTGCTGGAGCGCGACCATGGTGCGGTAGGTGACGCACTGCATGTGTGTGCGTGTGAGCGTGTGTGTGTGTGTGTGTGTGTGTGAGTGTGTGTGTGAGTGTGTGTGGGTGTGCGTGTGTGTGTGTGTGCAACGCTGAATTTGGTTAAGCAGGGTGAGGAGAGAGGGGTGCGACAAAACGTAGCGCGAGTGCTGGAGGGCGACCATGGTGCGGAAGGTGACGCACTGCGTGTGTGTGCAAAGGTGTGTGTGTGTGTGTGAGCGTTTGCAAAGCTGGATTTGGTTAAGCAAGGTGGGGAGAGAGGGGTGCGACAAGACGTAGCGCGAGTGCTGGAGCGCGACCACGGTGCGGTAGGTGACGCACTGCATGTGTGTGCAAAGGTGTGTGTGTGTGTGTGTGCGTTTGCAAAGCTGGATTTGGTTAAGCAAGGTGGGGAGAGAGGGGTGCGACAAGACGTAGCGCGGGTGCTGGAGCGCGACCACGGTGCGGTACGTCACGCAATGCAAGAAAGGGACGGGTGGTATTAGATTGGGTAAGGCAAGGGATGTCAGAAAGGCGAGGGGGGGGGGGGAGAGGAGGAGCCAGCACCATCACCACGCGTCCACACCCCACACCCGAAACCCCGCACCCCACACCCCACACCTGTGCGAGCGTCAGCTTCTGCTCAGCCTGGCGCAGCTTCCCGATGAGGTACGAGTCTGTGTGGGGGGAGGAAGCCAGGCGGAGGGTGGATGTGAAGGAGGAAGCCAGGCAGAAGGTGGGCGTGAGGGAGGGAGGAAGCCAGGCAGAAGGTGGATGTGAGGGAGGAAGTCAGGCGGAAGGTGGGTGTGAAGGAGGGAGGAAGCCAGGCGGAAGGTGGGAGGGAGGGAGGGAGGGAGCCAGGCGGAAGGTGGATGTGAGCGAGGAAGCCAGGCGAAAGGTGGGCGTGAGGGAGGGAGGAAGACAGGCGGAAGGTGGGTGGGAGGGAGGGACGGAGGAAGCCAGGTGGAAGATAGGTGTGAGGGAGGAAGGAAGCCAGGCGGAAGGTGGGCATCATTTGGGAAGAAGCCAAGCGGAAAGCGGGAACAAGGCGAGAGAGAGAGAGACAGAGAGAGAGAGAGAGAGAGAGGGAGGGTGCGACACAAATAGACCCACCCGGCGCCGACGCCAGCGGCCGCGTGCCTGCCGCGTGCCCCCACAGCCTGCAACCGAGCTGCGACAGCCAGCCGCGCGGCCGATCCCCGCCTCGCGTGCGAGGCGCGCCGACGAAGTGGGCGCCTCGGGACTGCAGTGGTGGTGGCGGTGGTGTACAGTGTTCGTGTGGTGGGGATCTCCTGGGAGGCAGCCGTTAGAAAAGGGCCTCGCCTCGCGTGCGGGGCGCGCCGACGAAGTGGGCGCCTCGGGACTGCGGTGGTGGTGGCGGTGGTGGTGTACAGTGTTCGTGTGGTGGGGATCTCCTGGGAGGCAGCCGTTAGAAAAGGGCCTCGCCTCGCGTGCGGGGCGCGCCGACGAAGTGGGCGCCTCGGGACTGCGGTGGTGGTGGCGGTGGTGGTGTACAGTGTTCGTGTGGTGGGGATCTCCTGGGAGGCAGCCGTTAGAAAGGGCCTCGCCGCGCGTGCGGGGCGCGCCGACGAAGTGGGCGCCTCGGGACTGCGGTGGTGGTGGCGGTGGTGGTGTACAGTGTTCGTGTGGTGGGGATCTCCTGGGAGGCAGCCGTTAGAAAGGGCCTCGCCGCGCGTGCGGGGCGCGCCGACGAAGTGGGCGCCTCGGGACTGCGGTGGTGGTGGCGGTGGTGGTGTACAGTGTTCGTGTGGTGGGGATCTCCTGGGAGGCAGCCGTTAGAAAGGGCCTCGCCGCGCGTGCGGGGCGCGCCGACGAAGTGGGCGCCGTGGGACTGCGAGTAGTGGCGGTGTGTATCGTTATTTTGAAGGGGGGGTAACTGGGAGGTACCGGGAACAGCAACAGGAACAGAATTAGTAGCATCGGTCTCTGGCAGGGGGGGGGGCAGTGATTCCCCTGCGAGCCGCATACCGCTCCGAGCCGGATGTCCCATTTCCCAGAAAACCACCCCACACTTAGTGGGTGAGGGCGTGGAGCAATGCGTTGGAAAGCTCTCGCCGAGAAGCCGCACAACCGGCATGGCATTGGCATTTGAATACCCGCTGTGTTTGTGCCGGTATGACGGTCAAAGTTGCTTGGGCCGGCAAAAACTAAATTACATAAAACCTTCCCAGGGACCATGGGGGGGGGGGGGCGTGGTTTGTTGGAAGCCGGCCGTTGGATAGGGCCTTGCCGCGCGTGCGGGGCGCGCCGACGAAGTGGGCGCCTCGGCACTGCGGCGGTAGGGTTGTATGGTATTTATTTGTTTGGAGGATTCCATGGGAGGCAGCTGTTAGATAGGGCTTTGCCGCGCGGGCGGGGCGCGCCGACGAGGTGGGCGCCGCGGGGCTGCGGTGGTGGTGGCAGTGGTGTACATTGTTCTTGTGGTGGGGGATCTCCTGGGAGGCAGCCGCGCAGCCGCACGTGCGGGGCGCGCCGACAAAGTGGGCGCCGCGGGACTGCGGTGCTGGTGGTGTATGTTTATTTGATGTTGTTGGGCGACTGCTTGTTTCCTGGGAGCCAGCCGAGCGTGCGGGGCGCGCCGACGGAGTGGGCGCCGCGGGATTGTGGTTGTTGTGGCGTTGGCGTGTTCAGTTTGTGTGGGGGGCGGGGGCGGTTGGGTAGCGGTTGCAGCAAACAGCAACAGTAGCAGCAACAGCAACAGTAACAGTAACAGCAACAGGAACAGCAACAGGAACAGCAACAGGAACAGAACTAGTAGCATCGGTCTCCGGCAGGGGGCATGATTTTTGAGGAGTTGGCCGTTGGATAGGGCCTTGCCGAGCGTGCGGGCCGCGCCGACGAAGTGGGCACCGCCGGACTGCAGTTGGGGGGGGGGGGGGGAGATACGAGCATGGTTTCTGGGAAGCCAGTCACACCCCAAATCCTGCTTAATTAGGCAGTCTCGCCGCACCCGCAGTAATTACGCATTTACCTTGAGCACGGTGTAGGCCGCCATGTAGTCGGAGCGCAAAGAGAGCGCGTCGCGGAACTTGCGCATCGGGTAGTGCTCCCTTGGTTGTGTTTGTGTGTGTGTGGGGGGGGGGGCGTGAGCAGGTGGGAGGTGGGGGGCGGCGGGGAGCAGCGGAGGTGCAAATCCGTGCAGCTGTGAGCACAGAGCCCCCCCCCCACACACACACACCTGCACGTGGTCACGGCCGAGCGGCACGCGTGCTTCCACCAAGTAGCTGGGTCAACCACACACACACACACACACACACACACACACACACCTGCACGTGGTCACGACCGAGCGGCACGCGTGCTTCCACCAGGCAGCTGGGTCGCGTGAGACTGGCTCGGACGGGCGCGTGGCCCAGCACTCGGAGTACTTCTTGTATGCCACGACGCGGTCTGTTGGGTGGTTGTGGGGTGGTTGTGGGGTGGTTGCGGGGTGGTTGTTGGGTGGTGGGGTGGTTGCAGGGTGGTTGTTGAGTGGTTGCAAGGTGGTTGTTGGGTGGTTGTTGGGTGGTTGTTGGGTGGTTGTTGGGTGGTTGTTGGGTGGTTGTTGGGTGGTTGCGGGGTGGTGGTTGGGTGGTTGTTGGGTGGTTGTTGGGTGGTTGATTGGTAGCGGGGTGGTTCAGGGGTGGTGGTTGGGTGGTGGTTGGGTGGTCACGGGGTGGTTGTTGGGTGGTCGCGGGGTGGTTGTTGGGTGGTCGCGGGGTGGTTGTTGGGTGGTCGCAGGGTGGTTGTTGGGTGGTCGCAGGGTGGTTGTTGGGTGGTCGCGGGGTGGTTGTTGGGTGGTTGCGGGGTGGTTGTTAGGTGGTTGCGGGGTGGTTGCGGGGTGGTTGTTGGGTGGTTGCAGGGTGGTTGTGGGTGGTTGGTTGGTGGTTGCGGGGCGGTTGTTGGGGGGTTGTTGGGGGGTTTTCGGGGGGTTGTCGAGGGTGCGGGGTGGTGGTGGGGTGGGGGTGGGGTGTCAAGACTGGCTCGGACGGCGCGTGGCCCAGCTCTCAAAGTATTTTTGTGTAGGAAACGAAGCGGTCTGGATGTGTGTGGGGGGGGATGGGGGGATAGACAGACGGCGGGCGGGGCGGAGCGCGGCGGCCGGGCGGCCGGGCGGCCGGGCGGGCGGGCACGAACTCCCAGCCCTCCCCCAAACCAGGCGCAGCTGGAAGACCTCTCAACTCCCACCCACCCAACGCCCCATTTCTTATCCCTTCTATGCACATCCCTTCTGCTATACACAAACACCCACCTGCAATGCGTGCTGCCACTTGCGCGGCCTCCGGCGTGAGCTCCGGGACCAGCGCCTTGAGCTGACACGTCAGGTCCAGCTGAAAGCCCTTCACCTCCCACCCATCCACCGCCCATTTCCTCGCGTTGTTTTACACAAGAGGAGAAGCCTGGCTTGCTGTAAGACCCCTTGTCACTGCTACATACACAAACAACCAAACGCCCACCCGCAATGCGCGCTGCCACCAGCGCAGCCTCTGGCGTCAGCTCCGGGACCAGTGCCTTGAGCTGGCACGTCAGGTCCAACTGGATGCCGTCTCAACTCCGACCCACCCAACCCCACTTTCTCATTTTTCCGACACGACCAAACACCCACCCGCAATGCGCGCCGCCACCAGCGCGGCCTCCGGCGTCAGCTCCGGAACCAGCGCCTTGAGCTGGCACGTCAGGTGTAGCTGGATGCACCCGGGGCTCGGGCCGCCTGCTGCCGCCGATGCGGGCGCAGGGCCTGCAGGTGGGATCGAGGGTTGACTATGAGGGTTTGAGATTTGGGGTTTGGGGTTTGAGGTTTGGGTAAGGGGTTTGGGGTTTGGGATTGAGGGTTGATTAGGGTTTGGGGTTTGGGGTTTGGGGTTTGGGGTTTGGATGGGATGCCGAAGATTCTAAAGGCTAAACAAACACACATGAAATTTTGGAGCCCCCCACCTGCGGCGCCCGCCCCGCCCTCGGTCCCGCCCTCCGGCGGCCCTGCGGGGAGGGGGCAGGAGTCGCCCGCGCTGGCGCTGCTGCCGCCGCCTGTTGCCACGCTGCTGATGGCTGCGGACTTGAGGCCAAAAGCAGCCGTGACGACAAGTGCGTGCTGCGATTGCTACAAGAGGGGTGGGGGCAGGGGGTGGTGTGTGGGGGGGGGTGAGCAGTAGTCCCTGGGAAAGATTTTAGCAATTAGTTTTTTGCCGGCTCCAGCAACTTTGACCGCTCATACCAGGCACAATACACAGCGGGTATTCATGCAATGCTGCTCTCGGCAAGGGCTTTCCAACGCATTGCTTCACGCCCTCACCCACTAAGTGTGGGGTGGTTTTCTGGGAAGTGGGAAATCCGGCTCGGAGCGGTATACGGCTCGTAGGGGAATCACTGGTGGTGAGACGGGCAGGTGGGCTGTGCAGCAGCCCAGCAGCCTGCGGCTGCTACTGCTGCAACGCTACTGAGGGTTGCAGGCTTGAGGCTCAAGGCAGCGGTGACAACGAGTGCGTGCTGCGATAGCTTCAAGAAGGGATGGGGCGGGGGGGGGGGGGGGGTGAGAGAGAGGTGCTGTGCCGCCACCTTCTGCTGCTACTGCTGCAACGCTACTGAGGGTTGCAGGCTTGAGGCTCAAGGCAGCCGTGGCGACGAGTGTGAACTGCAATAGCTTCTAGAGGGGGTGGGAGCAGGGGGGGAGGGGGGGAGACAGGGTGGCGCCTGGCTGCTGCTGCTGCTGCTGAGAGTTGCAAACCTACGGCTTAAAACGGCGGTCATGATGAGTGTGTACTATGAAACGTGGGGCTGTGTGTGGGGGGGGGCTGCATGTGTGCGCCTGTGCTTGTGCTTGTGCGGCAGTGCAGGCCGCATCCACACACACACACACATCACACCCATGCACACGCAAACACACCCATGCACACGCAAACACGCACACACACGCACATGCACACACACGCTTACTCACTCATGCACACACCCATGCACACACGCACACACACACACACACACGCATGCATGTCAACATGAGAGTCCAACATCGACCACACACGCATGCACACACACACACACCACACACACACACCTGCGCCTGTGTGCGCTTGTGCTTGTGTGACCCAGCGATCCGGCGGTGCAGGTCTGCCCTGCGGAGCGCCTCCCCACCGCTCCCGAGGCTCACGGCCAATTCAACCTGTGTGTGTGTGTGTGTGGTGGGGGGGCGGAAGGGGGGGCGGGGCAGGGCTCATTATGGGCGGTAGCAAGTTGTATGTCACTGTGACAGTATGTGGCTCAATTGGTGCAGGGTCGGGGATGAGGTTTGGGGGGTAAGAGAGGGTGGGGCTCCGGGGTGGCATACCGCTGCGTGCACGCCAGCGATGCGCTGGCGCACGCCAGGGCTTGGCAGCATACGAGCAAGACCAGCGACGCACCTGCAGGCCCCACTGCTGCAGGATCACGTAGCTCGCGTCCCAGTCGGGCTCGCGCGGCGGCGATGCCACGGGCGCGGCCGCGCCGCCGCCACCGCCACCGCGCGCGCCACCGCCGCAATCACCGCCGCCACCACCGCCGCCGCCACCGGCTGCCCCCCTGCGCAGTCACAACAGAGGAGGGGCGGGGGGCACAATGGCGTGTGGGCGGAGGGAGGGGGAAGGCCAAATCCAAAGCGCGCAGCCATGTGTGAACTCGCCTGGGAAGCGCTTGCGCACAGGGCCGAACGACCCCCACCCCTTGCTGTATGTACATTGTCAATGGCCTTGCCCCCCCCCTGCTGTGGTGTGCTGTGGTGTGGTGTGG
Organism: Chlamydomonas sp. UWO 241; assembly: GCA_016618255.1. Classification (NCBI taxonomy): domain Eukaryota; kingdom Viridiplantae; phylum Chlorophyta; class Chlorophyceae; order Chlamydomonadales; family Chlamydomonadaceae; genus Chlamydomonas; species Chlamydomonas priscui. Next base: position 92,320 of record VFSX01000229.1, read on the forward strand.
TGTGGTGTGGTGAGGTGTGGTGTGGTGTGGTGTGGTGTGGTGTGGTGTGGTGTGGTGTGGTGTGGTGTGGTGTGGTGTGGTGTGGTGTGGTGGTCGATTTTACAGTCCGTCGGACGCCTTTGATGGCGCATTAGACCCTAGGAAAGAGGCCGGCAGCTGTCAAAATTAGACCCCTAGCATACCATCTGCCATCATGATTGCTGTGCACGCGGTGCGTGTCTCAAAACAGGCGACAAGGAAGTCAGCCAGCTCGTGCCAAAACCTGGGGTTCTCCTGGCCTGGCCGAGGATTCATAACCTCCCGCATCCGCTCATCTAAATCGGCCTCCTCGGGGCGAGGGATGGACCGAAACAGGCTGTGGGCCTGCACCCGTGCCTCTTCATAGGCAGGGCACTCAAATACCACGTGTGCCTCATCCTCTAGCCCACCGCATAGGCAGCACGCCCGCTGGCTGCGTCGCTGCCTCTGTCCCGCCACGGCGTAGCGCCCCCGCTCTATCTGCAGCTCATGGAGCCCAATCCTGAACCTAGCTAGAGCCGTGATCCGGGCAGCACTGTTCAGCCCTGAGCTCAACAGGGCCGGCGGCTCGCTGTCGCTACCCGCCATCCACCGCATGTAGGTCAGCATCTTAAAGCCGCGCGACCACTCCTCAGGTACATCTCGCACGGTAGTGCCGCTCGGCAGCGCCGGTGTGCTTGTCGCGGCGGCCAGCCACGCCGCGGTCGCCACGTCCAGCAGGTTGGTGATGCGTACCGGTCCCTCCTGGTCCCACGCCAGGGTGTGCCCCACAGTTCCGAGGCACACCTGCAAGCGTGCCGCCCAGCACGTCCCCCCCGCTTCCGCCAGCCCCCAGCTCTCCCGCATTGCATCTTTAAGCAGGTCACCGTCAGGCCGCCCCCGCGCCTTATCCCAAAAGCGCGTCGCCTGGCGCAGCCAATCTGCCGCCAGCGGCAGCCACCCCGCCTCCCGCGCCAAAATCCCCAGTTGCTGCCCGTTGCTGCGGACTCCTAGGGACGCACGGGGAAATTGCAGAAGCACTTCCTCCAGGGTGCGCCATCCGTCGCGTGCGGCCTTAGCGCCCCTCCCACTCCTGCCTCTCTCCCACCGTCCGCCCGCCCCGGCAAACACGCCCCCCCCAGCATCCGCCATCATCGCAGGGCCCCACACCTCACACCCGTAATTTAGCACAGGCCGTACTTGCGTGTCGAACAGGTGGGCCTTAATGCCAACATTGTTAAGGCGTATTATATAGCATCTGCGAGTGAGTGCGTATCTGGTGCGCTGGCCCCTAGAGCGTCGGGTGCCCACGTCCCCCCCCCACTGCCCGCCGGTGGTGAAAGAGCATGCCCAGATATGGGAACTCGTGTGTCATGGGTAGATCTGCTCCTGCAAACTTCAGCGTTACCCTCCCCCCTGCCGCCCGACTGGGCAGAACTGGTCATTGAACACCACGCCTTCTGACTTCTTAACGTTTTCTGTTAGTGCGCGCGTGCCGCAAAAGGCGTGCAGAGTATCTAGCATGCGTTGAAGCGCTTCGGGCGTCTCTGCCAGCAGCGTCAAGTCATCAGCGTACAGCAGCAGTGGTGTGGTGTGGTGTGGTGTGGTGTGGTGTGGTGTGGTGTGGTGTGCTGTGCTGTGCTGTGCTGTGCTGTGCTGCGCTGTGTGCTGCCATGCACAAATGCGCCTGGAAACCCGATGCAGCTGCTACTGCTCGCGCGCAGCCATGCACACGAGGCAGCTCCCACAACCCCACGCCCTGACAGCGCGATCTGTCAAATGTCAACTGTAAACCGCGCGCAGCCATGCACACTTGCCTGGGGAGCGGCACCGGCGGCGGCACGGACGCGCCGGCAGCACGGAAGCGCTTGCGCATGGGGCCGGCGCGAGGGTTGCGCCCGAACGGGTTGTTGTCGCTGGCGCGGTCGCCGGAGGGGGCGGCCGGGGGCGGGGCGGCGCCGAACGCGCGCGCCTGGGCGGGTGTGTGCAGGGGAGAGGGGGGGCGTATTGGGGGGGTGGGGGGTGGGGGGGGGCGTCAAAGAGGCTACTTGTGTCGCTCGCATGGGAGGGATGTGCGTCGGGCTGTGGTTGGTGCTGGGGTTGGGGGCTGGAGGGGGAGGGGGGGGGAGGGAGCTGGAGTTTGTGGTATTTTTGTGTCAGACATGCCAAGGCTGATGAGCGCACTGAGGCCAGACCAGCCGTGAAGCAGGGGGTCTGAGAGGCCCGCGCCGTGCAGCTGGAGCAGGGCGAGCTTCTCAGAGATGCCCTCACATACAAACGCACAGAGAGAATGCTTGGAGTTATGCATTACTCACCTGCTCCCTGCGCGCGTCGTGCAGCGGCGTGAAGATAGCCACGCTCAGGCCAGCCAGTGACGCCTTGGCGAGAGCGCACACGATCAGACGATCACAACATCAGACGATCACAAGAAATGGCACAGCAACAGCGCAACGCGTCTGATCGTATAATATAGGAGACTCCAACGCACCTGCTGCTGCCTCGCGTTGTGCAGCTGCGAGAGCAGCGTGATGCTCCCTCAGGCCAGCCAGCGACGCCTTGGCTAGAGCGCACACGACCAGACCAAGCACACAAGCAATGTAATAGCACCGGTGCATCGCGTCTGTTCGTATCATAGGAGACCCCAACGCACCTGCTGCTCCCTGAACGTGTCGTGCAGCTGCGTG
>VFSX01000229.1:105000-110000 GCA_016618255.1 Chlamydomonas sp. UWO 241
GGGGAAACTGCGGGGACGAATCGTGAAAAGCTCGCCCCGAAAAGGGTGAAATTCGACGATTTTCACACTTTTCGCGGGAAAAAAACGCCTCCTGCGGGGCAATTTGGCATGCTCCCTTCATTGTTGCGGGGGCAAACAGCACATTCTCGGATTCCTTAACTACACCACTGAGCTGCACCAGTAGAGGGATTAACTGCAGCCAGATCTGCAATATCAGTGTCGGGCTTCTAGACACTGTGCTCACATAATTTGCTCAAGCTTGCGCTCAAGCGACTGACCAGATCGCCCAGTCCAGAGCTGGATCACTCTGGCCACATCAGCGTCGCCCCCCACACCTGCGCCAACACACTCCGGAACGCAACGCCCATCACGCACCCACGTCCAGCATAAACGCCTCGATGAAGCTTCTGGTTCTGTTGGCGCTCTGCGCTCTCCCCTGGCAGGTGATCCTGGCATGCCGCAATCGTCGTTGATGGCGATTCCGATTCCGACCCGCAGTTCCGGTGCACACCACGCGCGCATTCCCGACCACCACCGAACGGTGCACGCCTGTATGCTTGCGTGCCCAACCACATCCACGCCCCATACCTCCGCTCAGGCTGCCTAACAGCAGCACACACACACTCACACACACACACTCACACACACACACCACACAGTCCCTGTACTCTCGGTGCACCTATAGTTCGTTGCCTAACCGCATCCACGTCGTCCCTCCGCCTGCCCACAGGCCGGCCGGCTGCCTACAGCGCCCAAGGGGGGCCACCCAGTCCCTGCGCTCTCGGTGCCCGCATGCCCACCACCACCTGACACCGGCATCCACGTCCGGATGCCTGCCGCAGGCGGCCGCCTCCGGCCCGTGCGACGACTGACCGCCCCGTGCCCGTACGATGCCCTCACCGTGCCCGTACCTGCGCAACTACGGCGAGTGCGAGGCCTACCCTACTCGAGAGTGTTATTGGCGTACAGCGAACTGCAACGCACAGGGCTGCGTTTATCTTGCTCCCGAGGAACAGTTCTGCCTGGACGCGGACGAGTGCGGCAGCCGGTGCTGCGCGAAGACGTACGGCTCCTACTTCTACGACGCCGCCTGCTTCTGGGATGCTCAGTCCTCGCGGTGCGAGCGCAGGCCGAGGATGGGCATGGATTGAGAGCCGCCCTCGTCCGGGTGCTAGTAATGCAGAGTGCTCTCCATCCCTGTTGAGCGGCGGCCGCGCACGAGCCCCCGTGCGGAGGACACTCGGCAGTTTTGCCTTACGAGAGCCGGGGGAGGCAGTGCACTAGCAGTGCAGGGGCTAGCAGGGACAGACCTTGTTCCCGGGCTTTGCACTAGCTATGCACTAGTTGTGTAGCAGCTGTGCGTTGGTGACGGCTGTGCCCACGTAGTGCACTAGCTGCGCGGGGGCAGTGCGTGTGTGCCGGCTGTGCACCAGCTGTGCAAGGTGTGTTCAGGGGCAGTGCGTGTGTGCCGGCTGTGCACCAGCTGTGCGTGTGCAGTGCTTATGCAGTGCACGTGGCTGGTGTGCATTGACGGATTGTGCATGCCACAGCCATTTTTGGTCTGTCTCGAGCCATGTTGAGCCCTGACGGGCGCTGCTCTTGCCTGCTGGGCACCGTTGAGCGCAGCTTGAGATGCGTTGGCCTAGCTAGGGAGCAGTGAAGGCGGCTGAGGTCGTGCACAGCAGGGGTGTGTCTGCGCGTGCAAGTCTGTAACTCGCCAACGTTGAACACTCGCCGACATTGCGGTGCGGGGGCTGCGCAGATGGGAGATGTGCGGGTGCTGCTCGGCGCGAGTGATATGTGGTGGCGCCGATGCATCGATGCGAATATTTGCTTCAAGGTGACAGAACGCGCGAACACGTGCGCCACCCTCTGGCCGCGAACGATGCCTGGGTTCGTGGTTGGTGGTGACTCACAGCTGAGAGGGGGGGGGGGCGCGGGGTAGTAGGGAGTCGCCTGTGAGTGAGGGGGATGCAGCGCTTATGCCTGGGCCTCGGCATCATGGCTGGAGAAGAGGGGGGGCGTACAAGGGATGTACAAGGAGGACGCGCTTGCTCTGATGAAAGACTTGCTTCAATGTTCTGGTTTGCTGATCTGCTGGCGCCCAGTCGCACAATAGCTCTCCTTTTTGCTCTAGGGCTACACGTTGGCAGGCAGCCGGCTGGTGGCTACCGCCCCTCACAAGTAATTGTTAGGGCCAGAACTGGACTGGGGTCTAGGCGGTGGTACTAGGACTAGAGGTAGTCTTTGCTGGAAAGCCGATGTAACTGTAACTGGTGTCCAGACCCTGAGAGGCTACTTGGCGTGGTGATCTTGCGCATTTGAATCTTCCCCCGCAGGCCAGCCCTATTCCAGCCCTCTCCCAACGGCTGTCGGCCCGCTCCTGCCCCAGGTGCAATGCTCGAGATGCAGGCACCTCGGACAGCCCACAGGTGCAATGCCTGGTGTGCTGAGCCCCCTCCAGAAGCAGCTGCATCGGACCTCGGCAGCACACTACGTGCGTGCCGCCCGATCCTGGTAAGCTGGCGCGTTGCGTGGCCTTGTGTGCCCTTCTAGTAGAGCTCCCCTAGACGTGTAGTCTAGGCCGGAACTCACGCCCCGGGGTCCTCCGCGCACGTGTAAAACCTGTAAAACCCGTGCCGCCCAATTCCTTGGCCTGGGGCTGCAGCATTGCATGCGCCAGATGCTCGAGGTGGAACTCAAGTGGCAAGGGAGGGTAGTGTGTGCCGCGCGCGGCACAGCACAGCGTGCATGCTGGGGGGGCGTGGGCTGCACGCACGATGCACAGCACACCCCTGCCTGCTGCCACTGCTACTTGATTGGCTGTCAGGCGCGTCTGCACCTCGAGCATGCATCTGGGACAGAAGCAGGCAAGCGGCCACTGGGATAGGTCTGGGAGAGGGCTGGAAGTCTCCCAATGGGAGAGGGCTTGACTGAGGGAGCACAGTCAAGCGCGCAAGATCATCACGCCAGGTGGCATCTCAGAGTCTGGGCACCAGCAGACCAGCAACCCTTTATTGATGATGATGAAGATGAAGATTTTACAGTCGTGTGTGGTGCACCTAACAGGCCACGTATTCGACATTGGTCTGTAAAAAGGGGCCTAGCACTACAAGCAGGTGGTGGTGGGGCTGCGGCTGATAAGGCAAGGCGCAAATTACTGCTCAGAAGCTCTGACACACCCGCGACACCGACGACTCGCCCAGCCGCAGCGCAACGCCAGTGGTAGCGCACACTGACTGCAGCGGGGTCGGGACGGACGGTACACAGTGGCTGCTCAGAAGCTGCTCAGAAGCTGCTCAGAGGCTGCACAGAAGCTGTGGCGCAAACACGACACCGTCGACTCGTCCAGCCGTAGCGCCTAGCCTGTATAGTCTCTCACACTGACTACAGGGGGGTTGGTACGGTCGATACACAGTGTCAGCTCAGGAGCTGCTCAGAAAGAGCAAAACAGCTGCTCAGAAGCTCTGGCGCACCGCCAAGTCTTCCAGCCACAGATTACAGCTGGTGGTCACGCGCACTGACTACAGCGGGATCGGTGCGGTCGATACACATCGTCTGCTCAGGAGCTGCTCAGAAGCTGCTCAGAAGCTCTGGCGCACGCGCGACACCGTCGACTCGTCCAGCCGCAGCGCACAGCCTGTTGCCGCCCACACTGACTACAGCGTGCCGGAACAGTCGATACACAGTGTATGCTCAGAAGCTGCTTAGAAGCTCTGGCGCACGCGCGACACCGTCGAGTCGTCCAGCCGCAGCGCCCAGCCGCCGCTGGGCACCTGCTCCAGCGCACGGTCCCCAAGCAAGCCGCACACCTGTGTGTGTGTGTGTGTGCGGTGGTGGTGGGCCACGGCAGTGTGCAGACGGACTTCAAAGGTTTTACACAAACGCGCCCGAAGGACCCCGGGGCATGAGTTAAGGCCTAGACGACTCGTCTAGGGGAGCTCTACTAAGAGAGCCCGCAAGGCCACGCAGCGCGCCAGCCTTCCAGCAGTGTTCAGGCGGGTGGACGCGAGTGAGTGCTACCGGAGAAGCATAGCTTGTGGGCCCTGGTCCCCCAGCTGGCCGCATTCCTGCTCCACACCCGCACCCACACACATACACATATGCATGCACACACACGCACACACGCACACACACACACACACATGCACATACACACACACGCACACACACACACACACACACAAGCACCCCCCCCACACACACACACCATGTCGCCTAGCTCCACGCTCCCCCCCGGAGCAAGCAGCTTTCGCCACACCGCGTCGCCAGCAGAGCGGTCGAGCGACCAGCCCTCCACGCATGCACACACACACATGCACATACACACACACACACACACACACACACACACACACACACACAAGCACCCCCTACCCCACACACACCACGTTGCCTGGCTCCACGCTCCCCCCCCGGAGCGAACAGCTTTCACCACACCGCGTCGCCAGCAGAGCGATCGAGCGACCAGCCCTCCAAGCACGCACACACACACACACACACCAGGTCCGCCGGCTCCACGCTCCCCCCCGGAGCGAGCAGCTTTCGCCACACCGCGTCGCCAGCAGAGCGATCGAGCGACCGGCCCTCGAGGTACTGATTCCACACTGCAGCGGACAGGAAGCGTGCATACACGTACGAGTAGTAGGAGCCTCCGTAGACGGTGAAGTGGCCGACGCGCGCCTGGGGGTGGGTGCCTGTTGGGGTGTGTTGTGCGTGTGTGTGTGTGTGTGTGTGCGTGTGCGTGTGCGTGTGTCTGTGTGTGATGGTGTGTGTGTGTATGCGTGTGTGTGTGTGTATGTGTGTGCGAGTAGTAGGAACCTCCGTAGACGGTGGAGTGGCCGACGCGCGCCTGGGGGTGGGTGCCTGCTGGGGTGTGCTGTGCGTGTGTGTGTGCGTGTGTGTGTGTGTGCGTGTGTGTGTGTGTGTGTGTGTTTGTGTGTGTGTGTTGTGTAATAGGAGCCGCCGTATATGGTGAAGTGGCTGATGCACGCCTGGGG
>VFSX01000229.1:120000-127500 GCA_016618255.1 Chlamydomonas sp. UWO 241
TAGCCCTTGCCCAAATGAACCCCTTTTCTGACCCAGGTTGGAACTTGTATTGCGTGAGATCCCCCACCCAGTGGCCCGACGCCGGGGTGCTCCGCCTCCATTGCCAGGATTCCGCGGGTGCCCACGCCCTCAACCCATACCCAGCCCTCAACCCTTGTCTAGCCCTTGCCCAGCCCGAGCCCTTGCCAAAATGAATGCTTATTCTGACCCAGATTGGTGCTTGTATTGCGTGGTAATTCTCACCCAGAGGCCCGACGTCGGGGTGCTCCGCCTCCATTTTCAGGATCCCGGGCGCCCACGCCTCTAACACTGGCCTCGCCCTTAACCCGTGTCTAGCCCTTGCCCACCCCGAGCCTTTGCCAAAATGAATGCTTATTCTGACCCAGGTTGGAACTTGTATTGCGTGGTAATTCTCACCCAGAGGCCCGACGTCGGGGTGCTCCGCCTCCATTTTCAGGATCCCGGGCGCCCCTGCCTCTTACACTGGCCTCGCCCTTAACCCGTGTCTAGCCCGTGTCCAGGCCTTGCCCGAGCTCTTGCCAAACTGAACCCTTCACTAACCCAGCGCTATACCCCCTCAAGCCTCTACTTTCGTATTTACCCACCCAGTGGCCCGACGTCAGGGTGCTCCGCCTCCATTTTTAGGATCCCGGGCGCCCAAGCCTCTGCCGAGGGTGCCTGCGCGATGGACACGCGCAGGCCAAACGTCTGGCCCAGCAGTTCCGCGATACCCTGTGTGTGTGTGTGTGTGTGTGGAGGGTGGGCGACGGGGCGATGTTGGCGCTGGTGGTGAGGGAGTCCCAGGGGCCAGCCGGGGTTTGCGTGGGGTCCATTTCATGTGGTGGGTGCGGGCGCGATGGGCTCACGCAGGCCAAGCGTCTGGCCCAGAAGCTCTGTGATACCCTGTGTGTGTGTGTGTGTGTGTGTGTGTGTGTGTGTGTGTCTCTGTGTGTGTGGAGGGTGGGCGACGGGGCGGTGTTGGCGCTGGTGATGAGGGAGTCCCAGGGGCCAGCCGGGGTTTGCGTGGGGTCCATTTCAAGTGGTGGGTGCGGGCGCGATGGGCTCACGCAGGCCAAGCGTCTGGCCCAGAAGCTCTGCGATACCCTGTGTGTGTGTGTGTCTCTGTGTGTGTGGAGGGTGGGCGACGGGGCGGTGTTGGTGGTGGTGGTGAGGGAGGCCCAGGGGCCAGCCGAGGTTGAGTAGGGCCCATTTCATGTGGTGGGTGCGGGCGAGATGGACACGCGCAAGCCAAACGTCTGGTCTGGCCGAGCAGCTCCGCAATGCCCTGTGTGTGTGTGTGTGTGTGTGTGTGTGTGTGTGGTGGGCGGCGACATGGCGGTGTTGGCGCTGGTGGTGAGGAAGGCACAGGGACCAGCCGGGGTTGTAGCGGGCCTCAGTTGATGGGGTGGGTGCGGGGGCGGTGGACGCACGCACGCAGGCCAAAAGTCTGGCCGAGCAGCTCTGCGGTGCCTTGTGTGTGTTGGGGCGACAAGGGAGGATCCCAGGGACCAGTCGGATTTCTCAGGCTCCAGTGGATGCGGTGTGTGCGGGCGCGATGGACACGTGCAGGCCAAACGTCTGGCCGAGCAGGTCTGCAATGCCCTGTGTGTGTTGGGGCGACTTGGGGGGGGAGTCATAGGGGTCAGTCGGGGGGTTGAGCGGGCCGGGGGGCTGATTTAGATGATGTGATTAGTGCCGGCGCGATGGACACACGCAGGCCAAACGTCTGGCCGAGCAGGTCTGCGATACCCTGTGTGTGTTGGGGCGACAAGGGGGGGGGGCGGGGAGGAGGATCCCCAGGGAACAGTCGAATTTCTCTGGCTTCAATGGATGTGGTGTGTGCGGGCGCGATGGCCACGCGCAGGCCACATGATGTGTGGCCCAGCAGCAACACCCTGCAATACCCTGTGTGTTGGGGCGACAAGGGGGGGGGCGGGGGACAGATCAGTGATTCCCTTGCGAGCCGTATACCGCTCCGAGCCGGATTTCCCATTTCCCAGAAAACCACCCCACACTTGGTGGGAAAGGGCGTAGAGCGGTGCGTTGGAAAGCTCTTGTCGAGAGCAGCCCAACGGCATGCGTTGCATGAATACCCGCTGTGTATTGTGCCTGGTATGAGCGGTCAAAGTTGCTGGAGCCGGCAAAAAACTAATTACTAAAATCCTTCCCAGGGACCACTGAGACGGATCCCAGGGGTCAGTCGGATTCCTTGGACTTCAGTGGGTGTGGTGTGTGCGGGTGCAATGGACACGTGCAGGCCAAATGTCTGGCCTGGCAGCTCTGACACTCCCTTTGAGTGGAACAGGCGGTGTGTGTGTGGGGGGGGGGTAGTTAGGTTTACGTGGGCTAAATTTCATGCTGTGGGGGAAGTGGCTCCAGGTCGTTGCACGGTATCAAGCCCACCCGTTTGCCGCCCGCCCCATCATTGAAATAATTAAACCTGTAGCGTGCTGCAGCACAATGCCCACGTTGAAGCACTCAACGAGGGCGTGTGCGTATGCGCAATTGGTGTGCTTGCGTGTGTGGTGTGTGTGTGGGGGGGGGGGGGCGGCACCTCTGCAACACCACGCTGCCCAAGCAACCAACAAGCAGGTCGTTACAACGAGTATTATACCTGCAGCACGCTGCCCAGATTGAAGTACTCGGCCAGACGCGCCGGCGGCATGCCGACGAGCCGCGATCGCGCAGCAGCCAGCAGGCAGCAGCCAAAACAAGACCGATCGGGTTGCCACGCAGTAGCTCTTGCATAGTAATACAAGGACCCACCTGCAGCACGCTGCCCAGATTGAAGTACTCGGCCAGGCGCGCCGGCGGCATGCCGACGAGCCGCGAGCGCGCAGCAGCCAGCAGGCAGCAGGCAGCAGCCAAAACAAGACCGATCAGGTTGCCACGCAGTAGCTCTTGCATTGTTATACAAGGACCCACCTGCAGCACGCTGCCCAGATTGAAGCACTCGGCCAGGCACGCCGGCGGCATGCCGACGAGGTGCGAGCGCGCAGCAGCCAGCAGGCAGCAGGCAGCAACCAAAACAAGACCGATCGAGGTGCCACGCAGTAGCTCTTGCATTGTTATACAAGGACCCACCTGCAGCACGCTGCCCAGATTGAAGTTCTCGGCCAGGCGCGCCGGCGGCATGCACCCACCAAACACTCACTTCCGGCGCATGCTGGTGATTGACTCAATCACTCAGAACTAATCAAGCCAGACCGTTACCAGATATATCCTCCACCCCCACCCCCACCCTAACACCATCACTGAAACAAGTTGACCTGCAGCACGCTGCCCAGGCGAGCCGGTGGCATGCACCCACCAAACACTTACTCAGAAGCATGCTGGAACCAATCACTCGGATCATTGCAACCCGTCGATATTGCTACAGGGATTCTACCTGCAGCACGCTGCCCAGAGTGAAGTACTCGGCCAGGCGCGCCGGCGGCATGCCGACGGGTCGCGAGCACAAAGCAGCCAGCAGGCAGCAGACAGCACCCAAAACAAGACTGATAGGGGCGCCACGCAGTAGCTCCAACATCGTTACAAGGACCCACCTGCAGCACGCTGCCCAGGTTGAAGTACTCGGCCAGGCGCGCCGGCGGCATGCCGACAAGCCGCGAGCGCGCGGCAGCCATAAGGTACTCGCTGTCCCACGCGTTCACGGCCGCGCTGGCGTCCCCGCCGCCGTGCTTTGCCATGCTGGCCTTGAGCCGCGCGAGCATCGCGACCTCTTCGTCAGCCGGGCCCTTGATCGAGTGCGCGACAGACTGAAACAGGGCAGGGGGGGGGGGAGAGTTGTGGTTTAGTAGCCGTGCTTGCGTCCCCGCCGCCGTGCTTTGCCATGCTGGCCTTGAGCCGCACGAGCATCGCGACCTTTTCGTCAGCCGGGCCCTTGATCGAGTGCGCGACAGACTGAAACAGGGCAGGGGGGGGGGGAGAGTCGTGGTTTAGTAGCCGTGCTTGCGTCCCCGCCGCCGTGCTTTGCCATGCTGGCCTTCAGCCGCACGAGCATCGCGACCTCTTCGTCAGCCGGGCCCGTGATCGAGTGCGTGACAGACTGAGAGAGAGGGGGGGGAGGGGATTCGTGGTTTGTAGGTGGGCGGATGGGTGGCTGAGCCGCGCGAGCATCGCGACCTCTTGGTCAGCCGGGCCCTTGATGGAGTGCGAGACAGACTGAGAGGGCAAAGATAGGATATGATCGGCTTACTGGGGGGGGGGCGGGGGGGCAGGCCGGTATCTGCTGGGCCATGCCTACTGTCTTTCTTTGCTGCATGGCAGAGGAGGGCGGAACGCGAGGGGGGGGTCGTTGGTGGGCGGGTGAGTGGGTGGGCTGCGCGAGCATCGCGACCTCTTTGTCAGTTGAACCCTTGATCGAGTGCGCGACAGACTGAGAGATAGGGAGGTGGGGAGGGGAGGAGAGTCGTGGTTTAGTGGCCGTGCTTGCGTCCCCGCCGCGGTGCTTTGCCATGCTGGCCTTGAGCCGCACGAGCAGTGCGACCTCTTCGTCAGCCGGCCCCTTGATCGAGTGCGCGACAGACTGAGAGAGATGGGGGGGGGGGGCATGGGTAAGTGGGTGGCGGATGGGTGGGTGGATGGGTGGCTGAGCCGCGCGACCATCGCGACCTCTTCGTCAGCCCGGCCCTTGATCGAGTGCGCGACGGACTGGTAGGGCAGGATGTGATATGATGGGATTACTGGGGAGGGGGCATCTGCTGGGCCAAGGCTAATGCCTTTCTTTGCTTCATGGCGGAGAGGGGCGGCGAGGCTTGAGCCGTTGGTGGGTGGGTGGGTGGGTGGGCTGCGCCAGAATAATCAGAATTATCACAATGATCAGACCTCTAGCTCCCATCAGAATTGCTGTGCAAGTGAGCAAGTGCCCACCTCAAGGAACCCGATGATCGCGCCAGGCTCGCCCGCGAGGCTTGCGTCGATCGCCTTGTACTCGCTGAAGCTGCTGCAGCCAACCTGCAGCAGATGATGCAGGGCGTGCGACAGGCAAGACAAGTCATGCAGGGTGTACTCGTGAACGAGTGCACTCCTCATTAAGTAACTTACTCATTATATAAGTTACTCGTTCACGAGTTTACGATATGTACATGACAATAAGTCATTGCGGCACTGCACAGCCAGCATGTGCCAGCGCAGCAAGACTGCAAACAACACAGACACACGTGACCCATACAACAACAGCAAGTGCCAGCACGGCGGGAATCCCCCCCCTAAAACTCACCGCCTCCGCCATCTCCCGGCGCGTCGCGATGATCTCGTCCATGAGCTGGATGTTGGCGGCGGGGGAGCGGTTGCCGGCGCACAGAACCTGAAACGGGGGGGGGGGGGCAGAGGTTTGGGCCTGGGATCAGGCGCGAGCGGCAATTCCAACCACTCAAGGTAACAGACGGATGATTTAAGACCCAACTGTCTATCGACCGCACCGGCCGCCGCGCGGCCTCGTCAGGCACAGTCACCAGCACGTGGCTCGCACGACACTCCCGCTGTCGACGTGCGCACCACACACACTCGTCTACCAACACCCAACCAAGGTTTTCGGTTTTAAAACCGCAAACCCCAACCGCAGCCGCACCTGCCGCCGCAGGGCCTCGTCCGGCTCACCAGCACGTGGCTCATGCTCCCGCTGTCGAGATGCAGTAAACTCTCTCCCCTCTCAACACCCAACAAAAGCTTTAGACTTTAAACCTTGAAAACTAAACCCCAACCAGGGTACCACACCTGCCGCCGCACGGCCTCGTCCGGCTCGGTCACCAGTACTGTGGCTCATGCGCCCGCTGTTAAAATTCGTGACCACGATCTCTCCTCTACAACACCAAGGTCTTCCAACCAAGGTCTTCGGTTTTAAAGCCTCCAAACCCAACCGCAGCCGCAACTGCCGCCGCTCGGTCTCGTCAGACTCAGTCCCCAGCACTGTGGCTCGTATCAGTGGTGTCATTAAGGAAACCAAGACTGTCCTGTTTGCCCCCGCAGCATCGAAGTGAGCATGCCGAATTGCCCCCGCAGGAGGCGATTTTTTTTGCGAAAAGTGTGAAAACTGCCGATTTCACACTTTTGGGAGCGAAATTCCGGCGATCCGCCCCCGCAGTTCCCCCTAAATTTCCCGGTTTGCCCCCGCAGCGGCGGCTGCGGGGGCTGAGGGGGCGCTACTGACACCACTGGCTCGTATGACACACCCGCTGTCAACTTGCGCACCACGCACTCTCCCTACCAGCACCCAAGGTTTTCCGGGTTTAAAGCCTCCAAACCCCAACAGCAGCCGCACCTGCCGCCGCACAGCCTCGTCTGGCTCAGTCACCAGTACGTGGCTCATGCTCCCGCTGTCGAGCGGCACCAAACGGCCACCGCCGCCGCCCTCGCCGCGGCGCGCCCCCGTGATCCGCGATAGCAGCCCGCCACCGCCGCCGCTGGCGCCGCCGATTGTGACGGAGCCGAGCTGGCGCGGGTCGTGGAGCGCCGCGTTGAAGCGCGCTCCGTAGTGCTGGTTGAGGTTCATGAGCTCCTGTGGTTGTTTGGCACAGTTGAATGATTGAATGATTGAATGGTCAGATGATTGAATTTATGAAGGACTGGGCGGTTGCACGATTGCATGATTGAATGACTGCATGAATGAACGCACGACTGAATTATTCAAACGATCTGCGGTGGTGGAGAGGTGCACGAGCCCCTGTTGGGGGGTTGGGAAGTTGGCGGTTGGGCAGTTGGCGGTTGGGCACTCGGCGGTTGGGCACTTGGCGGTTGGTCGGCGGCATCGTGCGTGCATTTTGGGAGGCGTGTGTCCGAGGGGTGCTGTGCAGAAGAGCCCCTGAGACTCTGTTCTAGGCCTTGACTCACAACCCCCGGGGTCTCCAAGGCGTGTGCGTGTGAAACCTGTCAATCCTGTCGACCCTGTTTCTACAACCTGCCTGCATGCGCGCGCGCGCCGGCTCCGCCAGATGGATGCCCGCCTTCTCCATGTCCATGAGCAGCTTGCTGCCTACGAGCACGGTCTCCGCGTCATACTCTGCCACCTGGGTGGGACCGAGGGGGGACGGGAAGGGGAGGGGAAGGGAGGTGGATGCCCGCCACTACTGTGCGATCTGGTGGGAGCAGGGGGGTAGGGGGGATGCCTGTCTTCTCTTTGGATGTCCATGAGCAGCTTGCTGCCTACAAGCACGGTCTCCGCGTCATACTCTGCCATCTGGATGGGAGTCAGGGCGGGGGGGGGAGATCTGGGGAGACCACCTGAGTGGGAGTGAGGGTGGGGTGCGTGGGGGGGAAGAGGGGAAGAGGGGAGGGGAGATGGATGCCCGCTTTCTCCATGTGCCCATGTATATCTTGCTGCCTACAACACGGTCTCCGCATCATACTCTGCCACCTGGGTGGGAGTAAGGAGGGGAGAGGATGGTGAAAGAGGGGGAGAGGGGGGGGGGGAGGTGGATGTCCGCTTTCTCCATGTGTCCATGAGCAGCTTGCTGCCTACGAGCACGGTCTCCGCGCCATACTCTGCCACCTGGGTGGGAG